>CM021101.1:724706405-725306405 GCA_007115665.2 Sequoiadendron giganteum
TGTTTGGAGGGAATTATAAAGATAACCTTGTTGAGGCTATGGTTGCCTGACTAGTAGCAAGACAATATCCAATTGGCTTAAAATATTAAACAAACCTATGTATTTTGATGCAAGTATCGGCTAGGACTTGAATTTTCTATAAAAATGATGAATCACAAGTATACACTTATGCCTGATAAAATTAGGTTTTCCTATGAAAATTAAATTAGAAATGATTATAAAATGGTAGGTTAACAATCAATAATTATAAATGTAATAGAGTTTTAGAATGTTGTTGTCATTTCTAGAATTCATATTATATGGTTTTCATTAGTTTTATTGGTTGCTAGTTGTTGTGTAGTATCACAACATGCCCCATTTTTCCTCTCACAAAATGTGGACCCTACTTTTAAAAAAATTTCCTTTGCTTTTGTTTGGTTGGGAGGAAATGGTAAAAATAGTTTTTATTATGATCAAATTCCTATTTTAAGGGAAAACAATGGTTTTCCCAAGTTAAGACACTTAAAATATAGGTATCAATGCAATAGAATTTTTTGTCGAAAATGATTTGATCTTGGAGGAATTGAGTTTTCAGTTTTTTGTGCACTAGGTTTCAAAAGTGAAGATAAATAGTAAGTTTGACAGAAGTAAGAACTTTCCTTGATGAGTAGCTTCACCCGACACAAGTCTTTTCTGGCCCATGATCGTTAATAGAAGAGTTACAAAAATTGAGAGTGGGATTTTGTTGAAAGTTAGAAATTAGAAGTATTTTTTCTAGTATTTGCACTATATCAGGCCTTTCTTAAGTTAAAACCCGAATGCCTTTGCAATAGTCAGAGTCTACCTGAAAACCCATAAATTTAGATAAAGGAAAACCCAATATCATTTCTGAAACAAATTTATCAAAAAATTTAGAGAAAAAAACATCCAAGTCATGAGAATGAGTCTTCCATGTCCAATTCAAATTATTGACAAGTTGTGAATTCTTGAAGTGGTTCAAAAAGCCAAAAAAAGAACCATGATAGTGCTCACATAACCTTTTTTAATTAAAGTAAAGTATGCACATTGAAAACTTCATCATTAATGCATAAACTATCACTATCATACTCTACTAGTCCAATTAATACATAATGATTAGATGGTATTAAGAAAGGAGAAAAAAATATGTAGTTGTCACTAAAGAAAACATATTACATAATTTCGTAGAATGCCATAACATGCTGGAGAAGACACATGTAAGTGTTATCAAAGATCAAGGCACTATTTTAGACTATACAAAAGTTTAAATATCAAAGTTTGAGAGGACATAACTATTGATAATTGATTCCACCATAGCTCAAGGTTTCCATTAACAAAACCAAGTGTTTATTTTTGAAAAATTTCTAAAAATCATTGTGCATGTACCTAGTACTCATGAAAAATAGTGCTTTGTCTAGTTCCTTTCAAGTAATATTGCATGTATTTTGTTAAAATTGATTCAATAATGAATAGTGTATAATTAATGGTAATGTAATCTAGATAAAACTAACATGAAAGAGTTAAAATTGATAGAGATTTCCCTAATTAGTACACAAATTATATACACTAATCATGCAAGATTCAGAGGAAAAAATGGGTAAACGAAAGAGGGGAGGTAAAGATTAGTTCAATTTTCCCCTATCTCAAACATTACCCACATACAAGCTGGTAGCAGACAGCCATTTGGGAAATTTCAATGAAAATGAATTCATGGAAAGGATTAGACAACCCAAATCCAACCAAAATACTAAGAATATAATGGCAAGTGGATTACATGTGTTCACTAGGTTCCCTCATGCATTGGATCCCCCAAAGTTCTTTATGGAATGTATGCAATGGTATGATGTAGATAGGAAGGTGGTTTGAAGGAAGGTAGGGTATACGTGGACTTGACCCCAGATGAGATTTCTCAGACATTTGGGATCCCAATGTTCAAAATAATGAGTCCATTGGAGATAGGAGCATCTGCAAGGGCATATTCCAACATGGAGGGACAAAATAAGAGGGTCATGTTGGCAACCTAGTTCTGAGAAAAGAATAATATAAAACCCATATCGAGGATGCCCAAAACCATATTGAGATTTGATTTTATTCCTTATATCTAAGACATAATTACCTTGCTGAAAAGGATAGTGGGAAATTGATATGCTAGAAAGTTTGACCATGGATGTATAAGATTATCAAGCATGTAAAGGATAGCACAACTAAAATCCATTGGGCTAAGGTTATTAGTGATAAATTGTATGAAAATATCCAAATGTATTAGTCACTAGGGTTATTTTTCATGTCTAGATATATAATATATTCCTACATAGTAAAGGATAACATTCAAGGGCTGAATAGGATTGGGACCTTATGCAAGAATGTAGGAAAAAATCTGGTCTATCAACATTTCCCTCAGATAATTACTAATGAATACTCAAAGCATTATCGAAGGGTTAATGATTCTTTCGTAATGAAAATAATCTAAAGTATAGAAGGAGACAAAGCTAAAATAAAATCCTTGTTTGCACAAAAAATCATTATCAATTACAGGTGCTAGTATATCCAATTCCCATAATTCACTTTTAACAAAGTTGAGGGATTCTCACCTACAACTCTTACATGTTTCCTAAATGTGCCACATATAAAATAGTACTACTAGAATTTACAAGATATGTAATGGAGTCCCGTGATGTTTTCTTGCAAGATCATAAGAGGGAACCAATCACATTTCCTATTATTATAGGAAATTATAAGTGCAATTCATACAAAAGTTACAAGATATGTTTTTGGTCATTTTGATTGGAAGAAGTCAAATTGAAAAGGAATAACTATGATCCATATGGGAGAGTCACCAGATAAATCGGCAAAAGGTATGCTCATGTACCTCACCTAGAAGATTAGTAGAATGATTGCCCAAATGAATGTAAAGCTAGGAGACAATCATACCAAAGGTTATCATTGAACTAGATGGTGACAATGGGAACACATGATGTCCCATTGCAAATAAATGAGGATAATGGTGAATTAAAAAACCCCATATATATGAATTAGATATGATTTTCAATGACCCTATTCCAAACCTAATTGGAAGGAGGATGAGATAACAAAATTAGAGGAAATAGATTGGCCATTAACTGAGTTCATCAAATTTGGATAGAAAAATACATCCATATGCTAAAGGCCATTGGAGTGGTGATCACATATTCCCCTAGGAGAAAGAGAAAAAAAAACGTAATTGATAATTTAGGGTATGATGATTTGTTGGGAAAGAAAAGAAGGATTGTGGAGGCTAAGGTTCCTGAAGAGAACAAGGAAAGAATTGCCAAAACCCCAAGTGAAGGAGTTTCAGTGGCCTCACAATTAGAAGACCCTAAGAGGTAGGTTAGGGATATTCCAAATAATCTACTGAAAACACCAATAGTGGAATCATCACCAGCTACATTTCCTAGGGAAAAATATCTCACCCCAAAGTAAATAGTTGGAAAACAACAAGTATACATCCATATGAGAGGATCAACATCTCAACAAGTGGTTGCAATGTTTTCTTCTCCTCACTCACTAGGGATTTATATTAGGAGTTAGATCATGGGAGATACACCATCAATTTTGGAAGAAGAATGGGATATAACCATGGACCTCCCTCAACACGAAAGAGATAAAGAAGTGGAGTAATATGGTACAACAAATGAAAGAAAAATCATAGCCATAGACAACACCAATGTTGAAGTAAACTGTTCATAGGGAACCTAAGAGACTATTGCACTAGGACATTGTTGAAGGTCAAGGAATTATAGTGAATCAACCTACCTAGAAGGTGGAACAACCAAAATGAGGAGAAATGATGGAAGCAGATTCCCATCCTCATGATGAAAAAATAGGTACAACTCATCTGGTCCCTATTTCTCTGGAAGAAGAGGAAGAGGAAATGCATGAAGATGTAATAATATTATAATAATTGAGGACCAGCCTCAACAAAGGAAAATTGGTAATAAGACTACTTTGAAGCAGTCACATGAACCTAATCAAGAAGGAATCTCAATTAAAGGTCAGGATGTTGATCCCATCAGAGTCACAAATAAAGAACATCAAGGTATTGAAAAAACCTTGATATCCCATAAAAACATGAATCACTCACATAGGCGGCCATGTTGAAAATAAGAGTAGTGATATAGAAGAGATGAGTTTCAAAGAGGAAGAGAACATGTAGATAAAATAAGAGAAAATAAACTAGGATTCTCTACAACAGGAAGAAAACGTATAAAAATTATTAGAAGTTGAAGGAGATGGAAGTCATGTATCAAAAGAAAGAAGTCTTGAGAAACAAATTAAAAAAGAGAAAAGGAGAGAAGAGGTAAGACCAAATGAGGTCTTACTTAATTGGTTAGCCTAGCATTTGGCTCCACCATTGTAGGTACAAATGGTGACTCTAGATTTCAAAAGTATAATGCAAGAGATCTAAAAACCAAGGAATAAGGGGAATGAAAGAGTAAGACATGCCATTAGGTGAAATGTAGATTGTGTAAAGGTTCTCCATGTGGCTACTCCCATCAAAAAAAATGATACACATGAGGTCACTTCCCAGGACTATCGAATATCAACAATTAACTTAGGGCACTGATCACAGGAGTATAAATTAGAAATGAAGACGAAATTAGAGGAAATTTTTTCTTGTATGAGGAGAGATAAATAAATGAAAAGAGTGTTGAAGGACAATATAACTCACATGCATAACTTCATCAAAGTTATAGCTCAACCAAGTCAGACTCTGAAAAAGTTTCTTCCTAATCCAGTGTAGATGACAAAAGAACAAGTGGATGCAATTAAAGGATTAATAGAAAAAATGAGTGTTTTCGATGATTGGATAGGGATTTTAATGAAATAGGGTGAAGAAAGGATAAGGGAAGCCACTGTCAAATGGAAATAAGTATCCTATTGGCTCTGAAAGTTTAGAAGATTGCTAGTTGAATGCAAAGATCACATGAAGTAAATTGATATAGAGCTATTACAACTAGAGGCTATTCAAAAGATAGACATAGTTATTTCTAGAAGAAAAGGTGGTAAAAAAATAGGATGTTTCAAACCTAAGGAATTGGAGATTAAAACTAATTTAGGAAATAGATTGACTTGTACAGTGCATGAAAGAGTTGCAAAATACAAAATTCAAAAGTGGGAAGTGTTGCAAGTATGGATGTGTTTGGTGGTGTTGTCATTAATGTTGTCATTGATGTCAACATAGTTTAAAATAATTGCAGGTGGTAAATTTATAGTTGACATACTCTAGAAGTGTTAAGAGTACATGGAGCTATCTTTATGAAGTTGCAACTATGTTGATGCCAAGTTCTTTTGAGAAAATTAAGAAATAATGAAGACTGTGTTGAATGTGTGTTCTAACTGTGCTCTGGTATTGTGATCTACATTTATTCTATATTTATCTTATGCCTATGCGGATTTGTAGTAGTGATCATGAGCTTCAATGGATAATATATCTTGATTTTTAGCTTTTGGGTTGATGAATTGTGAAGGATGGGTTGGATATAACTATTTGTCTATGGAATGGGAGAAATGTCTCTACTCCATAGTATTCTGGTGGTTCATTTCAGATCTTGCGGATGTGGAAGAAGTTTAATCCTGAGGGTGTTTGTGTTCTAAGAAACGTGCTTGTGGTTTGGTGCTCTAGAAGGCTTGTTCCAAAGCTACGGTGTGTTTCTGCTTGGTCTAGATAGATTGATCAAGAGTGTTCTATGAATGAAGATTATTGTAGTTGTTGTGGATGTACTTGAAGGTTTCTAAGAGGTGTTCAAGTGTTTGGTGAAGCATGTTTTGTGATCCACATGTGATCATCTTGTTGGAGATGTGCGTACTTCAAATATCATTGGTGTTTTCATTAGGTTTGGTCGACCTGGTGTTTACACATTACATAAATATTTATGTAGAATTAAGGAAGTTTTTGATTGATCCAAAATTTTGTTTGGGTCCTAATTAAATATGTATTTGGTCCTCTCTCATTCTTATCCACCACAAGAATGTTGAGTAGCCTACCTAATTTGATTTTTTTAAATGAAGAATGAATAGCCGACCTTGGAGAAAGTTTCTAGGGTTGAAGATAGTATAAAAGAAAGTCAAGATGTTGCAAATTGAAATTCAAGAAAGAAAAGTGTGCGAACAAGTGCGGAAAGGAAAGTGTATAATAGAGAATTAAGGCAATAGTACTTTGATGTGTTAGATTCCTGAAAGCAGTGAGTTGATGGTGTCTGCAATATTTTGATCAAGCTACAATTGTGTGAAACTTATTCTGGTGGATCTTTATTTGTCTTTTTCTTTATTTGTAGATAGTGAGCCTTTGTATCTTAAGAGTGAGTCCTTTCTGGGCAGTGAGCTCTCTTGTAGTGAGCCTTTGTATCTGGTATTGCATTACTACTATATTGTGATTTAATCCTCACCGTGATTTTTGATGGAAGGACAAAGGAAAAAATCACCCAATTCCCAATAAATTTTAGATGACAACAACTCAATAATTTATACAATCCAAAAATTAACAATTACTTGTGTCAATTTTCTTAATCATTAATGATTTCATAACAAGAACCTCAAAATTGCAGATAAACAACCTCTTTATTATTCTAAATCTCTAGAAATATGCTTCATTCCAACATCCAAGAATATGTTGCAACCTTCATTACACAAAAAATCGAGGAACACACATCATCCTCTAACACCATGCAAATTTTAACAACTTTCTCGAAAAACTACGACAGTAACTAAGAACATAAATGATAGGAAATTCAAAAATTTAATCACACAGGAAGATATGAACAATTCAAATAATTCCTTTATTTATTTCATAATGGTGATTTACAGTATTATAAAATTTTGGAATTCGGCTTGTGATAGTTCGGCCTTTTTTTCCTTCTTTTTCCCTCAGGTTCTTATTCCCTAGTTGGCCACACACCCTTATTTTATTTGAAAGGCCTCTCTTTATTAGCATCAGCTTGTAACTTCCAATCACCTGCATTCAACAACCATTCGTTTCAACTTTCATCCACGTGTCATTTGGTTGGCACCATCATCATCAATCAAAAACCCTTCAGTTTCAGCTGCTATCCGTCGATCTCCTCAACCGTTTCATCTTAACTGCCCACTAATGATTTCCTATTTTTTAAATTTCTTCAACCAATTTTTTGCCACAATGTTTTGTTACCTCTCCTGTCACTATGGTGACATGAGCCTGCATCCTATCACCCACCAAAAAATGAACTATCAACGCAAAGTTAAAACATCTAATCGATGCTCCCACATCAAAATCCTAAAAAGAAGAAGAAGGTAGCAATAGAAAAACCATTTTTTGAAATCCTTTGTTGGTTGTCTACACATCAAACTCATTTTGTATCTATAAGTTTTGACCAATCATGTTTATCCTTTCATCTACTCCCATTAGTGGAGTACTCTTCAGGCTGCAAAATCAAGTGCATCACAATCAGGTATCCATCTAGCTCTTACTAATTCACCACATAACCCACCAACTCAACAAACCTCGTTGCCTCACCTAGACATCTCCTCTTTTCTCTACGTAATCTCTTGGACTTTCTTTTTGCAGCTTAGATGGATCAAGAACCTGCAACCAACCACAACACAAAACCACAAACCAATTTTTTTTTCTCTTTTCCAAGAGCCTAATAGCTCTGATACCAAACCGATTCAAGGAAAGAAGCAAAAATCACCCAATTCCAAACAAATTTCAGATGACAACAACTCAGTAATCGATACAATCCAAAAATTGACAATTACTTGTGTCAATTTTCTTAAACATTAACAATTTCATAACAAGAACCTCAAACTTACATATAAAAAAACTCTTTATTATTCTAAATCTCCACAAATATGCTTCATTCCAATGGAAAAGCATTTTTTGCAACCTTCATTACAGCACAAATCGAGCAACATGCATCGTCCTCTAACACCATAAAAAATTAATAGCTTTCTAGCAAAACTATGACAATAACTAAGAACAAAAATGATAGGAAATTCATAAATTTAATCACACAACAAGAAGAAAAATGTTCAAATCATTCCTTCATTTATTCCATAATGGTGATTTACAGTATTATCATTGTTTTGGATTCAGCTTGTGGCAGTTTGGCCTTTTCTTCCTTCTTTTTCCCTAAGGTTCTTCTTCCCCAATTGGTCGCATGCCCTTCTTTTCTTCGAAAGGCCTCTCTTTATTGACATCAACTTGTAACTGCCAATCACCTACAATTAGCAACTGTTCACTTCATATTTCATTTGCGTCTCACTTGGTTGGCACCATCGTCATTAATAAAAAACCCTTCGGTTTCAACTGCTAGTCGTCGACCTCCTCAACCATTTCGTCTTAACTACCCACTAACAACTTCTTGTCTATTTGAATTCTTCAACCAATTTGTTGCCACAATGATATTTCAGCTCTCCTATCACTATGGTGATAGAGGCTCGCATCTTATCACAAGCCAAAAAATCAACTATCAACACAAATTCAAAACATCTAATCGATGCTCCTGCATTAGTTTTTCCCTCATTGGGTTTTCCAAATAAATCTGGTGTCTCTGGTGTTTGGTTTTTGTTATTTGAATTTCATATTTACACTTAGGTTCAAGTGCAATTTATTAAGGTTGGTGACAAAACTTTCAAATTTTTCAAATTTGAAATGCCCATTTCAAAAAAATTGCCTTTGCACTTTCAAAAGTCCACTTGATGAATTTGCATTAGTGACCCACTTTGGAGGCTTGTAATTTAAAGCCTGTTGATTTTTGTGTAAAACCTATTTTCTGAAATATTTAATTGACATATTTGAACATGCAAGTCAATTTTTGGCTTCCCACGATACATTTTGACAGGGTTTCAAAAAGTGAAGCTGGAGGGTTTTGGCACTTTTCTGTTGTTTGTAAACTTTCAGTTTTACAAAGTTGCCTCCCGTTTGAGATTTCATTTTGAAATTGGTTGACTATCATGTCAAAAATAATGTTGTTCTGCATTATCCATACCTAGGTGAGCTCACATGTCATTTTTCAAGGCTTCATGACCACATTTGCTATTTTTAATAGGTCAAAACCAAATGCAATTTATCCTGTTTTGCTCTTGCAGTTTCTGAAACCTTTTTGAGAGGTCAACTTTGACCCTGAGTATATTTTGATCAGTGATAGTTCAAGAAAATTTATTTTTCACACGTGCTCAATGCACCAAACTGATCTACTGTGTCCAGTGGCAGCTTGCTAGGAGTTGATTTTGTATTTTTTGGGCGAGATGTTTTTATCAGTTTTAATTGGTTCAGAACAACTATTTGTTGCAGAAAGTTCAAGTAAGCAACTTCGATAGTTAATATTTTTCTCCTTGTGATTGATTTCTCTTAACTGTTTATTGCACTACATTCGTGGGTTAAATTAATACACGTCTGCAAGTTTTTGTGACTCTAGGGGGTGGTCTGACTGGCTTTCAAAGGTGATTCTAGAGCCCACTTGCCCTGTTTTGACCACTCTGCAAAAGTGCCTAAGAGAAAGTTTTAATCAAAACCTTGTTCATGTTTTTTTATCTCTAATACATTGAATTTTTTTAATTTTATCATGTGAGCATTGGTGAACTGGAAGACCGAGGTCATTACTCAGTTGGAAATGAACAAGTATCAAATATTCATGATTGGTACAATGATATGTAGTATTGACCATGATACCCATACATATGGAAGGTTTGTACTTTGTGTATGGGTGGGTGAAATTTTATATCCGTATTGTTTTGTATAGTTACCAAACTATTATATGGATAAGAACATGTGAAAAGGATGTTGATTTTGTTTCGTAACTTTTGCATTGTATGTAGTGTTTTTCAAACTTCTTGTTGTTCACCATGAGTAAGTAGGCGTTCATTTCCACCGTGGATGGAGAATAATGTATGACCGAGAGTGGCATTGAAAAAGTATTTTGAATGCATAGAGGATAGTGTATTATGCAGTGACAAGCATAACGATCTTGCTATTGTGATGGATAATCTTTCAAAGATAAGTTGATGGCTTGAGAAGGTAATGCACGACTAGCACATAACGAAGAGAAAATCTCTTATACAAAGAAACTATTCAAGTCTCCCTGATTACATGGAAGCACATGCAAGTTTTTGAGTTGTTGTTCACAACTTGGTGTAACCTCTCCAAGTGGTTTGAAGGATTTGTGGCTTAGATTTGGGAAGGAAATTTAATGCATCCTTAAATCGGTAGGGGATGCACTTAAAGTTAAAATAAAATCATCGAGTGTGTACTGCTCAACATGGAATCCTTCGCTCCACTTGAACAGGGTAGTGTTACACATGGCCCACTTGATGGGGATTATCCCATAAAAATTTTCTGAATGGAATGTTACAAGTTGCGTATGCAATATGAGCTATGAAAAGGCTTAAGAAAATTCCAAGCAGATGTACATTGGCAAAGGAAAATAGAAGTCTAGTTGGGTATGGAGATCCCTCAAAGCACATAGCTGGAAGGAGGTTCCAGTTGAATTGGACATTTAAGTTGCTTGGAATAAGCCCAAAATTAATTTGAGTTTCATGGTTGCGCACCAAGAAAATTCATCAAGATGGGTCCATTAAAAGGCTCTGGTTACTTTCAAACAAAGTAGCTGGCAACTTCTAGACCATTAAATGGGGCGTGACTTAAAGGTTGTAGATGGTGGGGTACACACACCCAACAAAGTAAAAGACAATAAATGAAATGGACGTAGTCTAAATGGAACACCTTTTCAAAGAGTGAAGGGATGATTCAACTGCACCATATGAAGGAAAGACCCACGCCCATGGAGACTTGTGTGTGAAGGAGAGCCTGTTCCAAGTGAGGAGATCATTTTGGATATTTTTGAAAAGGAAAACGCTAGTAGCACACTTGCAGCAAGCGCCCAAAATGAACCATTGAAAAGTCTAAGAAACCATCAAACTTGGAAGAGGGACTCAAACCAGTGAGGAGGGCATGACCAATAAATGAAGAAGGGAGCTCAATAGAAAGGTATTACTATCGCACCATCAAATCATAGGTTACATTTCCCAACTTTTATAGAGTTTCATGAAATCATAATGCGAGACATTCTTGTCTTGATGCTAGACTTGAGATGGGGTTGGGGTGTGGCTTTGAGTTTCATATCAACTTCTACGAACATTCTAGGGAATTTTTTTTTTGCCATAGCCAAAGAATATAGATTGTAGAAGGATGCGATTTAGTTTAAAGCACATCAACAGTTACCAAGTGAGCTAAGATACAGCCAAATCTGGGTCGTCGATCACAGGCCTTGCACAATAAAGATGACACCATCAAAATGCCTGTGAGGTGTGTGAGAAAGAGGCATGTGGCTAGTGGGCCCTTGGTGATCTTCAATGCATGGGTTTAGAGTTTTAAAGGAGCCTGGTGTTAATTATTTTTGGTGTTCCATTTTCTTTTCAAAAGAAAAGTATTTAAAAAAGGGTAAATTTACCCTATAAAATGAAGAATTTAAATACTTTAGGAAACATGTTTTTCTAAATATTTAAATGTGAAAGAACAATGAGAATTAATATTTGTGAAGTGAACAAATATTCACTATCTGAGAGGCCACCATTTTGTTGGAGATAAATAGAAGTGAAACATGGGTAAACGAAGGTAAAGGCCCTTATTAAATTTCTCGAGGGAAAAATGTTTTTCTCTTTTGAATAAATATTTCAAGTGAAATATTTAAAATATTGAGCCCATGTGAAATGGCACAAGGTAAATATTTTATTTGCCTAGGTCAATGTAAAGTGAGTTGAATATTCACTTTGTGAGCAAACATTCTCTTTGTTGGACTATAATGTAAAAGGGGATATGATTAAAGTGAATTTAATATTTACTTTATATGTGAATGGCTAATGTGCCATGAGATAAAATGCAGCTCCAACATTGTAAAAGAGGAGATATTTTCACTTGCTTGGCAAATGGAGAGTAAATGGGAGTTTTCATGAGAGCAATCTTGTTTTTCCAACAGTTAGGTAAAATGGAGTGAATTTCTCCACATGGGCAAGTTTCCAACAACTTGAGGCAAAGGCAGATTTGAGAGGAAAAAATAAGTTAGTTGTAGAGAGAGGAGAGATGCTTTATCTTTTGTTGATCAACAAGAATGGAGCTTCCAGATGGCATTTCCGAATTAGTTTTAGGGTTGCTTTCATTCTTCTATTTCTTCTCTTTTTCTCTCATTGTAAAGGGTTCTAAAATTTTGTATGAGCTGGGTAGATAGAGAAATGTTGGTTTCGAGTCATTAGTCGAGTCTGTAAATTGTAATTGCCGATTTCATGAGAAAATATAGCCAGTTTATGCAAATAAAATCATGAAGGTGTTTGCACATTCAAGAATATCTTTAGATTGTCTCCATATTTGTACACATTTAGTCATATGAATTCAATAATACAAAGAATCTTTGAGTTTATCATGTCAAATTTCATGAGATTGTTTTGTCTGTTCATTGTTCCTTTCCAAAGAAATGGTTAAAATGCTTTGAGAAGATGATTGTGATTTCAGGTGTGCAGATGAGATTTGATAAGGAGAATTTGATTGATAATAAGAGAGGGATTTTTGGTGGAAGACACTAATAGTTGATGCAAAACATTAGTAATTTAAATCCTCTGGTTGATGTCTGTTTGTTGGTGAATTCATTTTATGTGTTTGACTCCATGGCCCAAAATTGACACTGATCTATTATTTAGCTTTATGCAGCTCAAAAAAAAATTTATATGCAAAATCATTTTAAATCCATATTGTTTGGTTGAGGTTTAATGTTGTGTTATGTCTCTCAATTAATGAGTGATTATTGATCTATTGAGAGTTTAGATAGGTTTGAAGTTGTCAGTTCTCTCTATGGTTTAATTGAATTAGGAATTATCTCCTATAAAAAAAATGTTAGTGTGTATGGTTGAATTAAGTTTTAGATATTGTTTAGGTTGACCCACCTTGGTCCTACAGAGATAGAAGTGTAGGATATTTCAGTCTTTGACTAATCTTGTCAGTTGGCCATAAAATTTGAGAATTCTTAAACATAGAGATTGGCTACCTCTTAGAGACTTTCAAAGCTTAGCTGGAAAAATAAAACACCAATAGAATGGTGACTCTACTGGGGAGAATTTTTTAAAATTCTGATTGAAACATCTAGCATTAAGAGTCATTTCATAGATTCAAATGATGTGCCATTCTGACTTTAGTTCAAATTCTGAAGGATTTCAAACCTAGAAGAAAAATTTGTTGCAGTGAACCTAAAAATTTAATGATCTATGGTGCTCTACTAGTGGAAGGAACTCATAAAGAAGTTTACATGTGAAAGAAATTTATACTACTTGAAATTCAATCCTCTTTGAATAGAGGTGGTGACTCTATTAGTAGAACCTGTGAAAATTTGAAGAAAGTTCCAGATCTACAATATTTGAACTTCTTAGAAGAAACTTTCTTTCCCTATTTGGTGAATTAGGACTAGCGGAGGGAAAGAACTATAAAATTGAATTTGCACACTCCTATTTGTTGGATCTGTGGAATTTAATTGCATTTTCATTGAAATAATTTTGTCTAGTGCTCAAATATCTGCTAGTTTGGATGGTTAGAATGCATTTTTGTATCTTAGGGGTTTCAATCCATTTGTATTGTCATAATTTTCAAACCCAAGTTGTCATTATGTCTGTAATTATCCCTATTGTCCATCATTTGGTAATGGCTGTAATTATGCACAATTAGTGAGCCTCAATTTTTAATATCCATGTATCGTCAAGGTAAAGTAGCTATACCAGTGAACACTTTGATTCATCTTGTCAAGAATTGTCAAAAGTGTAATAATATTCAAGCATCTAATACCCCAAAGTGTAAGAACCGAAGTGTTAATAAGCCTAGGTTTAGTCCTGAGTGGAATGATATATTTGAAAGAAGGCTTAAAGAGATGGATGAAACACACTAGCTATTTCAACAAGCCCAGTTAAGAGACCATCAAACCGTGTCTACTTGTCAAATAATTACACCAAATGTAAATTGATTTGACCCATTGCATGCTCAGTTAGATTTTTCATGGGTTGATTGCAAAAATGAGATTATGTGAAATCATGTCTATAAGGAGATGCATAGATTTGATGGGTACACAATATGTGAAGGAGATGCACATTTCAAAAAAATTTCCACCTTCATGGAGAAACATTCATTCAGAGATCAAGATATGTGGACGAGATTCTTTGTCAGATCCCTTGAAGCTAGAGCTCGCGATTTGTATTTGAGTTTTCCTAAGAAGTCATTTTATTGTTGGGATAAATTAGTGTCTGCTTATAGAGAAGAATATTCAGGAGAGTCCTCATACCTTTTCATTAGGTTAAAGTAGATCAAGAAGCAAAATGAAGAGTCAAGTGTTGATTTCAGTCATAGATTTGTTGTTACTCTTTCACTAATCCCAAAAAATTTAGACCTAGCACTCCTAACTATATTCATATGTAATTTGAAGCCTTTGAAGAAGGATCTAGTGCATTCTTAAAAGAGTTTAGAATCTCCAACATGCAGATGGCTTATACAATTTTAGATAATTTGGAGAAATAGAGGAATGAATATGCACAAGGTTTATTGTCTTTAATTATGGGAAAACATGATGTTTGAATGTGAATGATTAGAGGTATTCAAATAAATTCATACTTGAGAAGGTTGAAGATAAGAAGAATGCATTAGTAAGTGATGATAAATTTTTCTTTGAACAACTTACAAAAGAGATGTACCCAAATGAAACTCAACAGTTAAGTCTTCCAACCCAAGAACATGATGATGAATATGAGTTGGATTTAATTTTTGAAGAAGCGATAAGAAATCGGAAACGTTGTGATATAGTTGATTAAGTAAATATTACATGTGTTGAATGTAACTTTGACACAATTCTCCATGATGAGACAAATGAACTTGTTGATTTGAGAAATGCTCTTGAGAACATCAGTGTTTCAGCTACAAGTGAAGAGGTGTGTTGTGAATTTTATTTTGACAGAAAAGCCACAAACAACTGCAATGAGAAAACCACTGATGGTGAAAATGTAAGTATCTACCCTCAAGAGTATGTAAGTGACAAGCTCAATGAAGACACTATTGTCTGGTATTTCTACACGGCAACAACATCAGACAAAAAAAAATTTAACCTATCTCTCTTGAAAGGTTGATCTCTATGAACAAAGAGATAACCCCAAGGTCTCACGGGTGTCGGTTCATGACAATGTAGTAGAAAAGACTTAGTGATAAATGTGAAAATTCTGGTAATCACAAGGGGTCTTACAAAAAAATACTGGAAGCTCTAAACTCATTAGATTTTAAGATATGGTGATGCTCAAATTTATTGTTCAAACCAAATAATAAAAGAAACATCAAAATATGAGGGTTTCAAAAGTCCTAATGTTAACACTACTTATAAGATTAAGCATTCAAATGATGAAATATTTGGAATGGACCAATCCCTTAAACTAGTTTCTTGTTCGACCCACGCTATACCTGCAATCTTGTAGAAAATAGTGCAATCTTCTAAGGTTTTAAATATTTTTAGACAATGGACATTCATTCAATAAAACTGGATGAATATCTATAGTTGAACTAAGCACATGAGTATCAGGTATAGGTTGACCTTGCACAACATTCACATAATCAAGAAGCTTCCAAAAGTATGAACCAGGGATCGCTACAACACTCCAATAATTAAATCACAAGAATTACTAATCAAACCTAAGATATATTCAAACATTTCCAAGCAATTTAAAAGATAGAACATGAACCATGCAAGATTATTTAATGCAAAGAAGGCACTAGTCATAGCATAATGTATGCACTTTGTATTCATTCATCCCATTAGCAAAAATTCAAGTCTATTACAACACTTTCCTGAAATGAAAAACTAAGTCCTAATCTTCTAACATGCTACTCTACTACTAAATCTACTACTTACAAGTCTCCTGGCTTGATCAACCAATGAAAGAGCTCTAACCTAACCTACTGATCTTAAAACTCCACCGAATAGTGGGAGAACGAATGAACCCAGCCAATTCGAACCCTTACAAATGAGGCCAAAGGCCATACTTATAGAAACATCCTACGCGAAATAGAGCTCGGGTTACGAAGAAGGTTGACCACCAACCAATTAAACCCTGAAAACTAGAAATAACTCGTCGTCTAGCATTGAATACACCAAGAGCCCCTTGAAAGTGATTTAGGATTGCATAAAGCCAGGGTACATCACCTCAAGCCAAGCCAACCATTAATGCCTCACCCATGTGAAGAACAATGTGCGTAAAACACATGCATGAACGCAAGCCACCGATCGGATCCGAGCTAGGAAAAAATGACCCAGATTGAGCCAAACCAAGTTGAGTCCACCATGTCACATTTGCCTGCCATTAATTTCCACCAAACACATCGATCTTGTGTGCAAAAATGGGTTTCATTCGACAATAGCTGCAATGCACTTAACTGTACGTACAAATCTCACCAAATCTTCAAAGTACACCCACTCCTGCCATGGCCCTGACAACAACTTGCAGCTTGATCCAACCTACATTCAAATGGGCCACCATTAATGCTCAATACATCTTCAAAATCCAAGATGACCGATGGAGTTCCTAAGGAAATGAAATCAAGCACAAACCTAGGCGAAAGTGGAACCAAAGAGAGGCAGAGGCAAAGCCATGATAAAAATAGAACAAAGACACAAAACAGGCGGAGGCAGAGGCAGAACAAAGATGGGAAAGGAAGGGAAACAGGTGGAAATGAAAGTAACCCCGGCGGAGGTGGAGATAGAACCAAGACTGGAAAGGAATGGAAATAGAAAGAGCCAAAAAAAGAACCAACCCCGACAGAGGTGGAGACAATTCTAAGATGAGAAAGGAAGGGAAATAGGCGGAAGCGGGGGTAGAACGAGAATGGGAACAAAATGGTGAACTTTGTGAAATTTCAGAGTTAAGTTCCATCCCATTTCTACCTCTGAAAAAATGAAAGAAAATGTGAAGAAAAGAAAACCTAAGGGAGGAAAGAAACCCTTAGGCCAAAGACAAACAAAATGACTAAGAAACCAAGACAACGAGAAGTGGAGTTGGAATGGGAATGGGAACCGAACCGTAAACTTAGTGAAATTTTAGAGTTAAGTTCCATCCCAATTCCGTCTCCAGAAAACAAAAGAAATAGAAAAGGAAAGAAAACCTAATGGAGGAAACTGGCCCTTAGGCCGAAGACAAACAAGACGATGAAGAAAGCGAGAGAGTGGTAAGCAGAGCCAGAACATAAACGAGAACTTTGTGAAAGTTCAGAGTTAAGTTCCACCCTAGTTCTGTCTTTGGCAAATGAAAGAAAAAGTGAAGCAAGGAAAACCTAAGGGAAGAAAGTGACCCTTAGGCCGAAGAGAAACATGATGAAAATGAAAGAAAGAGAGCAGGAAGCGGAGCCAGAATGGGAATCGAAATTGGACCGAGAAATTTTTAAGAGTTCAGAGTTAAGTCCTATCCCTGTTTCGCCTTTGACATAACAAAAGGAACAAGGAAAACAAAGTAAAACCTAAGGGAGGAAACCAACCCTTAGGACCCAAACAAAATCACCAAGGGAAAAAATAGAACGAAAAATAAGACCACCCCAGAGAGGACATCCACAAGACACCAAAACCACCAAAAACTCAACACAAAGGCACCCATAACCAAGGAAAGCACCAAAAACTAGAACCCCAAGATTTTCAAAGATAAGCACAAAAGAGGGGGCAAGCCAAAAAAATGGTTCAAAAATGGTAGGCCAAGAGAGGGTCCCCACTTTCAGTGGGGCGTGTGTGCAAAATTGCACAATAAATGGCGACTTTGCTGGGAAATGCTTTAGAGCATTTCAATGACAAACTGGCATCATGAACTTAGTATATCTGGTTTCAATCCAAGAATCAGGTTACATGAAGACAAAGTTTCAAAAATCACTAACAAGCCAACCTTTCTTGTACCAGGGTCAAAGTGTGTGCATATGCATTCATTTCCCTTCCCTAAGTTGCTGCAAGGACCAAATTCAGTCCGCTAGGGCTACCTAAGGATTCTAACTCCAAAAGCAACCTGAATAGAGCCTCACTGCCAGTCAGATGTCCATAGCCCTAGTGAAGTTATCACTATTACCCTCCCTAGCACATCTCTACTACTAGTCAGACATCCATAGCCCTAGTAGAGATACTAGGATACCCTTGAAAAGGTGAACATTTCATTTGATTTTCAATATTTTCTTTTCTTTTCTCTTTTTGGTATTCTCTTTTCATATTTCCTTTTAAAGCTTTACTTTTCACCTTGTGGACAATGAAGCCCACACTCAAGGATGAGAACCACAGTGGCACTAGAGCATAATTTAAGATTTTTCACCTAGTTAGACCTCCTAAAGACCATTTGCAACCTTGAAATTCTTAAGATTCGTGTGAAGATATAAAACCTAAATACATTCCAAAATTTAACTTAGTCAAGTGACACTAATTCCCAGCCCATGCAACATCAGATGAAGGAAGCCTATCATTTTTAATGAATCCAAAAATATGACAAGAGTTTTTAAAATAAATCCTAGAGCAGATCCAAACAAGCAACCAATTGTACAGATGCAACAAGCCCAAAGGAAATTAGGACAACCCCACAACAATCAGCAGAGCAGCAGGGAAAAAAAACTCGAGCAAACCAAAGAAAACCAAAACCAGAAGAGTAGACAAGCAGAACAAAAACAAAGAAACCCTACTCAAACCTAAACTAACCACAACAATAGAAAACCAAAATTCATCTAAACTAACCAAAGAAAACTAATCCTAAAGCAACCTATCCTACAAAAAAAACTAACTAACCTAAGGAAAGCAGGAAAGTGGAATATTTACAGGAAACCTACACTACTAAAGAAAAATGAGCTATGTAGATAGATATTTACAAAGAGATAAGTTTAGTAAAGGCCAACTGGCACTCATGCCCATTGGATTTCGCAATGCATGTACAATAAAATGGGCACTCATTATAGTTCTCAACCATGCAGATTTATCTTTATATTCAGAGAAAATAACTTTAATATTGCAGCATTCAAATTCTACCCAAACATCATGAAGAATCAGCAATTGAGGAGGCTCATTAAACCTGTGGTTAATCCATAAACAAATTGTCTTTCCTAAGATTCCATAATAAAATTGATAAGCTTTAGAATTCACATCAAGGAAAGAGACAACCTGATTTTGAACCCCTGTGGGCTGAGCATTGTATTCATCCTTTCCCAACTGTGAAGAGTTGATTCCCATGAAGTCAGGAGGTCTCCATTGATGGTGTAATTTTCCTCTTTGTGTTTCTTCATTCATGTTTTCCTGCATTTCAGTATGAATCACATTAGCTATCCCATCATCAATGCATAAAATTTGTGAGCTTCCAACGCTTAGTTAATCAACAAAAAGTTGAGAGACAAAATTAGATGAATGAGAGAACTCCTTGAATTCATCCTTTGTCACTAGTTTAGGCTTGTAACTGCAACCCTCATGAACATCAACCCCTCTATCAACAACATTCATTCCTTCAATATGCTTCATGGGACACTCATTGATAATATGTTGAGTCTCCTCAATTGAAATCTCAATCCCCTCTAGGGCTACCTCGGTGTCTACTGCTATGCCTTTCTTAGATCCAATGTCAGTTAACTCTTCTATTGGGCATTCCTCATTAGCTTGTTGAAATTCTTCTATTGGAGACTCATTCTTCATGGTTTGATGCACATCCTTTGTATGATCTAACAACTAGACTCGCTCTTCCACTTCTAGTGGACCATTTCCAGTTTGCTCATCACTTTTAGAATATTGAACCGTAGATTCATCATTGTATGCATACTTTATTTCAACACTTTTTTCTTGGTTTTTTTCTAGTTCATTCTCTTCACTCCTTAGTGTGTTGTTAGAAAATGTGGATTAATTAAACAGTAAAATAACATACCAATGAGACATTATATTAAAGAAAACTAACTATAAAGCATAAAAGAAAACTCTAATAACAACATCTTCTTCAAATTCGTCCCATTGTCCTCTATCTCCAAGGATTTGATTAAAGGTGTTGGCTCTCAGCTGTGTAAGTAGCAGCTTGTTGAAATGGCAGCTTAGGAGAATGAGATTAATTGAAGATGCATGTTCATGACTATATGATTTAAGCTATGAAATTGAAATACTATGATGCTAGAATTCTGATAAAACTAAAATGCAACTATAGTGATTACCTATGAAATCTAGAATTCAGGGTCCTTTTCAACTCATAAGAGGGCTGGATTTATAGATTTTTGAAGGCAAGAAATCCAGTTGGCGAGGATCAACGATTGAGATTCAAACCTGTAAAATGAACGATGAGAGATCGAGAAGTTGAGAAAAATATGGAAGGTTGAGAGAAAGATGGGAGATGTTTCCTCAAACACAACTTTTTTCATTCAAAAATGAAGGAAAGTTGCCATTTGTGCACTTTATTTATGAAGAGTTAGTTGATAGTTGAGGAAAAATCCATAATTAAATAAATAAATTTATTTAATTACATGTGACAAAGAATTAGAAGTTTCCATAATTTAAATAGATAATATTTAATTATGTGTGAGAGATGATAAAATGCGCTTTAATTAAATATATAAAATACTTAATTAAATATGAAAAGAAGAAAGTTTCTAATTAAATATTTTTAGAATATTTAATTGTGGAAGAAAAGAAGAAAGCTTTTAATTAAATATTTAATTATATGAAGAGTGAAGAATTAGAAAAAAAACATTTAATTAAATATTGGAAATATTTAATTAAATGTGAAATGAAGAATATCATTTAAATTTAGAATTTAAATTTGAGATAATTAATATATATAAATTTTGAAATCTATTTAATTAATTAAGAGGAAGATATCAATAATTAAATAAACTTATTTATTTAATTAAACTCGAAGAATTGGAAAAATGAACAATATAAATAAATAATTAAATTTATTTATATGTAGATGACTTAATTAAATAATTCATATTTAATTAATTAACAGGTTTGGTTAACCGTGACCATTTTTAGATGTGTACATTTTCCCCCTCTTTTAAGTGATGTGTTTTACGCATTGCTTCAAAGAATTTTTCCCTAGAATTTCAGAATTACAAATGCTATATGCCCCCTTGAGAGATAAATCACATGATAAAACAATCAGAATGATTTTCAGAGGAAAATGAGTGATTTAACTCTCGAAATAGCACGTTGTTTAGTAAAAATTTGAATATTTTCACACTTTTACCCCCTTAAAAGGTGAAAAAAGTGAAAAGTCATTGTCATTTGAACAGTAACCTTTGGTAAGTTTCAGAGCTATGAGAGACATATTTGTGATGCTAATCCATTATGAGCACCACAAATTTGAGCAAGCCTATCGGTATTAGAGAGTAGCTATGTACGGACCTCCGGTAAGTCGACTTGATCCTCTTAGTAAAAATTTTTGATATATTTTCGCATTTATTTCACTCCCTGTTTTCGCACATACGAGTCATAGTTTAGCGCACAAGGTAGATAAAGTCGTGCATACAAAGTAGCGCATAGGTGTGAAACAGTTGCGCATAGCATAGAATGGCACATAGAATAACTTGCGTAGCGCATACAGAAATTTTGCCTGCGTAGGATGCTAGATTAGCACATAGGGTAAATTGGCACATTGGGTAACTGTTTTGGTGCATTTGTTTGATAGAATAACGCATAGGGGAATTAGTGCATAGAAGGTATGTTTTAGCACATAGACTAGATAAAATTGCGCATTGACGGAGTTGGGCATGGAAGCTCTATTTTATCGCATCCATGGTTTAAAGTTGCATATACATGGTTTAGCACATTGATGGCTTGTTTTGGCGCATCCATGGATTTTTCTCGAATTTGAAATTTTGAAGAAACTGTGATAAGTGCTTGATGATTGTTGCTAGATTAGCCAACTGATTTTATGCTTTTGAATAACATCAAGAATAGATTAGCTTGATTTGAGAAACTTGTCTTCTTGCTTGAAGAACAAATAAGTTTGATAAATTTTCTTTCCCATTTGAAAGACAAATAGTAATGATAGATATGTTTTCCTGATTGAAAGTCAAATAGATAGATATTGAGTCATTTGACTATTAAATTTGTTTCCATGTGATATGAAAAACAAATAGTAGAAATGATAGATAGATTTATTTCCATGTAATATGAAAAAAAAATAGATAGATTTTCTTCCATGCGATATGAAAAATAAATAAGTGTTGATTTGATTGAGTTGATTATCTATTGATGTAATGATGTCTTTGCTTTTGATGTACTGATTTGATTAGAGATTGCTTGCTGATTGATTTGTATGATTGCTTGATGATGTTGTAAAGGAGGAATTTAACCTCCTCCATATTAGAGAGAGATTCCCTCAGACATGGGTGATGATTCCTCAACTATCACAAGATGGTTTAGAGGTGATATATCAGTGTGGTTTGAGTCCATTGTTGAGGATCCCGCAGTATCAGGTCAACAGGGCACTGTTGATTGCGTTGGTTGAGATATGGCATAGCGAGAATAACACTTTTCATCTATCGACTGGAGAGACTACCATGACGCCAGAGGATGTATACAAGATTTTGGGTATTCCTATAGTTGGTGAGCTTGTGATCTATGATCACAAGGAGATCGAAGGGACTGATGCACTGAGGCAGGTCTTCCAGGATCTTCATGTCTCCAGATATGAGATTTCTTGGAAGGAGATGGTGGAGAGATATGCCCTACTGCCTTCAGTTTTAGTAGGTATGATTGGTGGTTTCCTTTCTCTTGATCGTTGGGAAAAGGGAATATTAGTTGGTTGGGGTAGGATCCTAGAGGATATGCTTCTCCACTAGATGAGATATGCATGGGGATCATGTATGCTGGCCCATCTATACCACGATCTTCATCAAGTCGTATACACAAATGGGAAGAGTCTCTCATGTGGAGTGACTCTGCTACAGATATTTACATTGGAGCATTTTTCCATTATGCATCCCATTGTTCAGAGACATCGTCCCCTTGGGTTCCCATATGTTTATGCCTACACAGGGCCTCTTGTCTAGCCGAGGCTGGGAAAGTTAGAGTATTGGTAGCGTGTGTTAGATGACTTGGATACAATCATCTAGAGACCGTATTTAGATTGTGATCCATGGGAGGTGGATGATATAGAGTTTCCGTACTGCACCAGATCGAGGTATTTGATTGGACGCACTCCATACATTATTGAGCGGTTCTTAGTCATGTAGGTCCTGAGGTAGTATGGATTAATACAGATGATTCCGCAGGGTGTGGCACATTATGGCAGGTGATGGGAGGATGTACCTGAGTGGGGTCCCATTGTGATGATTGAGGCAGCCCAAGCAGAGTATTTGGAGTTGCAGCTAGATCAGTGGGCTATACATCTGAAGGTTACAGATGCAGGGATGACAGATGAGTATGCTGCATACTTTTACACATATCCTTTTCCAAGGTTTACTAGTTTGGAGGAGCCTGCCCCATTGATGGTGTTAGGAATAAGGTGTCTCAACCTTGGATAATTCCTATTCTTATTATTTGTTTTGTAAAATGTATTTCTTGCAAATAATGTAATTAAGTGTGAGTGTACATGTCTAGTTTGCATGTTGATGTGTCACTCCACTTAATGTGTCGGCATCTTGAATTGTGTGTAAGGAGATCATGGCTGAAATGGTTATGACGGATTCCTATGACACGTAAGAGCTATGTTTGGAAGATTCAATGACAGGTGAAGACATGTGGCAACTGATAAAGTTGAGTACTGTACAGAAAATTTTTTTCGGGTTCCTATTTTCTCGGAGAATGGTAAAACCCTAATACAGTTATCTTCGTAAGTTGCCCTAAAAAGGGAAGCGCATGATATAAGCATTTTTTTAGGGTTGCAAAGATTTGTGATGTGAGTGTATTGTTGGAACGTTTTTCATGCTGCCGCATTTTGTCTTCAAGAGTAGGAAATCTCCTGAAAGAACTTGCATTGCAAGTGTGTTGTAACCGTTGTGTTGAAGATAATACATTGTGCAGGTTTTGGAGTGTTAGGGTTTTTTACCGAAAGGTTTTCCCCAGGGTAAATCATTGTGTCATTCTTCATTTTCTGTATGTATGGTATATTGCTGCAATATCTTTGTTAAGTAGATTAACGAATCTGAAATTGTAAGGGTTTAAAACGAATTTGCACCATACTTTCCTTAAGAGATTAGTGTAGGAAGCTGTTTCCGCACCTGAGTTTCCTTACAAGTGGTATCAGAGCCTGATCAACTTTTGATCCTAGTTGTTGGGTAGGGTTTTTTGAGCTAACCTCAAGTTGAGTGGGAGTTTTTTTGTGCAGAGCATTCTGAATCTTATTTGCAGATTGAGATGGCAAGTTCCTCATACAGTAGAATGGAGGTGGAGAAATTTAATGGCACTAATTTCGAGTTGTGGAAACTCAAGATGGAAGACATGCTTGAAGACCGCGATCTATGGGAGGCTACTTCACTTGATGTGAAACCTGTAGCGATACCTCAAGCGGATTGGGATATCAAGGATCGGAAGGCTAAGGGTCTCATCAGACTCTGTCTAGCAGATGCCGTTCTTCTGAATGTTCTTGATGAGACTACTGCAAATTCTTTGTGGAAACGGCTTGGGTCTGTGTATCAGGCCAAATCTCTGGTGAATAAGTTGTTCCTGAGAAAGAAGTTGTATTCTTTAAGAATGGAGGAAGGTGGATCCGTAACTGATCATCTCAATGCATTCAATTTATTGATTGCACAGTTGGCATCATCTGGTGCCAAGATTGAGGAGGAGGATCGATGTATGACCCTGCTTTGTTCCTTGCCGGATTCGTGGGACCATCTTGTGATGGCTCTCGGAAGTACTATAGTCACATTCCGTATGGATGATGTGGTGTCTTCACTGCTGTCTGAGGAGATGCGAAGAAAGACTTCGGATTCGTCTAAGGAAGCCCTTGCTGTTCGCGGGAGATCCAACGACAAAGGAAAGCAGAATGACAATAAGTCAAAGAAGGGCAGATCCAAATCCCGTGGGAGTTCTAAGACTCCTGGAAAGTCCAAGGCGAAATGTTGGAACTGTGATAAATCTGGGCACTTCCGGAGGGACTGCAAAGAACCGAAGAAGAAGAAGAAAGGCTCAGATTCAGCTTCTGAAAAATCTCAAGAAGATGGAGATGCTTTTATTGCAGCTTTGGCAGCCCATGCATCTGATGATGTGTGGTTAGTAGACTCGGGTGCTTCTTTTCACATGACCTCTCATCGAAACTGGTTCTCAAAATATGAAGAGTTTGATGGTGGAAAGGTGTACTTGGGTGATGATTCTCACCTAAAGATAGTTGGACGCGGAAGGGTCACTATCAGATTTCCTGATGGACGAGTAAAGGGAATCAATGGAGTTATGCACATTCCGGGTTTGGCACGAAACCTATTATCTGTAAGTATGTTGAATGATGTAGGTGTGCAAGTTGTTTTTTCGAAAGATGGATGCAAGATGATAAGAGGTTCTATGGTGCTCGCTAAAGGTACTAGGAGAGGTACTTTGTTTCAGCTTGATGCATGCATTGCTCAGTGCAATAGTTCTTCTGTTTCAAAGAAGAGAGCGGCTATCACTTCATCCCCACCATCTGAACGAGCAGTAAAGAAGATTGTGGCAATGGGTTCCGATGGCAGTGCAGTAAGTGTGCCTAAGGGTGTAAACACTTTGGAAGGCAAGCTTCCTGCAGAAAAGACAATGTTGTGGCATATGAGATTTGGCCACATTGGTGAGAAGGGTCTTAGGACCTTGAAAACTAAAAATCTCATTGAGGGGCTAAATGATTGTAATCTCGAATTCGATTTCTGTGAACACTGTGTTTATGGTAAGCAAAATCGTGTTCAGTTCTACTCCAGTTCTCACAAGTCTTCTGGACTTTTGGATCTTATTCATTCTGATGTTTTTGGTCCTGTAAAAGTTCCTTCTATCTCCAGTTCTGTATATTTTGTATCTTTTATAGATGATTACAGTAGAAGGACTTGGATATATTTCCTAAAAAGTAAGACACAGGTTTTCAGTCGGTTCAAGGAATTTAAGGCTCTCGTGGAGAATCAGACTGGTAAAAGAATCAAGTGTGTGAGAACTGATAATGGTGGTGAGTTTTGTTCCACAGAGTTTGAACAGTTCTGTAAAGAACGAGGAATCGAGAGACATAAGACAACTCCTTACACCCCGCAGCAAAATGGAGTTGCAGAGAGAATGAACAGGACACTGATGGAGAAGGCTAGGAGTATGCTTAGTGGAGCTGGCCTAGAACAAAGATTTTGGGCCGAAGCTGTTGCCACTGCTTGCTATCTAGTTAAAAGATCTCCTACATCAGCTCTTGTTGATGAAAAAGAAAAGGAAAAAGATGTTGTTCAGTTTCCTCCTACCCCTGAGAAGACTGAACAGAGAGACCATGTTGGGTCTAATAATGAGGAGAGCTCTAGCAACTCTGATAGTTCGGAAGAAGAGGAAGAACAACCTCAACCTCAGCCCTTGAGGAGATCCATGAGAGAAAGAAAGCAACCAGAAAGGTTTGGTTATTCTATGTTAGATTCCAGTTGTGCTTTTGCTTTGATTACTAACACTGATGAGCCTAGATCTGTGAAAGAGGCTTTGGGCATGGAAGATGCAGGTTCCTGGATTGAGGCTATGGATGATGAGATGGCTTCATTGGAGAAAAACAAAACTTGGGACCTTGTACCTTTGCCTAAAGGGAGAAAATCTGTTGGCTGTAAATGGGTGTTCAAGAAGAAATTCTGTGCAGATGGCAGTGTTGAAAGGTACAAAGCTAGATTGGTTGCAAAGGGGTATTCACAGGTAGAGGGAATAGATTATGGTGAAATATTCTCTCCTGTTGCAAAGTTGACATCCATTAGATTTCTGTTATCTCTTGCTGCATCATATGATTTAGAGATAGAACAGATGGATGTGAAGACAGCTTTCCTTCATGGTGATTTGGAGGAAGAGATTTATATGTCACAGCCTGAGCACTACATTGTTAAAGGTAATGAATCCTTAGTTTGCAGATTAAAGAAATCTCTATATGGTTTGAAGCAATCTCCTAGGATGTGGTACCTTAAGTTTGATGCCTTTGTGTTGTCAATTGGATTTGTAAGATCGAAATCAGATCATTGTGTTTATTTCAGAGTTGAAAATGATCGCCTTCTTATTGTTGCATTATATGTTGATGATATGTTGCTGTTTGGGAAGGGTAAGGGTATGATTTCTGATTTTAAATCTCAGTTGTCAGCACAGTTTGAGATGAAAGATCTTGGGGCAGCAAGGTACATCTTGGGTATGGAAATCAGTAGAGACAGGTCTAACAGAAAACTCTGGTTGAGTCAGAGTAAGTATGTGAAGTCTGTGTTGGACAGGTTCAGCATGGCAGATTGTAGACCACTATGTGTTCCTGTTTCAATGGGAACAAAGTTATCTGTAGATGATTGTCCAAAATATCCTAGTGAGGTGGAGGACATGAGTAGAGTACCTTATGCTAGTGCAGTTAAGCGAGTATTCAGATATTTGAGGGGTACATCAGATTACTCCATATGTTACCATGGTAACTCTTCTGGATCTCCACATTCAGTTTGTATTCGTGGATTTGTGGATTCAGATTGGGCAGGTGATATTAACACAGGAGATCCCCCAGTGCTTATGTTTTCACTATGTTTGGTGGTGCCATCAGTTGGATGAGTAAGCGACAACCTGTGGTTGCTTTGTCCACTACAGAAGCTGAGTACATGGCTGCTACTCATGCTTGTAAGGAAGCCATTTGGCTTAGGAGATTGTGTTCTGATGTTGGTGTTGATGTAGAACAGATTACTATTTGATGTGACATTCAGAGTGCTATTTGCCTTGCGAAGAATCCAACTTTCCATGCCAGAACGAAGCACATTGATGTGCAGTTTCACTTTGTGAGAGATATGGTGGAAGATGGAAAGATAAATTTGGAGAAGGTAGATACTATGAAGAATGCTGCAGATGCATTAACGAAACCAGTGGGCACTGTGAAGTTCAGATGGTGTTTGGAGTCTATGGGCCTTTTGGCCTATAGCGGTTAATTCCTGTTATGTTCTTATTGCTCTTACAAGGTGTTCGACAAGTGGGAGAATGTTAGGAATAAGGTGTCTCAACCTTGGATAATTCCTATTCTTATTATTTGTTTTGTAAAATGTATTTCTTGCAAATAATGTAATTAAGTGTGAGTGTACATGTCTAGTTTGCATGTTGATGTGTCACTCCACTTAATGTGTCGGCATCTTGAATTGTGTGTAAGGAGATCTAAAAAGGGAAGCGCATGATATAAGCGTTTTTTTAGGGTTGCGAAGATTTGTGATGTGAGTGTATTGTTGGAACATTTTTCATGCTGCCGCATTTTGTCTTCAAGAGTAGGAAATCTCCTGAAAGAACTTGCATTGCAAGTGTGTTGTAACCATTGTGTTGAAGATAATACATTGTGCAGGTTTTGGAGTGCTGGGGTTTTTTACCGAAAGGTTTTCCCCAGGGTAAATCATTGTGTCATTCTTCATTTTTTGTATGTATGGTATATTGCTGCAATATCTTTGTTAAGTAGATTAACGAATCTGAAATTGTAAGGGTTTAAAACGAATTTGCACCATACTTTCCTTAAGAGATTAGTGTAGGAAGCTGTTTCCGCACCTGAGTTTCCTTACAGATGGGAGGACCAGTTATATAGTGAGGACGAGGGTAGGCACAGGTAGCAGCAGGGCAGCCACAAGGAGAGGCTCAGGTAGGGGCAGAGGATGTAGCATCCATGGACATTGATGAGGAGGGAGATGAGGGGGATGACTTTGGTAGCCAGAATGAGAACAGTGAGGATAGTGGGGATGATGGAGGTGGTGGGGGTGGAGGGTAGAGATTTTTCTTTGATGTTCCCTTTAGGATGCGGCCATGAACATTGAGATTAGTGGACTAGCTGAGTACTTTGGATCCACGGATCATTATCAGGGCTCCCTCACAAGGATAGATTGATTCTTTGTAGGTAGAGGTTCAGACTCTTCGGAGTTAGTTAGCACATGCTCAATGGATGATTAGTCATCTGTAGGTATAGGTTGCACAACCACCACCTCCTAGCCCATAGGTAGCATAGCTTACAACCGAGAGAGACAACTTTCGAGAGTGATGTATATAGGTTGAGGGGGTAGCTGAGAGATTACTCATATTAGTTGAGAGCACCTCTATTGGAGAGGTTGTAGCAGAGGGACTAGAGACTGATCGGGAGGCTGTGTATTATAGGATGAGATACTTTGAAGCAGTACCACCTGAGAGGAGGATCGCCTTCACATAGTCAGGTACTCGGTCTCAAACCCATTCACACAGTCATTCTAGGAGTGCTACCAGGAATGTGGGTCATCCGGTCAGACGAGAGATCAGAGCTTCTAGGAGTAGAGATCAATTGAGACCCACTACCTTAGGAGGCAGTAGCAGCCATGCTCCACGACCAGATTCCCCTCAGTGATGAGCATGTTTGACACATTTATTCCATTTTATTTGATATATATTTTTGAAACATTTGATATCCTTGTATTTCTAGACATTTGTTTTGATGAGATTTATGAGATGCAGTGGTGATTTGACTATGCACATGTTATGGATGATTTTATGCAGTTTATTTCTATATGTGATGTCGTGTATGATGATGCAATAAAAATGATGATGCTTAATTTTATATATGATGATGCAATGATGATATGATGATAATGTGAATGATTTTCTTTCATGATGTATGTAATGACTGCAATGAATGTTAGATGTAATGGTGAATACTTTTATTGAGATGATATGATGTAATGATGAAAAATGGAACATTATGATGAAATGGGATAAATGGACAAATGATATGAATGATGAAGATGTAATATTTTATGTATGATATGCATGTGACATGAATAATGATGTAATATGATAATAATAATAATAATGATGTAATTAGTGAACTAATGATATATGATGTAATGGAAATGAACATGATAACATAAATGACAACATGAAATGAATGAAATGGATGCAAATTTATTATGAATGTATATGTGTGTGAGAAGATGTGCAATAAATGCAAATGTTAATGTTAATGTATAATAATGAATGATCAAAATAATGACCATACATATGATATGTAATGATGATGCATGAATGTAATAATAATAATAAAATGAATGATGGTGAAATGATGTGAATGATAATGGAATGAGATGCAAGAAATTTCCAGGTGTACTCAATCGTTGTCTGAAAAGATACCCAAGAAGCTGGCCAACCCTCAAAATGCAAATGAATTATGTTATCCTAGAATGCGGTAATGAACCATTATCCTCTATTGTAATTTCATGTTGTGCTTGATTGTCATCATTGAGCCTTTTGATATGTTGAAAGTTAGTACAAGCATCAAAGGGTATGTTAGCACCAATGATGACCTGAGTACTGCTTTCATGATTTTTGATATAGAAAATTAATACAAGCATCAAGATATAATTGAACCAAGATGAACTAAGTATTGTTTGCATAAATAGACAAAAATTAACCATTTTCTTATGAAAATTCCGAAATGTCATCAATGGTACGTTGTAGAGCATGTCCCACGACAAATTTGCACAATACTAATGATTAGCTTATAGAAAACAAGCAAAGAAAAATCATACTTCTTCCTTGTGATTCTAGTTCAGTACATCATTGAACCAATCCAAAGACATGATGTCATCAAATATCAAAACAAAAATTGCAACTTATTGCTTTAATTTTATCATTCATTTATTTAGATTATGATCATCAAATTTATTTTAATCATCTTTCAAAATAGTCATGTAAGCTGAGTTTAATTGGATAAAATTTATTGTTTCTGACATTGTAATTCTTGGCACATGCTACCAATTACCTACTAGAGAAGATCTAATAAGGGAATTTCCCCTCTCCTTAGTGACCTTGTACTTTGACTCCTGTTGGACACAACTATTGCTAAGGATAACCCTAAATCATCAAGCCATGATGAGATCCTTTTTCATTTCAAGGAGATGATGCGATGTATGATGCAAATGTGATGGTGAGGCATTCATCTGATGGTGATGAAAAGATGGATATGTAGGATGTATCCTATTAGATGAGAAAGCCAAACAAAGTCACAAACAATGCCTGTTTGCCAGGTTTTCATCATTTGTTTTTATAGCACTTTTTCTTGATTTTATGATTTTTTTTGTTGTTACCGAGACGCCTGTTTGTAGGTTTTCATCAAGGCAACGATTTTTTCCTTCTATTTTGATTTTTTTGTATATTTTCTCTTTTTGATTTTTTTTTGTATTTTTGCTCTTTTTTATTTTTTTGTATTTCTGCTCTTTTTGATTTTTTTATGTATTTCTTCAAGAATTTTTATATTGTTTTTGATATTTACAGGCATAAAAATTCTTCAGATGAATGTTGTTGGTTGGATCTTCAAACAAGTCCCCTTCTAATCTTGACAACTGATATGCCCCCGATCTGTATGCAGCAATGATAACGAACGGGCCCAACCAATTAGATTCAAACTTGCCTTTCTTTTCCTGATCCTACTGATTCTAAGGATTTTCTTTGAGAACCAATTCACCCACTTGAAAATTTCATGGGTTGACTCTGTGATTTTACCTACGAGACATAACTTGTTGATATCCCTTCAAATGATTAACTGCAGTTTGACGCCACTCATCAAGTAGTTCTAGCTCTTGCAAAATTGATACTCTATAGTCTTCATCATTGATTAGCCCCTTGAGTGATACTTGAAGTGAAGAAATCTCAACTTCCAGTGGTAGAATAGCTTTTGTGCCATAGACCAAAGAATAAGGGATAGCTCCTGTTGGTGTGCAAATACTTGTTTTGTATGCCCATAATGCTGGATTCAATTGGACATGCCAATCACGACATGCTTCATTCACTGTTTTCTTTCAAATCTTCAAAATAGTTTTGTTTGAAGCTTCAACTTGACCATTCCCTTGCAGATAGTAAGGTGTAGAGAACCTATGTTGGATGCAAAATCTTTCACATAGCTCATCAATGTCCTGATTTTTAAAGGGTCTCCCGTTATCTATGATAATGGAGTTGCGAATACCATATTGGAAGATGATATAATTTAAAATGAATGAAGAGATTTGTTTGCCAGTAACAATTGTTAGGGGAACAAATTCAATCCACTTAGTGAAATACTCAGTGGCTGTAATGATAAATTCATGTCCATCTGAAGATTATGGGTGTATATTACCAACCAAGTCCAATCCCCACAAAGTGAAAGGCCATGTTGTGGTGAAGGTGTGTAATTCCTGAGGGAGAGCATGAATGAGATTCCAATGAATTTGACATTTTGCACATTTCTTCACAAAGATGAATGATTCCTTTTCCATGGTCGGCCAGTAATAACCCAATCAAACAAGTTTCTTTGCTAAGGTTAGTCCACTTGAGTGTGTCCCACAAATTCCACCATGTACCTCTTGTAAGGCCTTTTCAGATTCATTGTGTTTGAGACATCTAAGGAGGGTACCATCTAGACCATGCCAATACAAGACATCAACAATTAAGTTGTAACGAGATGATTGATGGATGAAATTTATTTTCTGATTCCTAGAGAGGTCTAAGGGTAAAATAGTATCCATTAAGTGCAAATTTTGCCATATAAGGGAGAATTAGACTGGATAGATGGAAAATGATTTGAGTGTGTGGATGGTCATAGGTGGGAAAAAAAAATTGTTCCACCAGGAAATCGTACCGTGTTTGATTCTCTATCAACTAGAGTAGAGAGGCGATTGTAGCCATAGCATCTGCTGCTTTATTATCAATACGTGGAATTTGTATGAAATTGATATTAACAAAGTATTTATTGAAATCATCCACCATTATTTTGTAAGGTATCAAATTTTCATCTTTAGTGTGACAGTCGTCATTGATTTGATGTATAACATGTTGTGAATCACCAAAAACTTGAAATTCTGTGATTTTCCAATCTATTGTAATTCTTATGACAATTACTAAAGCCTCATACTCAGCTATGTTGTCTGTACAAGGATACATTAGCCGATAAGATTTTGGAATTGTATTTCCTTGAGGTGTAATAAAAAGGATCCCTACTCCTGAACCATGTTGAGTGTAAGAATCATCAAAGTATAGCACCCATGACTACTAGATAACTGATGTGAATACATTAGCCTCAAAAAAATCAATGTGTATTGGATGTTCTGCTGATATTGGTGCTTCTGCTAACTGATCCACAATTACCTGTCCCTTTATAGCTTTGTGATCCACATAATGAATGTCAAATTTGCTTAGGATCATGACCCATTTAGCCAACCTTCCAGTTAAGGTTGCCTTACTTAGAAGATATTTGAGTGGGTCAATCTTAGCCACAAGCTTTACTGTATGTGCCAGAATGTAGTGTCGTAACTTTTCAGAAGTGAACACCACTGCTAAGCAAGCTTTTTCAATGAAGGTGTAATTTAGCTCATGACTTGTCAAAGTTCGACTGATGTAATAAATTTCTCGCTCCTTTCCTGAGTTGTCTTCCTATGCCAATAATGCTCCTAGGGACACTTCCGTGGCGGAAATATACAATATGAGTGGTGCACCTTGCATTGGTGGAGTCAATACTAGTGGATTCATGAGATACTGCTTTATCTAATCAAATGCTAATTCACATTTGTCCTCCCATTTAAATGGAATATTCTTGTGTAAGAGATGTGTAAATGGTAAAATTTTATCTGCCAGTTGAGCAATGAATCTTCAAATGGATTGTAACTATCCTTGCAAAGAGCGTAGTTGACTAATGTTCCTTGGTGGTGGCATATCAATAATTGACTGTACCTTAGTTGGATCCACTTCAATTCCCCTTTTTGATACAATGTAACCTAGCAATTATCCAGATTTCACTCCAAAAACACATTTCTTTGGATTAAGTCTTACTTTGAACTATTCTATTCTTCTGAAAATTTTAGATGAGATATCTATGTGTCCTTCCCTAGTGTTAGATTTTGCAAGGAGGTCATCAACATAATCTTCCATGAATGTATACATCATATCATGAAAAAATGTTGTCATTGCACATTGGTATGTAGCTCTTGCATTCTTCAACCCAAAAGGCATTACGTTCCAGCAGTAGGTACCCCAAGGACATGTGAATGTTGTTTTATCCTGATCCTCTGGTATAATATTTATTTGGTTGTCTTCTGAAAATCCATCCATCAATGAGTACATTGCATGTCCAATAGTCAAATCAACAATCATATTGATGTTTGGCAAAGGGAAGTCATCTTTGGGACATGCTTTGTTCAAATCTCTGAAATTTGTACAAATTATAATTCTTTTGTCTGTCTTTTAAATAGGTACGATATTGGAGATCCATTCTACATAGTTGATAGACCGAATGAATCCAACATCTAAAAGCTTATTTAATTCCTCTTTAACCAATAATGCAACATGTGGATGCATTTTTCTGAGTTTCTGTTTTACAGGTTTTTCCCTCGGCATAATAGATAAATGATGCATGATGAGATTTGGATCTAAGCTAGGCATATCCCCGTAGGACCATGCGAAACTAATTTGATTGTTCTTGAGAAATTCCATGAATCCTGGTATTTCCTCTTCTGTTAAAGATGCAACCAACTGCAAGATCTTGGGCTTTTCTGTAGTACCTATATTGAGTGCCTTTGTTGGTTCAATTAGAATGGAAGACCTTTCTTGCTAATGCTCCAGAAGAGTGTCAAGTTTCCCATCCTATGGTGGCTTTGAAAGGTTTTCACCATTGGATGCACTTTTTTATTTTTCTCTTTTCTTGATCTAATACTACCTTTGTTAGGTTTTCACCATTAGATCTTTCTTTTATGTTATTTATTTCACAGCTGAGAAACTTGGCACTTTCTTGTCAAAAACTCTAATCTTGTGATTCCCTGGTGGAACCCGTTTTCGGCTGGAATGAACATAGAAAATTTATTATGGTTTCGTCATCACGAAAATTTGGGACATCAATAGATGCAGCTTGTTCCCAATCAATGAGTTCAGGATAGACCAAAGAAAATGGAGCATTAGGATGAGTAAGGTCATTGGCCATTAGGGTCATGATACTATTTTTAACGTCATTATGGGGGAGGTCTAGGATGGTATCCTCTTGTGAATGATCTATCTCACTTTCAACCAAATCGGTCTCACTTGAGTCATGATCGCTTTGCAGAACGTAATCAAGGGGAGGCCTTGAGCTTTCCCCTTGTAAGAATGCGGGTGTGAATCTGTGTCTAACATCCACCCTTTTCTCTGAGATGCAAGTATCATTAGAGAATTCATCCCACTCATATTCATTGGAGTCGATATCATAATTATATGCTTGAATTCTCAAAAAAAATTAGTTAACTCCTCTTTAGATATTCTTTGTACTACTTCTTTCTTTGTATCTTCACCATATCCTAACCCAGTCTTATCTTTTGGGTGCATTATTTCTAGTTGGACAGGTTCAACAATACCCTCTTTCCTTTTACCTATAGGGCCATTTCCTCCATAACCCATTTTTTGCATGATATAATATCCTTTCCCATATTATTCTATGGGAAACTTGACATGTTGTACCGATTCTTCTTCATATTTATAGAGGCAATCGAGGATATCTCTATCATCTATTTCATTCTCTTTGATAAACCTTCCATTAAACTTGGTGATGGGAACTAAAGCTGAGGCTAAAGCTGTTGTAGCCTATTGTATAGATGTTGACGGTTGACCATGGGATCTTGGAGATATGGGTAAATTAGAGAGAGATAAAGAATATTTTCCCACTCCATTATCTTTCAATTTTAGCTTGGCACCAAAATTGCTTATCATTTCTCTTGCTTGTTCATTGTACTTGGAGTTAGAGATCACCAAGGCCTCTCTATTATGTGGGACGAGTGTGTCCTGAGTTGCTCTTAGGTTAGAGCAAGTTTGACTGCTAATGTGATCAACATGTATTTTTACTTCCTATCCATCATATGGAAACTTCAAGAATTGATGATAAGTAGATGGAATAGCTTGCATGTCATGGATCCATGGACGACCCAAGAGTATGTTATAAGTTAGATCCCAATCTAAAACCTAACAAAAGGTATTCCTCAAAATAGGTCCCACTCTGATTGGTAGCATGATGAGGCCTTTGGAAGTTATTTCCTTGTCATCATATGCCTTGATTGTAATCTTCCTTCGTCGATCTATAGATTCTTCAGAATATCCCAAAGTGAGGACAAATTTTAAATTACAAATGTTTAATCCAGCTCCCCCATCTATTAGGACACATCTAATATGAGCTTTGTGAACCATGACCTCTAAGTAGAGTGATGAATTATGTGGATGAGTTATGGATGAGTCATCTTTTTCAGTAAAGGATAAACACGCGGATGAGGACAAGTGTCCCACCATAGCTTGAAATTTATTGATATCTAGATCAGGGGATACAATTGTATCAACAAGTACTCTTTCCAGAATGTCCTTATGCGCAGGTGACAATTTTAAGAGCTCCAAGATAGAAATTTGAGCTGATGTTTTTCGTAGTTGATCAACCAAATTGTATTGACTTGGAGGGGGAATTGCTGCTTTAGATGAGGTTCCTTTGACAATATTTTTGGCTTGTCCCCTTTTCATAGCATTAAACTCTCGATATTATTGCTTACCTTTGATCCAGATAGCATTGATTTGGTGGTTGTCAATATAAATATGATTGATAATGACATCGTGGACGTAATTAACATTCTTGTCCTTATCACCCGAAGATCCCCCTTTTTGATAAATAGGAAGAGGATCCTTGAATGCCTGATTGTTATCATTGACATTATGTCCCTCAACTGTGATGGTGTGGTTATCAATCAAATCTTGAAAAATATTTTTTAACCCTCGGTAATTGTTCATCTTGTGGCCTTTACACCTATGATAATTCTAAAATTTTGAGTCATTCCATGATGGTGGTTTAACCCAAGGCTTATAGTCTCTTTGTGGTGGCAATGTAATAGCATATTGATTCAATAATTCTTTGAGAATGGATTCCAAAGATTGGCCCAAGGGAGTAAAACTCCGTCGATTCGAAAAATATGAAGATCTAGGCACATTTGAATTTTGATTATTGCCAAAATTATTTCCACGATTATTAGTCACATTCCCTTGATTTGAAATATTACCTTGGGTACTAGAATTTCCAGCATTATTGCTACGTTGAACACCTGACACATTAAGGATGGTAGGCTTCACATTCACGTTGTTAGCATTTACTACCCCATCATTCACAACATTTTTATTTTGAGTCCAAAATCATGACTTGTCATTGTTGTTACTTTTGTTGTTGTTGTTGTTGTTGTACGAATTTGAACCCTCTTTATCAATTTTCAGAACTCCACGCTTGATCAAAGCACCTTCAATAGTAATCACGTTTTCAATCAATTTTTCAAATGATTGAGGACAATGAAGGTTTAGTCTATAACTCATTTCTTGATTCATACTATCGATAAAGATCTCCATCTTTTTTGTTTCAGGAATAGGGCGAGAGTATCTAGTAAACACCCTTATCCACCTTTGTAAAAATGTAGTGAAAGATTCCCCTACCTTTTTTTTCACCTTACAAAGATCAAGCATCATTATCTGGTGTTGGATATTGTAGGAATATTGTGATATAAACTTGTTTATTACCTCCTCAAAGGTTTTGATGGGGGGAGTGATCTTTGAAAGCCACTCCATGGATTTTCCACCCAGACTTCATGGAAACAATCACATTAAGTAGGTATCCTCATGGGCGAATTCTAAGCTCATATTTCAAAAATCCCTCACATGTTCAATGGGGTCAGTTTTCCCATTATACCTATCAAATTTAGGGATTTCATAATGTTTTGGAAAAGGAATCATTTGAAGACTCCTATCAAATGGATAAGGACATATGTCATCCAAAACATACTTCTTTTTTGCACCCCCTTGCATTTCTTATAACTGAGAGACTTCTTTGGCTTTCTAATCTTCCTTTCTAGAGACTTCTTGGAAAAAAATACAAACTTCCAAACTCTGAGCATGGAAAAGACTAGACTGACATGACTGATTTCTGAATTTCAGAAAGGTATCTAGGTTTGAAAAACACATGCACTGAAACAGAGCATGAATGTGCCAAAATAGACTACCTATGTGCCAAAACAGAGCATAGATGCGCTGAAATAGAGCATAGATGAGCCGAAACAGAGCACAGATGTGCCAAAATAGAGCATAGAAGAACCAAAATAGAGCAGTGATGAGCTGAAACAGAGCAATGATGCATTGAAACAGAGCAGTGATGCATCAAAATAGAGCAGCGATGTGATAAAACAGAGCAGCAATGCACCGAAACAGAGCATCAAAACATTGAAACATAGCAACAATGCGCTGAAATAGACCAGGGATGCACTAAATTATCTGTTTAGACTTCTGAGATAGACATGTTTGGACAGTTTGATATTTTTGGATGATCTTAATCTGATTTAAATGTGAAAAACACAACATAGAGAAGTAGACAGTTGTTTTGTTAATCATAAAATCTAAACAAAGAGTGTATGTTCTTGATATTTTTACAGGTTTTAAACAAGATAAACATTCCAAGCAGATTCACTCTTAATTGTCAAATAGGTCATCATAGAAATCACAATCCACAGCTTAAAATCGCATCGATTCACACAACCATGTCACCACCTAGAGGGCACCCATGTTTTTGTCTTTTCAAGGTGTGTGCTCAAGGTGACATAAGTGGATACCGAATACCTTGAGGAAAGAATCTGTGGCAACTATATGGTGAGTGTCTTGGGGGTAGATTCTTCCCTCCCCTTGCATTGTGATTAAATTAATGTTTAGATACTGAAATAGCTGGCTTTCTACACTATGGTTCATAGTAAAGGTTTTCGTTCGATGCGGCAATAGATAAAATCCCTCAAGAGACCTCCCAAACTTTAGAACAAAGGCTTTGGGGATGGTTATCTTGCACACTACTATCGAATTACGGACTTTCCCCGAATTTGCTTTTGATTATAGTGGGTCAGAAAACTTGGCTTTAGTTGTTCCCACTTGGGTTGTTCCTCTTGGGTGAGTAATTTTTCCCACAAGATCAGGCCCTCTAAATTATGTAAGAAAGCATAAACATTTCAGAAAAATTAAAAGGCAGTCTGGTATTCTAGTCACCTAGTTAAGGGGAGAGCATAGACCTATTCCCACAGACAAAGCAAACAATGTTCTTTTTATAGCACCAAATGACAATGATCTAAACTAAGTGAAGATGTTGCTTCACAATAGGCATGGGGTTCATTTTAACTACAAAAATAATGTGTGGTGACTACCCTAGGATTGATAGATTCCAGATTTTAAATTCCTATCCTAGGGTTGGTTCATTTTTCTTAAAAACTAAAATGAAATTTTTTTGTCCGTGGATGGCGTCAGAATCAAAAAATTTGTTTACAAACCCTCTGTATGCACTAGGACAAAACCCCAATGTGCCGAAATAGTTACTAAATGCACTAAAATATCAATCTGGGATGCGCGAGAACAAGTCGTCTATGCATCGAAACAATTCATATATGCACTGAAATAGTCTTTGGATGCACCGAAATAGTTCGTCTATGCGCCAAAGTGAAACTCCAATCCGTCACCTATCAAAAAATTATCTACAATAAAAAGATTAAAACGGGGGGAGGCCCCATGGTGGGCACGAAAAATGTGTTGTTAGAAAATGTGGATTAATTAAATAGTAAACTAACATACCAATGAGACATTATATTAAAAAAAACTAACTATAAATCATAAATGCAAACTCTAATGACAATAACTTCTTCAAATTCATCCCATTTTCCTCTATCTCCAAGGATTTGATTAAAGGTACTGGCTCTCAGTTGTGTAAGCAAATTTTTTTTGAATTGGCAGCTTAGGAGAATGAGATTAATTGAAGATGCATGTTCATGACTATACGATTTAAGCTATGAAATTGAAATACTATGATGCTAGAATGCTGATAATACTGAAATGCAACTATAGTGATTACGTATGAAATCTAGAATTCAAGGTCCTTTTCAACTCATAAGAGGGTTGTATTTATATATTTTTGAAGGTAAGAAATCCAGTTGGTGAGGATCAACGGTTGAGATTCAAACTTGTAAAATGAACAATGAGAGATCGAGAAGTTGAGAAAAATATGGAAGGTTGAGAGAAAGATGGGAGATGTTTCCTCAAACACAACTTTTACAATTAAAAAATGAAGTAAAGTTGCCATTTGTGCACTTCATTTATGAAGAGTTAGTTGATAGTTGAGGAAAAATCCATAATTAAATAAATAAATTTATTTAATTACATGTGACAACAAATTAGAAGTTTCCATAATTTAAATAGATAATATTTAATTATGTGTGAGAGATGATAAAAAACGCTTTAATTAAATATATAAAATACTTAATTAAATATGAAAAGAAGAAAGTTTCTAATTAAATATTTTTAGAATATTTAATTGTGGAAGAAAAGAAGAAAGCTTTTAATTAAATATTTTTAGAATATTTAATTATATGAAGAGTTAAGAATTAGAAAGAAAGTGTTTAATTAAATATTGAAAATATTTAATTAAATGTGAAATGAAGAATATCATTTAAATTTGTGATAATTAATATAAATAAATTGTGAAATCTATTTAATTAATTAAGAGGAAGATAGCAATAATTAAATAAACTTATTTATTTAATTAAACTAGAAGAATTAGAAAAATGAACAATATAGATAAATAATTAAATTTATCTATATGTAGATGACTTAATTAAATAATTCATATTTAATTAATTAACAGGTTTGGTTAACAATGACCATTTTTAGATATGTACACTTAGAAATGGTGCATGATCCACCACCAAGACCGATATGTCATTAGGATTAGATGGCACTATCTCCTGTCCACTCAAATTGTTGTGGGTATGTTGGATCTTCTGTTGGGAAATAGATGCAACAGTCTGAAATTATTGACAATCCAATTCAGAGTGTTGATTGGTGTTATTTGTTGGGAATAAGGAGTTTGGTCTATCATCAGGATAAGCATATAAGATAGAAGTGCCTTAGTGATTTCAATTCAAAATCATCCCCACATTGATTCTCTGAGAGAAGTAAATGCAAAACAAATAATAGATTTAACACAAGAAAACAACCATGAAAGACAAACATGATGACACACAGGTATAAATGGGGAAAACCCTTTTGGGTAAAAACCCCACACTCGAAAAGATTGAGCCATTGTATTATTCAACAACAAAAAATAGTTACAATATAATCTCAAGCTCATAGCCTATACAAGAGTCACATCTTGTTCATCTAGAGAATAGCAGGCAACACAGAACCATAACCTTCACATAGTTGCAATGTTATACATCTGAAATACTATATAGATTCCCTATAGCTCCTTTGAATTAACTAGCTCAGCCAACCTCTTAGCCAACCCAGCCTCATAGGTTCTCAATGTTCAGATCCAAAAGATAGAGTGTTCATAGTTACAATGCCTTAGCATACTACACGAACACGGTTCACCCCTCTCTCTGTCGACCGGTCATCACATCACCTTTTTGGTTTTATCATAATGTATATCATTGATCCAGAAATACATCACATTGAATGACCCAACCAATCATTGAACCTCAGGTTCATGCATCAAACAACGAAGCACGCATCTAATCTGCACATATTACATCGAGCCACCCAGGCAATCAATCCATCACCTTAATTGGGTTCTATTTCCATGACCTACAATAACTGTCTTTACCTCTATTTTGATCTTTGGCTAATCAGACACTACCAAACTTCCATATTTCCTCTTGTCATTCAACTACCACTCTAACATTGAGTCCAACTTGGTCAAACTTTGGCTTGAGCTCATTCGAGCTCCTACTATGTAACCACTGAGTCCAAGTCACCCTACTGCGGTAAAGAGGTGAGCTTGACTAAGCTCACCATTCACTTCACCACACTATCACTACCCGATCTGGTCCACCTCACGGTATGGCAGTAACCACCTGCACAAACCTCAGCTTGCAACCGCACTACCGTTGGGCTTGGATTTTCCCATTGCGGCATGGTGGTAACTGTATCAGAGATCGTCAGTGGTCAAATGTTATCACTGCGGGTTAAGGAACAAGCCTTCACAGTAAGGTAGTAAGCACCTACACTAACCATCATAGCTTCACCATGCTACCACATCCAGACCACCATACCTCCGCAGTATGGAGGTATCTTCCCATCCAGACTACTATGGCTTACCGCACCACCGCGACATGACCAACAGGCCATTACGGTGGAGCGATAAGTAGTCATCGCTAACTTCCAGCTGAGAACCACAGTCATTACAGCTACACTAAACACCAGTCGTGGTATAGCAGTAAACCTAAAATACTAGTTTTCCACCCTTGCGTTGCTCACCATGTTACCTCACCACCGACCGAACCACCCTGCAGTAAGGCAGTAAGCCAAACCTTCGCTAGCTCACCGCTAATCGCACTGCCTCGCCACCATCGAGTCACCTTTGTGGTAAGGAGGTAACAGTTATCTAGGCTATTGCCACTTCACCGTGCCATTGTCAATCTAGAACAAGACCACCACGGTAAGGCGGTAACACCGCCCAACCGTCGAACCAGGTGGCCTGTGGTATGGCGGTAAAGGCCCGCCAAGGAGAGAAAACACCTAAGTCTTCAAATGGGTCGACGAGAAAGTTGATGTAGATTTCCCAACAATATCACTCTTATCGAAGAGTTTTAGGCTTCCTCCAAAGACCCGAACATGGACCAAACCAAGCTCTCACGCTCCAACCAAGACCTCTACAATTATCATTCAAAATGTCCACCATCTCCAACAACTACTCCAAAACATCCAACACAGGAACATGAACAAGCCAACGCATAAATGCACCAGTATCAAGAATGAATGTAAGAAAATGAACCTTCAGGCGGTAAAGGCAGAACAACAACAAACAACAAGGCACCAAGGCGAGCATAGGAAATAGGACACATAGCTCAATTCTCCAGAACAAGAACACCAATAAGCTAGAACAACAACTAGAAAACTCACTACCCTCATCCATCTGATAAAACCCACACAGCTGAACATAGCACCCACAACTTGTGCTAATCTGTCCAACCACCCATACCTCAAAGGTATGATAAACAAAAAAAGACTCATGCCATCATAAACCACCCATGTCAGCAGCAAACAAGAACCTTGTGTCAACTAGTCGTAGACCAAACACGTCTAGGTACTCCCACTACAAGGGCATTATCTAGATGAGTGCAAACAAAGCACCATCACAAATGATCTAGGCATACCAAGTCCACCAGTCCCTGCATATAGAATAAATTAATCATGTAGTTCCAAGGGACACCCACTCTGATTTGTACAACCTGCAACCTCCTGCTGCAAGAAAATTTTCTCTCATCAATCATCCACTATTCTTCCAAGGTTCCATATTTGGTTGAAGAAGGAAAACCCCTCATGTCATCACCCGAGTGACAAACAGATGACCACAGAAAATAGTGACCATCGAGGCTCTAAAAACATCTAAATTAATATGAAAGAAATAGGAAGAACAAGACCAGATTAGAGAGAAACATCAAATCAAAACATGCCCTTCTACAAACCCTTCTAAATGCCAGTTGTGGCAAGAGTGATCTTCTTCACATCTGAAAGGGAAAGCGTTAATAACACCAAAAAAGACCATGGATGTAAGCATCAAGAAGATCAAAATAACACATACACCATCTTCTGTCAGTCCTCAAAAGCACAAGGAGATACACAATGCTATCCATCTTCCATTATGAATCCTCTAGAATCTTAAAACAGCAACTCAAGATTCATACCAATGAAAGATAAAGCATAAAACACCTGGAAAGTATAATGGGAAAATACCTTTCACAAGAACACTTTCGAGAAAACCAAGGATAAAAGAAAACATGCTCCTCCATGATATACAAGTCATCGTGTCTTACCCAAGAGAATTTTGCTTCAAGGTCTCTATTGAGTTCGCATTCAACCAAGGTGCAGGCTTCTCAGACTTTCAGCTATAACAACAAAATTCTCATAATAATTTTAGCCTCACCTTATTCTCCATGCATCCATGAGTATCAGCAACTTGTCATCTCATGTTGGCTCCAATATGCAATACTATAGCAACCATGAAGACCACCAACATATGACCAATGCACTCAAAACAAAGAGAAATCCTAGACCACTATCAAATCTTCAAAACTTATCATGACACCATGATCTACACATCCCCCTTTGGAGATACCATGCTTGAAGTGAACAATCTATGGTCTCAAGAGAAAAGAAAAATGCCAAAACTCTAAGAAAGAGTACCCTTGACATAAAGTAAGCAACTCTAAACCAAAAGCAACATCACCTATCAAGCACCACCAACAGCTTAACCAGAACTAACAATGTCTTCCATGGCTCCAAGATGTTGCATACCTTCAAATAATGAACATGCAAATTCAAAAGAACTCAACAACTAAAACACCAAAGGACACCAATCACGGCTAAAGCTCCCAATGCAATGTGACACAAAGCTTTGCAAACATCATGACCAACCACCTTTTGATCCAAACAACCTTTAGGTAGAACTGATAGCATGCCCATTGGACAAAAAAGTCGAACAACACCTAGATCACCAAATCACAAATACCACACCATCACCGTCAAAAGCTTGCACAAGCTCTCCATGACATCATGATTCTCATGCTACAAGTCCCCATAAATGACTATTTAGGTACTCAAAATACCATTCACCTTCTCATCTCAAAACAGCTATGCCAATGCACAAGTTACCATAGACAAGGTCAGCTAACAAATCTGCAATATCACAGAAGCAATCATGTGGATATTGAAATCCCACTCCCGAGTTGTCTCACAACAATCAATAGGTAGCTAATATATTGGCCACACAACTTAGAGATCCACTTTGAAGGAAAACCCTGCAAATCTATTATCACACTGGAAAACTGCAAAACTAAGATCTCAAAGAGAACAACCATGTAGACCACCATGACTCAAACACCAAATCAACAATAGATTTGACTTGCCGAAAAAATCCACAATATAAGCACCATAATCTAGGAATCCCACAAGCAACATTACAAGAAATATTGAATGAGTAAACACATACCAACACTGCCATGCAGAGAAGAAAACACACCTCGTCAAGACCAGTTGAACTGTAGCTATCTCATCCAGTCACACCCCAAAAGCTAGGATCTAGAAAATAATAGACAATAGATCCACACAATGCAAGTTTTTCTCTTGACCATGTAAAACTTGCAAAACCACATTGTTTATAAAACACCCACGCATCTCCATCTTCATTTCTCATCTAGATGACTCAAGATTCTACACACAACCATTATGGTTAACCAGAACAATGAAAAGAAACATGAAAATGCATGATAAATTTTTTAGGAAAATCTACACAAAACCTGAAGAGCCAAAGACATGAATCTAAAACCATGCAAGTGCAAGACATAGGCACACATGAACAATAGTTCCATTTTAGAATAGTTTCAACACCACAATCATGCACAAGTAAATGGGAGAACCAGCCTATCTAGAAGTTGCAAACCACCAAGGTCATTTCATAGCCTCCATGCAATCAGAGCACCAAAGAAACCACCTTCAGTGCTAAGTCAGAAATACCCAACACAAGCACAAATCTCCATAGCTGATAAAAAATACAAGGAATTCCATACCACCAAGGAGCCTCTCACACAGACACCGAGTATGAACACCACACTTCGCTCCAACTCAGCCATGAACAGACCTCATGCCCTTTGCATCAAGAAATTTTGCTACAAGCCAGGAGCCTCAAACCATGTTGCCACAACATGACCAACTCCAGTCATCTACAATGTCTTTCAAATTGTGTGTTGAATCAAAAAATCGCACAATTCCACTCATCAAAGGATCAATCACCAAACAATTTCTCTAGACTTCCTCAAGCTTTCTAGGCTAAGAAATCAGCACAGGAGAAAACCCAGAACTTCATAAACTAAGAGAAGACTTTGATACCACTGGTTGGTATCATCAAGCCTCGACCTCCTTCAACCAACTCTAATACCACTTGTTGGGGATAAGGAGTTCAGTCTCTCATCAAGATAAGCATCTAAGATAATAGTGCCTTAGTGATTTCAAATCAAAATCACTCCAAAGACACACACAACTTTACCATAAAGCGGAAGCAAGCACAAACTATCCCCCATTCATTCTCTAAGAGAAGTAAATGAAAAAAAAAAAAAAGATTTAACACAAGAAAACAACCATGAAAGACAAACATGATGACACAAAATTATACGTGGGGAAACCTTTTTGAGTAAAAAACACCACACTCAAAAAGATCAAGCCATTGTATTATTCAGCAACAAAAAATAGTTACAATATAATCTCAGGCTCATAGCCTATAGAGGAGTCACATCTTGTTCATCTGGAGAATAGAAAGAAACACAAAACTAGAACCTTCACATATTTGTAATGTCATTCATCTAACATGCTATATAGATTCCCTTCAGCTCCTCAGAATTAATTGTATCAGCCAGCCTCTCAGCCAACCCAGCCTCAAGCCTCATAGGTTCACATCGTTCAAATCCAAAAGATAGAGTGTTAGCAGTTGCAATGCCTTGGCATATTGCTCAAGCATGTTTCACCCCTCTCTCTCTGTCAACTGCTCATCACATCACCTTTTTGGTTTTATCATAACGTATATCTCTGATCGATCCATACATCACATTCAATGACCCAACCAATCGTTGACCCTCAAGTTCATGCATCGAACAACCAAGCATGCATTCAATCTGCATAGATTGCATCGAGCCACCCAGACAATCAATCCATCACCTTAATCGGGTTCTATTTCCAAGGCTCACGATAACTATCTTTACCTTTGTTTCGGTCTTTGGCCAATTAGACACTGACAAACTACCATGTGTCCTCCTCTCATTCGACTACCACTTTGACATTGAGTCCAACTTGGTCAAAATGTACCCCGAGCTCATCCCAGCTCCTACTGCATCACTATTGAGTCCAAGTCACCCTGTCGTGGGTAAGTGATGAGCTTGACCGAGCTCACCCTTTACTTCACCGCACTACCGCTAACCAGTTTGGTCCACCTCACGGTATGGTGGTAACTACCTACACAAACCTCGGCCTCCAATCGCAGTACTGTTGGGATTGGATTTTCCCATCGTGATATGGTGGTAACCATAGCGCAGATCGTCAATGGTCAAACTGCATCACCACGGATTAAGGAACAAGCCTTTGTGGTAAGGCGGTAAGCACCTGAACTAACTATCACAACTTCACCATTCTACCACACCCAGACCGCCAAACCTCTGCAATATGGAGGTAACCACCCATCTAGACTACTATGGCTTACCGCACCACCATAACATGGTCAACAGGCCATCAGGGTGGAGCAATAAGGCATCATCGCTATCTGCCAACCGGTAACCGTAGTCACCACGGCTACACTGAACACCACCCACAATGAACCTACATTGCCAGCCCACCACCCCTACGCCACTCATCGCGTTACCTCATCACCAACTGGACCACCTTGCAGTAAGGAGGTAAGCCAAACCTTTGCCAGCTTGCTGCCAACTGCACTCCCTCACCACCATTGAGCCACCTCTATGGTAAGGAGTTAACAATCATCTAGGCTAACGACACTTCACCATGCCACTACCAGTCTAGAACAAGACCACCGCGGTAAGGTGGTAACACTGCCGAACTGTTGAATAGGGTGGCTCATGGTATGGTGGTAAAGGCCTGTTAAGGAGAGAAAATACCTAAGTCTTCAAATGGTCGACTAGAAAGTTGAGGCAAATTTCCCAACATTATGAATCCTGCACCATTCGGATAGAGCTGCTTTCACCAAATACACACTTGTTAGGGGATTTTCTTGATATTTTGGATGCTCCAAAGATGTTAGGACATCTTCCTTGTTAGGCCTTATATTCCAAGTCATATTTTGAGGTGGTAGTTTCCTCCTATCAGATGTTAGCCCTAAGTATTGATCATCAAAATATTGTCCCTTATAGAGATATTTCCCTTGATCTTGATCATGATTGAACTGATTTCCCCTTTGGATGACCTGAGGTTGGTTGTTTTGGTTCCTGAGGAAGGTGACTTCAATGGCCAGCTTCCTTACAAACTCTGTGAGTTCATCCAACCTCTCCTTGTCTGCCTTATTTGATGGAGGAACACCACCAGCTAAATTTTGCATATAAATAGAATGGAACCCATGGTTTAAGGATTGGTTAAATATCTTAGAGCTCTACAAGTAACTAGGTACATTAGCTTGCTGGTGAGAGAATGAACGATGATTCATATTTGGATAGTAATTTGGCATGGGTGGGGCTTGATTCAAGGATTGACTTGGGTATGAAACCAAAGGCAACTAAGTAGTTCAATCCAACATAACTATTTGATCGGCCAATGGCAAGGGTCCAGACAAGTGTTGTCTCAAATTTGTGCTCACTTTAATAGCCACATCATAAGCTTCAAGTAGGCTGACAAGAGGGTTTTCTCTCCAGTTAAGGAAGGTGGATGTGAGACTATAGAGGGCTTCATAATAAACCTCCCTGGCAGAGGCATCATCCACAACATAAAGAGGTTGCAACCTAGTGTATGCACGGTGGAACCTATTGTCGAAAGCTCCTACAGGTTCATTGATTTCTCTTTTTACCCTTGTAAACTATAGATAATGCTCATTCGAACTAATTGGGATGTCAAATATCTATAAAAATGCAGTCTCCAACTGAAGCCAAGCAGTGATAGACCCAACAAGAATATGATTATACCAATACAATGCTTCATCCCCAAGAGAATATCAGAAAATTATGTAGGCAACATCCTCATGATTAATTCCCCTATCCTTGAGGGTAGTTTTAAAAATCCTAATGTGCTCTTCAACAGTCCTTTTGGGATCATTTGTGTGAAACCTAGAGAAAAAATGCTCAGGGTTCTTGGGCATAACATTGTAGTTGTTGAAGGACAGAGGGGGTGGTTTATTTTCTAGGAAAGCCATTGGTGGAGGTAGAGGTGGTAATGGTTGATGGGTGACTAGTTTGGGTTGTAGAATGGAGCCATCCTTAGAATTGGATGAAGATTAGGTGGATGAAAGTGAAGATGGTGGGAATGATGGAAGGCATCAAATGAATGACAACCAAATAAATGTGTTCTTTCCTCGTTTGGCCCTCCTTGACATGGATGGAAGTAGTATTTCTTAAAAATCTTCTTCTTCTGGTGTAGATCTGGTTCTCCTTTTGAGCCTCTTAGGAGAAATGGCATTTAGAAAACGCTCCAGCTTGCTTCTTCAGACCCTCCTTCTAGCGCCAATCTTGTTGTTTGGTGCTAGGAGGAGAAGGGTGTGAAGTGAATGAATCAATTTCCTTGCTTTTCCATCCTTCTAGTGCCAATATTGTTTTTTGGTGCTGGGAGGAGAAGGGCATGAAGTGAATGAAGCAATGTCCTTGTTCTGCCTTCATTCTAGCACCAATCCTGTTGTTTGATGTTTCTGCATGGCAACAACATCAGACAAAATAAAAGTTATCCTATCTATCTTGAAAGGTTGATAATGTAGTCGAACAAACTCATTGATAAATTTCAAAATGATGGTAATCACAAGGGGTCTTATGAACAAATGTTGGAATCTCTAAACTCATTAGATTTTAAGATATGGTGATGCTCTAATTTCTAGTTCTAACTAAATAGTAAAAGAAACATCAAAATATGAGGGTTTCAAAAGTCCTAATTTGTACACTACTTCTAAGATTAACCATGAAAATGATGAAATATTTGGAATGGACCAATCCATTAATCTAGTTTCTTGTTCAACCCAGGCTATACCTGCAATCTTGTAGAAAATAGTGCAATCTTCTAAGGTGTTAAAGATTTCAGACTGTGGACATCCATTCAATAAAACTGGATGAATATCTATAGTTGAACTAAGCACATGAGTATCAGGAAGAGGTTGACCTTGCACAACATTCCCATAATCAAGAAGCTACCCAAAGTATGAACCAGGGATTGTTACAACACTCCAAGCATTAAATCACAAGCACTACTAATTAAACCTAAGATATATTAAAATATTTCTGACTAATTTAAAAGATAGAACAAGAACCATGGAATATTATTCAATGCAAAGAAGGCACCAGTCATAGCACAATGTTTGCACTTTGTATTAAATCATCGCATTAGCAACAATTCCAGTCTATTACAACACTTGCTTGAAATTTAAAACTAGCTCCTAATTTTCTAACATGCTACTCTACTGCTAAATCTACTGCTTACAAGTCTCCTGGTTTGATCAACCAACAAAAGCTCTCTAACCTAGGCTACTGATCTCAAAACTCCACTGAACAGTGGGAGAACAAACAAACCCAACCAATTCGAACCCCTAAAAATGAGGCCAAAGACCATAGTTATATAAAAATCTCATGTGAGCCAAAGCTAGGGTTACGAAGGTCGGCCACCAACCAAATCGACCTTGATAGCCAACAATAACTTGTTGTCTAGGATTGAATGCACAAAGAGCTCCTTGCGATAGATTTGGGATCACACAAAGCTAGGGTACATCACCTCGACCCATGCCCACCATTAATGCCCCATTCACATGAACAATAGCGCGCACCAAACACCAGCGTGAATGCAAGAAACCGAATAGATTTGAGCTGGTGAAACGAATGACCCAGATTGAGCCAAACCAAGTTGATTCCTTCATGTCACATTTTCCAACCATTAATGGCCACCAAATGTGTTGACCTTGTGTGTAGGAATAGGTTTCATTTGACAACAGCTATAGTGCACTCATCTATACCTACAAATCTGGCCAAATCTTCAAAGTACACCTATTCCTGCCTAAACCCCAACAACAACCTTCAACTCAATCCAACATGCATTCAAATGGGCCACCATTAATGCTCAATACATCATGAAAATACAAGATGATCCATAAAGTTCCTAAGGCAATAAAATCATTTAAAAACCTAGTCAGAAGCAAAACCAAAGATAGGTGGAGGTGGAGCCATGAGAAAAGCAAGAACAAAGACACAAAATAGGCAGAGGTGGAGGCAAAACCAAGATGGGAAAAGAAGGGAAATAGGCAGAAACAAAACCAACCCCGATAGAGGTAGAGACGAAACCAATACGAGAAAGGAAGGGAAACAAGTGGAGCCCAAAATAGAACCAAGATGGGAAAGGAAGGGAACTAGGCCGAAGCAGGGAAGAATAGGAACGGGAACTGAACTGTGAACTTTATGAAAGTTCAGAGTTAAGTTCCATCTTGGTCCCACCACTAAAAGAATGAAAGAAGAGGCAAAGAAAAGAAAACCTAAGGGAGGAAAGAAACCCTTAGGCCGAAGACAAACAAAATGATGAAGAAAGCGAGAGAGCAGGAAGAGGAGCCGAAAGGGGAGTGGGAACTGAACCGTGAACTTAGTGAAAGTTTAGAGTTAAATTCCATTCTGGTTTCATCTCCAGAAAATGAAAAAAAGTGAAGCAAAGAAAACCTAGGGGAGGAAAGTGACCATTAGTCCAAAGACAAACATGATGAAAAAAAAAGAAAGAGAGCGAGAAGCAGAGCCGTAATAGGAAAAAGAACCAAACCAAGAACTTTGTGAAAGTTTTTAGTTAAGTTCCATGCCGGTTCCATCTCCAGAAAATGAAAGAAAAAGTGAAGCAAAGAAAACCTAAGGGAGGAAAGAGCCCCTTAGGCTGAAGAGAAACAAGACGACGAAGAAATAAAGAGAGCGGGAAGCGGAGCTGAAACATGAACATGAACCGAACTGAGAAATTTGTCAAAGTTCAAAGTTAAGTTCCATCCTAGTTCTGTCTCCGGGAAATGAAAGAAAAAGTGAAGAAAATAAAACCTAAGGAAACCGACCCTTAGGCCAAAGACAAACAAGATGACAAAGAAAGCGAGAGAGGGGGAAGCGGAACCAAAAAGAGAACGGGAACCAAATCGAGAACTTTGTGAAAGTTTAGAGTTAAGTCCCATCCCGATTTCACCTCCGGCAGAACAAAAGGAACAAGGGAATAAAAGGAAAACCTAAGGGAGGAAACCAATCCTTAGGACATATTGATGGTGTTTTCTACACAACAACAACTTAGACAAAATATGATATCCTATCTCTCTTGAAAGGTAAATCTCTATGGGAAAAGAGACAAACCCAAGGTCTCTAATGTTAGGTCTTGATCATGCAGCAAAACAACTTAGTGATAAATGTGAAAATGTTGGTAATCACAATGGGACCTTACTACGAGCAACACTGGATTTCAAATCTTATCAGATTTTGCGATATATTGATACTCAGATTCTTAAAACTAACCTGGATAATAAAAGAAATAGAAAAAGATAAAGGTTTCAGAGATAATCTTAAAACTACTTTTAAGCCTAAGATTGAAAATGCAAAAGAATAAAATGCTCAAAATGGACCGAACTCTCATAAACTATTTTCTTCTTGACCCAAATGAATCTGCAATTCCATAGAAATAGTGCAATCTTCTAAGGTATTTAAATATTTTCAAATCACAAACATTCATTCAGTCAATCCTATTGCAGTTGAGGTGAATAAACCTTCATAATTGAACTAAGCACAAATATAAGTCCAGGATAACTTTGCAAAGTAGCTAACAATCAACTAACTATAAAAAGTATGGACTAGAGATCGCTGCAAACATTCTGAACATGAAACCCTAAGCATTACCAGATCATTTAACCATAACTATTTAAGAAATTTGAAAGATAGATACCAAACACAATATCTCTCTTATATTAAATCATCCACAATAGCAACAACTCCAGTTTTTTGTTACAACACTTGCTTGAGAACAAACCCTAACTTTCTCTAATGTCACTTAACTATTTCTCTCCCGATCTACCTATCCTTCTATCTCTATTTTCTAATCTCTATCTTCCTCAATGCATGAACAGTTTCAACCTCCTACTCCTCTTCCTAGTTCTTCTCAACTTATTTCTTAGAGGCATGCTTCCTCTTCTTGGCAACAGACCTCCTCTTCTTGCCCACTTCTGCAACCTTTTCAGCTTGTACTTCTCTTACCTGGATTCTAAAAGGAGAATCCACTTTCTCTTGCCCTTTAGATCTGGTTCAAGTGAAGCCTCAGAAGTAGAATGAGACTCTAAGTCTCCCATCAGTTCATAGGTGCATGGAACACCCTCACTCTCTAGCTCTAGCATTTTGTGCTTTAACCACATCTTGGTATACATGATCACTGGGGCCATAACCTGATCTAAACCAATCTTTTCTTCTTCTAACCAGTCAACTTCTCCCACTGGTTTATCCTTTAGTGCCTCATAAAAATGACCCTAGATCACATTTCCATCCTCCTCTACCTGATCAGGGATGGCCTTTACATTGTATAATCTCACCAAATCCCCTCGTAACTTGGAAAAGCTCTTCTTTCTTACCTCAAACTTATCAGCAAGGTTAATCCAGTAGTATTCAATATGAGCCTTGTGGCTATAATTCCTATTGGCCTTCTTTTGGGCTTCGCCAGTAATATCAAAACTTGCTCTCTTGGAATGGAAAGAGAGCACAAAAGCATTCATCTCCTCCTCTCAAGCATGAGCAGACTGAATGGAAGCACAAACCTCACCCATTCCTATCTTTAAAGGGAAATCATTCCCAAAACCTATCTTATGCATTTCTTCCTTCACAACATTATCAAAGTCATAGATCTATCTAGTGACAATACAATATGATCAGTGGGATATCTAGGGAGTCTACAGGGAGCCCGCTGAAAACCATCAATTCTAATATATGAAAAGGTTAGGAACTGGATAAACCAAGCTCCATATCTCCTTATCAACTCTTTGGCCTTATCTGAGATTCTTAGATGCTCTGCACCTTGGAGTAGTCTGGTAATGTACATTGTGAAGACATCATTTGACCTCCTGTAGCTTCCACCATTCAAGTGCAATTCTGGATACACTTCATAAATAGCATCCTGCCCAAAAATACCCCTAGTGCTCAACCCCTTGTATGGATGAAGTTTGGCCAATGAATACACTAGGTAAGAGGTCATAGTGAAAGTCTTGGTTTGCAAGACATTACACAACTAATGATGGATCACAACACTGATAACACCTACCCAATGATAGTCAATTCCCTGCTCCATTCTAGCAATCACATTGAACATCCAAGTTTCAAAAACACCTACACTCTTCAATCCTACCAACCTGCTGAGAAGGGTGATGGCATTGTAATACTCCCTCTTGAACTTAAGCTTGAATAGTTGCTTAGGCAACTTAGAGAAATGAGATTTACGCTTCTCTAGCCAAGAGTTGATCACCTATTGAGATTTGACAATGTTCTCTTCATAATACTTTCTAGCAACATCCATGTCAAATCCCACCACATGGGACTTATTAGGCATGTCAAAGGTTGCAACAATGGAGATAGGACTAAAACCAGCAAGAATCCTTCCCTGGGGACTGATTATTCTCTATGTCCCACTATCATAATTTCTGGCACATTCAAGCACCATCTTGTAGCACTGCATTGTAGAAGGAAAACCTGCCACATGAGCTAGCTCGGAGTCCACCATTCTTTTTTCCAACAAAGGAGGGCTTAGTGTTGACATCTTAGCCTTGAATTCCTCATAGTCCCACATGCCTACATTTGTATTCATGACCCCTGAGCAAATTGAAGTTACCTTACTCTCAAGAATTCTGCTCTTTATATCTAACTTAACCTTTTTTGCATTTGAGACAGCAGAAGCCTCTGCACCTGGATCAGTTGCCTTCCCCTTGCCTCGACCAGAAATTTTTTGTCCTGATTCTACCTGCAAACACATAAAGGTAACGACAATTAGACCCATAAGAAGTAACAAGTGTAGAAGGTCATTACCTCAAACTTTGGGATTTAGCCCCCCTCGTGGATTCTGCACTAGGATAGATTTTAGGGAAAATCTAGACCAGGCGGATTCCAGCGAACCAAACATACAAAATCCCATAATATCATTCAAAATCATAAATTAATTAAGGGAAATCATTAGAAACACTTAGAATAAGCTCCTTAAATCAATCAAATCATTTACCAATGAATCATAAATTAATCAAGGGAAATCATTAGAAACACTTAGAATAAGCTCCTTAAATCAATCAAATCATTTACCAATAAACCAAAGATCTATAACCATCAAAATCAATGTTTCCCTGAAAAACCCAGAAGAATCAGCCAGAGACGGATTTTGGCGAAAACAACAATAGTTATAACCAACCCGGGAAAAATGAAGAGACGCGGACAATTCGAGAAAATCTAGAAGGGATAAATTTTGGTGAAATCTAGATATAACAGTATTAATGCTCGAGATCAGTAAAATGACCCAACCGCAGACATTGGGAAAATTCGGATGGGACAAATTTTGGTGAAATCTAGATATAACAGTTTTAAAGCTTGAAATCGGTAAAACGACCCAACCGTGGACATCGGGAAAATCCGGATGGGATGGATTTTGGTGAAACCAAATGAAATCTGGTTAAAAGGTGACAAAAGAGGAAGAGATAGAAAAGTCGGGGAAATCCAGGGGAAACGAAATTCTGCGAGGACCTCGAAAACCCAAACCTGTTTACATCTTAACTACTTTCACCAAAACCATTAAAATCACTCCGGATCTAGGCCAGAACTCTGAAACCAACTTGACCTGGGCCTCTAATGAATAAAACATGAACTAATGAAACTCTTCACAGTAATTTGAAGAGGATTGGCCATGTCCTAGGTCAAGAACCCTACATGTCTGCCATGAAAGCATAGGGGCAAATCACGACTCGCTCATACACTAGAATGAAGAGTTTAGAAATAAAGCGAGCGAATGCCTAAAATAAGAAGCAACACCAGACCAAGCATAAACTTTCAATCAATCAAATGGAGTGGTACACTAATGGAAAACCCCAAAATGCTCAATGATGAAGTGCACCCAAAAGAACCAGGAAACCATGAAGGACCCCCAAGCAAACAAAGAAAATAAATTGAAATCAATAGAGAAAAGGGAACATCTACATACCATGGAAACACAAAGGCTGAAACTGGTGAAGCCAACAAATAACTATTCAATGCAAACTGGATACAATCCATGCATAGGAAATGCAAATGCATAGCCCAAATGGCTTCAAAAATCTAGATATCCAGCAAAACATCAAGAACCTCAAGACAAAAGCCCAAATGATAGTGAATGCACAAACACAAATGATCAATTACTTCTCAAAGAATCAATATATCAAAGCTCCAAACATCCACACAAACACCATTAATGCATTCGACAAGACAACCACGACCATAGAAACATAGGGGATTCAACGCTATGACGGACTTTGGGGAAATCTAGACCATACGGATTTTCCCAGAAATATGGTAAAAGGCAGCAATCTCAGACATTGAGAGGGAACCGGGAGAATCCGACCTAGGTAGATTTTCTCGAAAACAACGAAAAACCCGAGATCAAGTCCAAAACTTAATATTTTCAACGAATTTCATAAATGAGCCAACTCAATTGGTAAAATGGACATTAAAGCACACACCCAAGAAAGCATAAGCCCTCAGAAAAGAAGGGCCAAAACACCAAAAAGCAAAAAAAGAGGGTCCCCACTTTCAATGGGGCGTGTGTGCAAAAACTGCACAATAAATGGCGATTCCGTTGGGGAAATGCTCCAGAGCATTTCAAGGACAAACTAGAATCAAGATCCCAGAATCTATGGTTTCAATCCTCTCATCAAGACTCCTATGAACAAGTTTCAGAAACCACAAGCAAGAAGACCTTTTCCTATACCAAGGTCCAGTTGTGTGTATTATGCATTGATTCTTATCTTGTAAGTGCAAGAAGAACTAGAGAAAATTTGACCAAGCTACATCAAATTCAAACTTCAAAAGCAACCTAGATAGAGCCTCACTGCCATTCAAGCATTCATAGCCCCGATGAGGTTATCGTTGTGACCCTCCCAAGCATAGCTCTACTGCCAGTCAGTTGTCTATAGCCCCGATAGAGATACTAGGATACTCCTAATAAGGTGAAGCCCATTCAAATTTTCAAAATTTTCCTCTTTCTCTTTTCTATTTTATAAAACTTTCTTGTTCACCTTTTTAAGTAATGAAACTCATGCTCAAAGATGAGGAACACAGTGGCACTAAAGCAAAATATAAGATTTTTCACTAGGCCAAACTACTCAAGAACCCTATGCAACTCCAAAAATTTCTTTATTATAATAGGAAATGTGAGACCCAAATATACTTCAAAGCTCATTCAAAACAAGTGATTATAATTCCTAGTACAAAGAAGATCAGATGAATGAAATCCACTGCCTGATTCTGAAAAACTAATTAGAGTTTATAAAAGAAATTTTTAGAACAATCCCATACAAAATAGCCCTGATGCATAGGTGCAACAGCCCAAAGAGACTAGGAACCCAAAGTCAAAAACAAAAGCAAAGAAGAAAGAAAACTCCTCTAACTATGTATAGGATGAATTGCAAGCAGTTCAAGGTTGAAAATAATGCTTCAGAGACTGCCCATTAACAGGAAGTGGGATATCCTCACTAGTGAGGATTTTCAAACTAAAAGCATTATCTCCCAAAATTTCAGAAATCTGGTAAGGACGAAGCCAAAGTTTATCAAATTTATCGTGCTCTCCCTTATGATCATGGGATTTATCCCACTAAATAACTAAGTCATAAATTCTAAAGGCCTTCACCTTAGCTCTCCTATCAAACCATATTTTTACTACACCCTGATATATGAAAAGGTTGGGAACTGGATAAACCAAGCTCCATATCTCCTTATCAAATCTTTTTCCTTATCTGAGATTCTCATATGCTCTGCACCTTGGAGCAGTTTGGTAATGTACATTATGAAGGCATCATTTGACCTCCTGTAGCTTCCACCATTCAAGTGCAATTGTGCATACACTTCATAGATAGCATCTTGCCCATAAATACCCCTAGTGCTCAACCCCTTGTATGGATGAAATCTGGCCAATGAATACACTAGGTAAGAGGTCATAGTGAAAGTCTTGGTCTGCAAGACATTACACAACTGATGATGGATCACAAAACTGAGAACACCTACCCAATGATAGTCAATTCCCTACTCCATTCTTGCAATCACATTGAACATCCAAGTTTCAAAAACACCTGCACTCTTCAATCCTACCAACCTGCTGAGAAGGGTGATGGCATTGTAATACTCCCTCTTGAACTTAAGCCTGAATAGTTGCTTAGGAAACTTAGAGAAATGAGATTTAGGCTTCTCTAGCCAAGAGTTGATCACCTATTGAGATTTGAAAATTTTCTCTTCATAATACTTTCTAGCAACATCCATGTCAAAGCCCACCACATGGGACCTATCAGTTATGTCAAAGGTTGCAACAATGACCACAGGACTGAAACCAACAAGAATCCTTCCTTGGAGACCAATTATTCTCTGTGTCCCACTATCATAATTTATGGCACATTCAAGCACCAGCTCATAGCACTGCACTATAGAAGGAAAAGTTGCCACATGAGCCAGCCCAGAGTCCACCATTCTCTTTGCCAACAGATGAGGGCCCGGTGCTAACATCTCAACCTTGAATTCCTCATAGTCCCACATGCCTACTTTTGTATCCATGACCCATGACCAAATTGAAGTCAGCTTACTCTCAGGAATTCTTCTCTTTATATCTAACTTAATCTGTTCTGCATCTGAGATGGCAGAAGCCTCTGCACCTAGATCGGTTGCCTTCCCCTTGCCTCGACCAGCAACATTTTGTCCTGATCCTGCCTGCAAACACATCAAGGTAACCACAATTAGACCCATAAGAAGTAACAAGTGTAGAAGGTCATTACCTCAAAGTTCAGGATTTAGCTCCCCTCGCGGATTCTGCACTGGGACAGAATTTCGGGAAAATCCAGACTAGGCGGATTCCAGCGAACCAAACATACAAAATCCCTTAATATCATTCAAAATCATCAATTAATCAAGGGAAATCATTAGAAACACTTAGCATAAGGTCCTTAAATCAATCAAATCATTTACTAATAAACCAAAGATCTATAACCATCAAATTCAACGTTTCCCAGAAAAACCCGAAAGAATCCACTAGAGACGGATTTTTGCGAAAACAACAATAGTTATAATTAACCCGGGAAAAATGAAGAGGCATGGAAAATTCAAGAAAATTCGGATGGGATGGATTTTGACAAAATCTAGATATAACAGTCTTAAAGCTCGAAATCGGTAAAACAACCCGACCGTGGACATCGGGAAAATCCGGATGGGATGGATTTAGGTGAAACCAAATGAAATCCGGTAAAAAGGTGACAAAAGAGGAAGAGATAGAAAAGTCGGGGAAATCCGAGGATTCGTAATTTCGCGAGGACCTCAAAAACCCGAGCCTGTCTACATCTTAACTACTTTCACCAAAACCATTAAAATCACTCCGGATCTAGGCCAGAACTCTGAAACCAACTCGACCTGGGCCTCTAATGAATAAAACATGAACTAATGACATTCTTCATAGCAATTTAAAGAGGATTGTCCATGCCCTAGGTCAAGAACCCTAAATGTCTACCATGAAAGCACAGGGGCAAAGCATGACTCACTCATAAACGAGAATGGAGAGTTTAAAACTAAAGTGAGCAAATGCCCAAAATAAGAAGCAACAATAGACCAAGCATAAACTTTCAATCAATCAAACGGATTGGTACACTAATGGAAAACCCCAAAATGCTCAATGATGATGTGCAACCAAAAGAATCAGGAAACCACGAAGGACCCCGAAGCAAATGAAGAAAAGCAATTGAAATCAACAGAGAAAAGGGCACATCTAGATAACATGGAAATACAAAGGCTGAAACTGGTGAAGCCAACAAATAACCGTTCAATGCAAACTGGATAGAATCCATGCACAAGAAATGAAAACGTATAGCCCAAATGGCTTGAAAAATCCAGATATCCAGCAAAACACCAAAAATCCTGAAGACACAAGCCCAAATGATAGAAAATGCACAAACTCAAATGATCAATTACTTCTCAAAGAATCAATATATCAAACTCTAAACGTCCACACAAACGCCATTAATGCATTTGACAAGACAACCACGACCACAGAAATGTAGGGGATTCGATGCTATGATGGACTTCAGAGAAATCTAGACCATACGGATTTTCCTGAAAATAGGGTAAAAGGTAGCAATCTCGGACATTGAGAGGGAACTGGGAGAATTTGGCTGAGGTGGATTTTCTTGAAAATAGGGAAAAACCCGAGATGAAGTCCAAAACTTAAGATTTTCAACGAATTTCATAAATGAGCCAGCTCAATTGGTAAAATGGACATTAAAGCACACACCCAAGCAAGCAAAAACCCCCAGAAAAGAAGGGCCAAAACACCAAAAAGCGAAAAAAGAGGGTCCCCACTCTCAATGGGGCGTGTGTCCAAAAACTACACAACAGGACCCAAACAAAAAAATCAAGGGAAAAAATAGAAGGCAAAAGAAGACCACCCTAGAGAGGACATCCGTGAGATTCCAAAACCACTAGGAACTCAACACAAAGGCACCCATAATCGAGGGAAGCACCAAAAACCGGAACCCCAAGATTTTCAAAGATAAGTACAAAAGAGGGGGCAAGCCATAGAAACAAGCCAAAAAAGGTAGGCCAAGAGAGGGTCCCCACTTTCAGTGGGGCATGTGTGCAAAACTGCACAACAAACACCCAACTCAATATTGAGATGAAAAATGATGTGGATTGTTGTTATGATAACCCAAGACTAAGCAAGAAGGAATAAATAGGCAATCTATCCTCTATGATAGATTGTGACCATGTTTTTGATAAGGTTGTTAGTGATCCCATCTCTTATGATTGGGGAGACCCTATTTATGATCAGCCCATTGAGTTCTCAGACTTTGACAATGATGACATCACAACATATTCTGATTTACAATTTGATAATGCATTCAACTCTACTGAAAGTGAAGGAGAGGAAGTGGTTGACATAATAGATCAGAGTAATGATCTACTGAGAAATGACCAAATCTCATATCTATTTACCACAAAATATAAAAAATATGCACATGAGAATAATTCTTAGTTGTTGGGTGCAACCCCTATTGGCTTTGATAGTGATGATGTACATGTCTTTGATTTTCCTTCTAGTTATGAATCAACTGATCATGATAATGTGAATGAAGACAAGTAACCATTTGATGGTAATGAGGTAGTGTATGATGATTATGACAATGAGCATGTTGATGTAAACTCATAAATCTATTTTGATGAGTTTGAAACAACATATAACTGTGAGGATTGCTTATCCAATGAGCTAAGTATTGAAGATTTTAATGCAGATTTGAACAAGTATTTGTTTGATGACTTGATGGAGCCTAGTCATGAATTTTTTAATATGAATAAGGATGTTGATTTCGATGAGAAGTCAGATTATGCTTCTGAACCAGAATTTCTTGTTGTTAAGAAACCTTGTGATACTAAAAGTATTGATACCTTGTGTTCAGAAGATGATCATATGACTACATATGATGATGAGTTAAAAATATCTGATAACTCTCAATACCAGCATGATGAAGAACAGTTACTGATTGTACCAATAGATGAGTGTATCTCTTTGCATACACTTGGAGATAGTTTTCATGATGAACGAGATCCTCTGGTAACTTCTTGTGATGCTTTAAATTTTGACATGCAAACTAATGATCAGATTGAGCTTAAGAGTTCCATCCATGTAGAAGAATGTGAGTGCTATTTTTGTTAGCTAGAAGGAGTTTTCATGAAGTATGGTAGTGTGCAAGATACTCAAGCAAGTTATTTTCAGCTTGAGAATGATTCAAATGATGAACATGATAGGTTATTGCCACATGATCAACATTTTGAAAGTATTCTTGACTTTCAGATGCATAATGGTTGTGAACATGTTGATGATGTTGTATATGGTTTCCTAATAGGGGGTACCAACATGTTTCATTAGGTGGATGGTTGTGACCAGAATATGCTTTCATATATTCTTGATCACCATTTTCAAATGTTGCCACTTAATGCAAGATCGGAAAATGAAGAAAGTGATAGTTATATGACTTATTTGATTTGGTTGACACTAGATGACAAAGATGAATAGAGAGCAAGTTTCCACTTGCACAAAGGCATCCTAATGCTTGTGGATGCAAAGGTGCAGTCACCAGTGTTGTTACAGTTTGACAGAGGCACGCATGAGTTGAGGGAGATAATGTCTTTCTACAAAATTATGTTCGACAGAGGTAGAAGTTGACTCCCATTTTTTGATTTGGTGACCTAGGGTCACTAGAGGAAGTTAAAAAAAAAGGAATGACTAAAAGAGCAGTTTGAGGACACTTGAATGACTTAGAATTTGGTCTACTCCCCAAAGATCTAGAATATTTCTATGAGCACAGGGGGCATACATCCCTAGTCAGAGCCACTGATGGCACTTTCAAATTTTGCAAATTTGAAGTTCCCATTTCAAAAAAAATTCCTCTACACTTTCAAAAGTGCACCTGATGAATTTTCCTAAGTGACCCAGTTTGGAGGCTTGTAATTTAAAGCTTGTTGATTTTTTTGTAAAACCCATTTTACGACATATTCAATTGACATACATGAAAATTCATGTCAATTTTTGGCTTCGCACGATAATTTTTGGTAGGGTTTCGAAAAGTGAAGTTGGAAGGTTTTGGGACTTTTCCGTTGTTTGCAAAGTTTTAGTTTTACAAAGTTCCCTCCTATTTAAGCTTTCATTTTTCAATTGGTTGACTATCCTATCAAAATGAATGTTGTTATACATTCTCCATACCTAAATGAGCTCACATGTCCTTTTTCAAAGCTTCATGACCTCATTTGCTATTTTTAATAGGTCAAAACCAAATGCAATTTCTCCTTTTTTGCACCTGCAGTTTCTAAAACCTTTATGAGAGGTCAACTTTGACCCTGAGTATCTTTTGATCAATGATGGTTCATGCAAATTAATTTTGCACAAGTGCTCAATTCACCAAAGTGATCTACTGTGTCTAGTGGTATCTCACCATGATTTGATTTGGTATTTTCAGGTGGGATGTTTTTATCTTTTTCAATTGGTTCAAGATAATTGTTTGTTGCAGAAAGTTTGAGTAAGAAACTTTGAAAGTTAAAACATTTTGATTCATGATTGATTTATCTGAGTTGTTTGTTTCAATGCATTCTTAGGTCAAATTAATACATTTCTGCAAGTTTTTGTGACTCCAGGGGGTGGTTTGACTAGTTTTCAAAGGCAATTCTAGAGCCGACTTGGCCTGTTTTGACCATTCTACAAAAGTTTCTGAGAGAAATTTTTAATCAAAACCTTTCATGTTTTCCACTCTCATGCATTGAAATGTTTTCTTTTGATCATGTGAGCATTGGTGAACAAGAAGACCAAGGTCATTACTCAGTTGGAAATGAACAATTATCAGATATTCATGATTGGTACAATGATATGTAGTATTGACCATGATACACATACATATGGAAGGGTTGTAATTTGTGTATGCATGGGTGAAATTGATACCCTTATTGTTACTTATAGTTACCAAACTATTATATGGATAATAACCTGTGAAAAGGATGTTGATTTTGTTTCATAACTTTTGCATTGTATGTAGTATTTTTCAAATTTCCTGTTGTTGTTCACAATGAGTAAGTAGGGGTTCATTTCCATCGTGGATGGAGAATAATGTATGGCCGAGCATGACATTGAGAAACTATTTTGAATGCATAGTGGATAATTATCTTTCTATTGTGAAGGATAATCTTTCAAAGATAAGCTATCGACTTGAGAAGGTAATGCACTGCTAGCACGGTATGAAGAGAAAATATCTTATACAAACAAACTATTCAAGTCTCCTCGATTACATGGAAGCACATGCAATTTTTTGAATTTCTGTTCACAACTTGGTGGAATCTCTCCTGGTGGTTTGGAGTTGTGTCTTAGATTTGGGAAGGAAATTTAACAAAGCCTTAAATCAGTAGGGGATGCACTTAAAGTGGAAAAAATTCATCAAGTGTGTATTGATCAACATGGAATCCTTCCCTCCACTTGAATAGGATAGAGTTACACACGACTCGCTTGATGGAGATCCTCCAATAAATATGGTCTCAATGAAATGTCACAAGCTGCGTATGTAATATGATTTGTTAAAAGGCTTAAGAAACTTCCAAGATGATGTACATTGGATAATGAAAATAGAAGTCTAGTAGGGTATGGAGATCACTCAAGCTGCATAGCTAGAAGGCGGTGCCAACTGGACTAGACATGTAAGTTCCTTGGAATAAGCCCCAAATTAATCTGAGTTTCATGGTTGCGCACCAGGCGGATTATCAATATGGGTCCATTAAAAGGTTCTTGTAACTTTAAAATAAAGCAACTAGCAAATTCCACACCATTGAATGGGGCATGACTTAAAGGTTGCAGATGGCAAGGTACACACGCCCAACAAAGTAAAAGATAATGAATGAAATGGATGCAGTCTGAATGGAACATCATTTCACAATGTGAAGGGCTGATTCAACTGTGCCATATGAAGGAAAGACTCATGCCTATGGTATCTTGCATATACAGTGAAAATGTATCAAAATTGTTTAAGGAAATTCTATTTTATAAAAGTCTTCGGAGACTTGTGAGTGAAGGAGAGCCTGCACCAAGTGAGGAGATCATTTTGGATATTTACCAAAAGGAAAATGCCAGTACCACACTTGCAGCAGGAACCCAAAATGAACCATTGAAAAGTCTGAGAAACCATCAAACTTGGAAGAGGGGCTTGAACCAGTGAGGAGGGCATGACCAACAAATGAAGAAGGGAGCTCAAGAGAAGGGTATTACTGTTGCACCACCAAATCATAGGTTACATTTCCCAACTTTTGCAGAGTTTCATGAAACCACGATGGGAGACATTCTTGTCTCGATGTTAGACTTGAGATGGGGTTGTGGCATGGCTATGAGTTTCTTATCAACTGCCGCAAAAATTCTAGGGAATTTTTTTTCCACCATAGCCAAAGAATACATACTACAAAAGGATGTGAATTAGTTTAAATACAATCAATAGTTACCAAGTGAGTTGAGATGCAACCAAATCTGGGTCATCGATCATAGGCCTCGCACAATAAAGATGAAACCATCAAAAATGCCGAGAGGTGTGCGAGAAAGAGGCATGTGGCTGGTGGGCCCGGGTGATATTCAATGCATGGGTTGAGAGTTTTAAATGAGCTTGGTGTTAATTCTTTTTAGTGTTCCATTTTATTTTCAAAAGAAAAGTATTTAAAAAAGGGTAAATTTTCCCGATAAAATGAAGAATTTAAATACTTTAGGAAACATGTTTTTCTAAATATTTAAATGTGAAAGCACAGTGAGAATTAATATTCATGGAGTGAATAAATATTTACTATATGAGAGGCCAACATTTTTTTGGAGATAAATAGAAGTGAAACATGGGTAAATGAAGGTAAAGGCCGTTCTTAAATTTCTTGAGGAAATTTTTTTTCGCTCTTGTGATTAAATATTTCAAGTGAAATATTTAAAATATTGAGCCCATGTGAAATGGCATGAGGTAAATATGTTATTTTCCCAGGTCAATGTAAAGTGAATTTAATATTCACTCTGTGAGAAAAAATTCTCTTTGTTGGATTAAGATGTAAAAGGGGATATGATAAAAGTTAATTTAATATTTAATTTATATGTGAATGGCTAATGTGTTGTGAGATAAAATGCAGCTGCAACATTGTAAAAAAGGAGATATTTTCACTTGTTGGGAAAATGGAGAGTAAATGGGAGTTTTCACAAGAGAATTTTTTTTTCTAGCAGCTGGGTAAAATGGAGTGAATTTATCCACATGGGAAATTTTTCAACAACTTGAGGCAAAGGCAGATTTGAGAGGAAAAAATTATTTTGTTGTAGGGAGAGGAGAGATGCTTTGTCTTTTGTTGATCAATGGGAATGGAGCTTCCAGATGGCATTTTTAGATCAGTTTTAGGGCTGCTTCCATTCTTCTATTTCTTCTCTTTTTTCTCTCATTGTAAAGGATTTTTCTATTTTTTATGGGCTGGCTAGATAGAGAAATGTTGGTTTTGAGTCATTAGTGTAGGATTTGATAAATGCAAATCCATAGCTCACCAAGAACACCTTTATGCAAAATACCTAATGCTGAATGGAGACCAAAGAGACAGAAGTAAGGGTTTGGAAAATCTCAGTGGAGTGAGAGCAGAATTATTATTTCCCCAAAAAGATTAATTACAATAATTACAAAAGCGGAATATAAGGTGAGAAACCCTAAAGCCGGAGAAAGCTAGGTTTGTGCAATTAATAATTAATAAACATATTAATTATTATGCACCTACAAATGACAAGCTTAAGTGAATAGAATAATAGTTAGCATTAATAATTAAACCAAAGTGAGTTAATTATAAAGGCAAATGAACTATTACTCTAACACCCCCCCTTAAGTGAAGCTTAGGAGGAAGAAAACCTAGCACAGACAGGAAAGCAGGAAAATGGGTCCCGGCAACAAGGCCAGATCAGGTACCCAAGTACAAGGAAATCTCTATGAAATGGAGAAAAGGAAAAAACCCAGTGGGAAAAACTCCTCTCCAAATAGAGATGCAAAAAGAAAGTACAAAAGAAATGCCTCAAGAGACTCTCTCAAGAGCATATGCAGATATACAATTAGATACCCCCCCATGAGAGAGAGTGGAGACTCCAAAGCCCCCCCAGAATGAGAGAACCCCTGTGCCAATGATCAAACCGATGTGTCACCTCGGAGGAAGAAACAGATCCAACGGTCGAAGAAGAGGAAATCCCTAGATGTGAGGTGAAAATGGTAGTCCTGGATGATGCTCACTGAAGAACTGAACTAGAGAATGAGTGTTTGAGTAATAGAATGGTGAATCAAACAACTCAAGATGATCCTGAAATGTAATCTCCAATGAAGAAGGGATAACAGGTGTGCTGAATCTGTCATCTGTGAGGAAAGGAATATCCTCAGATATGGCCTCAACAACTGCACTTGATGGCTCGATGAGTGGAGCAACAATGTCAGTCACAACTAAAGAGGTATCCTGCTGAACAAATGTAATCTCAATAGGAGGAAGAGGTGTAGAAGTCTCGACACTAGTCTCATGAACAGATGGAAGAACACATAAGTTCAAGTGATCGAACTTCTCCTCCGATACTACATGCTCTCTTGTAGAAAGAGAGGGAGATGGTGGACCAAAGTGTGTGAATGCATACAATCGGGAAGAATGATCAACTGTCCCTATTGCAATAATGTTGCCAATCTGAATGTCTCTGATGTGCACTAAATCAGGTGTGAACTCAACTGTCTTCCCTGTCCCACTGTGAGCAATCTGAAAGATGGAGAGAAGGTTAGTGGACAAAGATGGAACACATAGTACATCATTGAATGTACCATCATCAATATCGATAGAACCTTTCCCACATACACTCATAGAAGTGTTATTACCCATCAATATGTGTGGTGAGGATGCAGCCTCAAAAGATGAGAACATGTCCTAAGAAGATGCCATATGGTGTGAAGCACCTGAATCCAGTAGCCATCTAGATGAATGTGAACTGGTGGTTGCACATAATGCATGACCCTTATGTGGGGCCTGTCCATCTATCTGGAATGATGGTGAAGAAGAAGACCCGCCTAAAGTAGATGAAGAAGAGTGATGAATATGGTTCTTCTCAAGAAGAGCTATCAAATTTGAAACCTGTTTTGCATATCCATCTATCTTCTTCTCATAACACTTGGACTCATCATGTCCTAGCTTAGTGCAATAAGCACACTTAGGTCTATCTTTCTTTGATGATTCCCCCTTAGGAGAAGGTGAATCAAAAGTCTTTTGTGAACTAGAATCCTTCCAATGCTCTGTGGTCTGCCATTTTTGTTTCTGCTTCTGCTTCTGCTTCCCCTGATATGACTGTGCTACCAATGCTTGGTGCGGTGATCCTGTGAGAGCATCCAACTGTGATATCTTAGCCTGCTCTCATGTCAAACGATCAAAAAACACCTCAAAAGAAGGCATGATAAAACGTGCACCCAAGGCATCCATAGTGGAATGGAAGGTAGATGAGAATATCTGAAAGTTCCCATGAAGCTTTGATAAAATCAAGTAAATACACTCTATATAAGTCTTAACCTTACCACAACCCTGTAGAAGAGATCTCTATTGTTTGAATTTGGTCAGAAATTCCTCAATGGAGGGAAAAGAATCAGGTACCAAGGAAGTTAACTCGGCCTTAAGCTGCAAAGCTCTGAACTGATTGACAGTACCAAAAAGTCCATCAAACTTGGTCCAAATGGCTCGAGGAGTGAGACAACCATCAAGATGAAATAGGAGACCATCAGAAATGTGTAAAGCCATCAATCCCATAGCCTGATCCATATTGTTCCTGTGCTACATAACGTCAAAGGCTCGAGTCAACTGAGGCTGAACCTCATCAAAATAGGACCATAATCCTTGAGATTGGAGAAGAGTCATCATGCGACCCTTCCAAGTGTGATAATTATGCGGTGTGAGAGGTTCAATAGATCTATCGGCCATCCTGTGAACTGTGCCTCAACTGCTCTGAATTTTTTATTATTATTTAGTGGTCTTTAGAACTAGAAAGAAGATGCAAAAGGGGTTTGATTTGTTTTGGTGTTTATAGATTCTGGTTTTCTGATGTAGATGACAAAAAGCAAGAAAAAAAAAACACCCCCCCACAATGTATGATTCTAACCCTTGTACAGCAAATAATCAAATACTGAAAGAACAAAAAATGAGGTAAAAACCTAAACGCCAAATGCAGAGAGAGAGGAAAACGAAGCCTCTACTTCAACACCAAAAAACGGTGCTCAAGTAGTCGAATCAGCAAACAAGACCATCATAATCACATCTGGCTCGGAAACACCTTTCTGACGATATTTCATTTTTTGAAAACGGACACCGTATGCCCAAGATATGGCCAAAAAACCACAGGTACCCCCCAAAAATGAGCTCTCTAGAAAAAACCAGTCACAGGAAATAAATTAGCTGAGTCTCTAAACTGTAATTGTTGATTTCATGAGAATATACAACCAATTTATGCAAATAAAATCATGAAGGTGTTTGCAAATTCATGAATATATTAAGATTGTCTCCATATTTTTACACATTTAGTCATATGAATTCAATAATACAAAGTATCTTTGAGTTTATCATCTCAAGTTTCTTGAGATTGTTTTGTTTGTTTATTGTTCTGTTTTAAAGAAATGGTTAAAATGATTTGAGAAGATGATTGTGATTTTAGGTGTGCAAATGGGATTTGATAAGGAAAATTTTATTGATAATAAGAGAGGGATTGTTAGTGCAAGACACTAATAGTTGATGAAAAGCATTAGCAATTTAAATCCACTGGTTGAAGTCTATTTTCTGATGAATTCATTTTATGTGTTTCACTCCATGGCCAAGAATTGGCACTGATCTATTATTTAGATTTATGCATCTCATAAACAAATTTAAATGAAAAATCATTTTAAATCCTTGTTGTTTGGTTGAGGTTTACTGTTGTGTTATGCCTCTCAATTGCTGAGTGAGTATTGATCTATTGAGAGTTTAGTTGGGTTTGAACTTGTTAATGCTCTTTGTTGTTTAATTAAATTGATAATTATTTTATATAAAAATAAATTTTAGTGTGTATGGTTGAATTAAGTTTTAGACATTGTGTAGGTTGACCCATCTTGGTCCTGTAGAGCCAGAAGTGTAAGAGATTTCTGTATTTTAGAGAATCTTGTTAGTTGGTCAGTAACTTTGAGAATTCTTAAACATAGAGGTTGGCTACCTCGTAGAGAGTTTTGAATCTTAGCTGGAAAAATTAAAAACCATCAGTTGAAAGTAAAGTAATTTGGTAAAACTAATTCATCCCCCGCTCTCACTTGTCTTGTGCATTTCAAAAATTCGTAACTGAGCTCTAGTTCCTTAGTGATAAGCTTAACTACTTGAGGTATATCAAATGGCGCACAAGTTTTAAATCCCTATTTTTGATGGAGCTGATTACAGTGACTGGAAAGTGCAGATGAGAGGTTACCTGTTCTCTCTTGGTTTCAAGACTTGGAAATTTGTTGAGACAAAATATGTTGAACCGGCTTGTGGTCCTTCTTCTATAGATTATATTTCTACCTCTGAGGAGAATTAAAAAGCAAGGTATTCTATATTCAGTGCTTTATCTAGAATTGAAACGAAAAAACTTATCTCTTTGGGCACTACTTATGACGTATGGGAAAATTTGAAAGATATTTATGAAGGAAATGGTAGAGTGAAATTATCAAGGAAGCTAACAAAAAAAAATAGATTTGAGAACTTGAGAGTGGAAGAAGGCCAATATATTGCAAGCTATTATTAGAGAGCTGAACTTGCAACAAATGAAATCAAGAATAAGGGTGGTACCATGACATATGAAGATGTAATTGAGAAGATCTTGATGACCCTACTAGAGAATTAGAATGATAAGGTCTTTTCTATTGAAGAATCATAATCCAAAGACATTTACTAGGTAGCAGATATTTGGCACCTTGACTGCATTTGAGATGAGTAAGTTTGGAAGAGAAAAGGAGAAAACTAAAAAAACCTTTAAAGAAATTTAGATAGGAGATGATTCAAATAGTGATGGTCCAGAAGAGTTGGAAGAAAAATTTACAAGGAAATTGAAGAAAGGTACTGGTAAGTACAAAGGTATGTTACCTTTTAAAAGTTTCAGTTGTGGAAATATTGGTCACTATGCTTCAAGATGTCCAAATAGAGCTACACACAAGAATAATATAGATAATAATAATTACAAAGACAAAAAGGGTAGGAAGTTCAATAAACTGTATTATGTTAAAGAAGATGCATGAATTTATGATGATGAGTCTGATTTTTAGGAGGATAAAGATGAATGCTTATTTCTAGCCTTGGAAAGTAAATCTATATCTGCCAACCATAGAGCATGTGCAAGGGAATCTAGTCCGAAGAGCAAGAAGGATGGGATGGAAGGTACTATGCTTACTAATTTTAATGCCATACCAAATGAACACTATTGGGTAATTGATAGTGGATGTTCAAATCATATGACTGCGGATAAAATTAAGTTCACTAAACTTGGAAAGTATGATGGAGGATTAGTTATGTTTGGAGATGATTCTAGTGCTAAAATTGTTGGAAAAGGAATAATTAGTTTTGATAGAAAACATAGTACTGATGATTTCTATTATGTCAAGGGCTTAAGGCATAATATTTTGAGTGCTGGGAAATTTTTTAGGAAAGGATTTAAGCTTGTGTTTTAGGATAACACCTATGAGATCAAAAAAGGGTCTGGAACTATGGTAGAAATGGGAAGAACTCATGGAAACATCTATCAACTTAAAAGTGGTGATGATTAGTGCTTTGTTTCTTAGATTAATGAAAGTTGGTAATGGCACCGGAGGATGGGACATGTAAATTTTGACAATCTGATCAGGATCAATTCAAGAGAAGTTGTTAGAGATCTGCCTAAAATCACAAAGCCTAAAAATTTGTTTTGCAAAAGTTGTTAGATGGGAAGACAAACAAGATACAACCTTAAAGGAAAATAAAAATTCATAAAAACCTCTGTAGCCCTACAAGAATAGGAAGCCTTAATGGTGATAGGTATTTTATGCTTTTGATTGATGATTACTCTAGGATGACATGGGTTTCTTTTCTTAGAGAGACATATTAGGCTCCAGATAGATTCAAAGTGTTCAAAGAAAGAGTAGACAATGAGGTAAACCTAAGAATCAAATTTTTAAGGTCTGATAGAGGTGGATAATTTAATTTTGGTGAGTTTAATTCATTTTGTGAAGAGCATGGCATAAAGGGACATTTTTATTCCCCTAGTACCCCCAAATAGAATGGAGTTGTGCAAAGGAAGAACCAAACTATTCAAGAGGCTGTCAGGACAATGATGAAAGAAGAAAATGTTTTTGATGTATATTGGAGAGAAGCTATCCACACTACTATTTACATTCTTAACAAAGTTCAAATCAAAGGTAACAACACAAAGACTCCTTATGAGTTATGGATTGGTAAGACTCCTATTGTTAAATACTTCAAAGTATTTTGAAGCAAATGATACATTAAAAGAGATTAGGAGAATATTGGAAAGTTTGATACAAGATGTGATGAAGGGATTATCCTTGGATAATCAAATAATAAAAAATTATGTTATGTGTAAACACCAGGTTGACCAAACCTAATAAAAATGCCAATGATATTTGAAGTGCGTGCATCTCTAGCAAGATGATCACACACAGATCACCCAAAACACTTCACAAAGAACTTGAACACCTCTAAGAAACCTTCAAGTACATCTGCAACAACTGCAACAATATTCATTCATAAAACACTCTTCAACAGTCCTTCCAGAATGAGTAGTAACACACCACAACTCTGTAAAAATCCTTCCAGAGCACCAAACCACAAGCACATTTGTCAAAACACAAAACCCGTCAGGATTAACCTTCTTCTAGATCTACAAGATCTGAAATGAACCACTAGAAGACTTTGGAGCAGAAACATCTCTCCCAGTCCATAGAAAAATAGTTCTGCCCAACCAGTTCACACACTAGTGAACACATCTTTCACAATTCATCAATCCAAAAGCTAAAACTCAAGATATATTATCTATTGAAGCTCCTGATCACTACTAAATATCCACACAGGTATAGGATCAACATAGAAGAAATGCAGAGCATAATACTAGAGCACACACAGAACACACATTCAACATAATCTTTATTATTTATTAATTTTCTCAAAAGAACTTGGCATCAACATAGTTGAAACTTCATAAATATAGCTCTATGTACTCTAAAAACTTCTATAGTATCTCAACTATACATGTACCACCTACAATCATTTCGAACTGTGTTGACATCAATGACAACATTAATGAAAACAACATCAAACACATCCATACTTGCAAAAATCTCCCCCTTTGTCATTGATGGCAACACATGATGTGAAGAAAACATCAAATATAGCATATATATTCTTCTCCTTCTTCTTCTCTTTCTTTTCAAGATTAGACAACTTGCACAAGCATTTCTGCACTCTCTTCTCTTTTCAAAATTTTATTTCCCCTTTTCAATTTTTTCATATGACTTTCTCTCCCCCTTTGACATGAATGGAAAAGGAAATTTTTGAATAAAACATATGCCATATAAAGCTCTGATCACTCCCCCTTAGGATTACACCCACATCACATACTACAAAAATGAAACTCTCTACTCTCATTGAGGAATAGAACTCAATCATCAATCCAAACCAAAAAGAATCTGTCAATCCACTAGAATGATGCACCTCCATGCACCTAATTTAAGGAAGGAGGGATAGTAACCCCTAACTTCCCCCTGCGATACTCAAAAGTATCCTTTAGAAGGGCCTTAGTGAATATGTCAACAATTTTTTCCTTGGTAGACACATATTAAAGACTTACTTCATTCTGCAACACCTTCTCTCTCAAGAAATGATACCTAATAGATATATTCTTTGTCCTAGAATGCATCACTAGATTATTTAAAATGTTTATTGTACTTGTATTGTCACAAAAGATAGAGATATTTATATTACACATTACACCTATGTCCTTCAAATTTTTCTTCATCCAAAGTACCTATGTACAATAGGATGTTGCTATAATATACTAAGCTTTTGCAGTGGATAAAGAAACTGAATCCTATTTCTTACTCAACCATGAGACCAACCTTCCTCCAAGAAAGAATGCACCACCACTTGTACTCTTCCAGTTATCTACACAACCATCCCAATCTACATAAATTTAGGAATTCAATTTAAAATCAATATCCTTAGGATACCATAGACCATAATTTGGAGTCCCCTTAATATATTTGAATATCCTCTTCACAAGTATCACATGTGTCTCTTTAGGTTTTTCTTGAAATATTGCAACCAAACATCCAAATATAGTGCATCCATGATATTTGGTCTAGTAGCAGTAAGATACAATAGTCCACCAATCATAGATTTGTACATGCTTTGATCAACTTTAGAAGATTCATCATCCTTACTTAGTTTACATCTGGTTACCATAGGGGTACATACTAGTTTGGATTCGTACATTCCAAAATTATTGAGAAATTCCTTACCATAATTAAATTGTGAAATGAATATCCCCTTATCATTTTGATTAACTTGAAGTCCAAGGAAGAAATTCAACTCACCAATCATAGACATCTCAAACTCTTGTTGCATTTCCTCTGCAAATTTCTTACACATGTACCTTCATTTCCACCAAAGATAATATCATCAACATATACCACAACTATCAACATTTTATTTCTATCAAATTTAAAATAGAGATTGTTGTATGTAGAGCCTTTGCTAAATCCTTGTTGTGTCAAGTATCTATCCAACCTTGCATGCCATGCTCTGGGAGCCTATTTAAGTTCATATAACTTACCTTTTTCAATTTGTAGACCATGTCTAGTTTGTATGATAACTCAAATCCTTTTGTTTGTTCCATGTAAACCTCTTCTACTAATTCTCCATTTAGGAATGTAGACTTCACATCCATCTAGTACACTTTGAAATATTTATGAGAAAAAAATAGCAAGTACAAGTGTAAAAGTTGATGAGTTTATCCATAGACTAGTAGAAATAAGTGAAGTTGAACCAAATGACCCTATCTACGAGAAAATACAAGAAGAGTAAAAGGAAGAGTAATAAAAAAGTGATGAAGAGGAGATTCGAGAACCTTCTTCTAAGACTTCCAAATATGTATAGATAAATCATCCGGAGGAACGAATAATTGGAGACATAAGTGAAGGTGTACAAAAAAGAAAAAAAATTGCTGACTTATTCACTAAGGCCCTTCTGAAGGATACTTTTAAGTATCTTAGGGGGGATTTAGGGGTTACTTCCCATCCTTCCTTAAATTAAATGCATGGAGGTGCATCATTCCAGTGGATTCAAAAATTCTTTTTGGTTTGGACTGATGATTGAGGTCTACTCCTCAATGAGAGTAGAGAGTTTCATTGTTGCAGTATGTGATGTGGGTGTAATCCTAAGGGGGAGTGATCAGAGATTTATATGTCATATGTTTCATGCAAAACTTTCCTTTTCCATTGATTTCAAAGGGGGAGAGAAAGTCATGTGAAAAAATTGAAAGGGGGAAATAAAATCTTGTAAGGAGAAGAGAGTGCAGAAATTCTTGTGTAGGTTGTCTAATCTAGAAAAGAAAGAGAAGAAGAAGGAGAAGAGTATGTATTCTATCTTTGATGGTTTTTTCACATCATGTGTTGTCATCAATGACAAAGAGGGAGATTTTTGCAAGTATGGATGTGTTTGGTGGTGTTTTCATTAATGTTGTCATTGATGTCAACATAGTTCAAAATGATTGTAGGTGGTACATGTATAGTTGATATACTATAGAAGTTTTTAGAGTACATAGAGCTATATTTATGAAGATGCAGCTATGTTGATGCCAAGGTCTTTTGAGAAAATTAATAAATAATGAAGATTATGTTGAATGTGTGTTCTGAGTGTGCTCTAGTATTATGCTCTACATTTCTTCTATGTTGATCCTATGCTTGTGTGGATATTTAATAGTGCTCATGAGCTTCAATAGTTAATATATCCTGAGCTTTAACTTTTGGATTGATGAATTGTGAAAGATGTTTTTACCAGTGTGTGAACTGGTTGGGCAGAACTATCTATCTATGGACTGGGAGAGATGTCTCTACTCCACAATCTTCTGGTGGTTCATTTCAGATCTTGCAGATCTGGAAGAAGGTTAATCCTGATGTTTTCTATGTTTTGACAAATGTTCTTGTGGTTTGGTGCTCCAGAAGGCTTTTTACAGAGCTACGGTGTGTTACTACTCAGTCCAGAAAGACTGTTGAAGAGTGTTTTATTAGTGAATATTGTTGTAGTAGTTGCAGATGTACCTGGAGGTTTCTAAGAGGTGTTCAAGTGCTTGGTGAATTTTTTTGGGTGATCTGTGTGTGATCATCTTACTAGAGATGCACGTACTTCAAAGATCATTGGTGTTTTCATTAGGTTTGGTCGACCTGGTGTTTACACATTACATAAATATTTGCATCGAGTTAAGGAAGTCTATGAATGATCCAAGATGTTGTTTGGGTCCTAATTAAATATGTAATTGGTCCTCTCTCATTCTTATCCATTACAAGAATGTTGAGTATCCGACCTAATATGAATTTGTAAAATGAAGAATTAATATCCAACCTTGGAGAAACTTTCTAGGGTTGAAGATGGTATAAAAGCAAGTTAGGATGTTGCGAATTGAAATGCAAGAAAGAGAAGCATACAAAAAAGTGTGAAAAGCAGAGTGTGTAAGAGTGAATTAAGGCAACAATAATTTGATGTGTTAGATTCCTGAAAGCAATGAGCTGATGGTGTCTGCAATCTTTTGATCAAGTTGCGACTGTGTGGAACCTATTGTGGTGGATCTTTATTTTTTACTTTTTTGTTTATAGGCAGTGAGGCTTTGTATCTTGATAGTGTTTCCTTTCTGGGTATTGAGCCCTCTGGTAGTGAGCCTTTGTATCTGGTATTGCATTACTACTATATTCTGAGTTAATCCTCACTGTGGTTTTTCCTTCATTGGGTTTTCCACGTAAATCTAGTGTCTCTTGTGTTTTCTTTCTATTATTTTCATTTCATGTTTATACTTAACTTAAAATGGAATTTATTAAGGTTGGAAGTAAAGTAATTTGGTACAATGGATTCACTGCCCCTCACTTGTCTTATGCATTTCAACAAAAATATGGTAGAAAATTATTTGGACCTCATGGAAATGCTAACACAACAGATTTGTGATAAGGAAAAATTGGGACAAGATCATGTTGAGGTAAAAGTATTTAGACATTGGCTTGTGAAAGTGATTAATGACCCCCATTCAATTATCAAAACCATATAGGGAGATATGAGGTTGACGTGATATCAATAAATGAAGATATAAGGGGTGTGAAAGAAGAATATGCATGGTAGAAATTTAGTTGGATGATGATGTAGAATATCCCAAGGGAGAACATAAATCAAGTGCTGATGAATTTCAGATAATATAAGCTCTGAAAGGAATGAGATGAGTTTGTAGAGTAAATATACAAAGGTAGATAGCAGATAACTAGGAAAAAAGAAGACCTAGGTTTTTGATTAGATGGTAGAACTACAATTTTTTCCTGACTTGCACTAGTAGAAACTTTTTTCCCAACTTGCACTAGTAGAAATTTTTCTTGACAACAAAAATCATCATTAAGATTGGGAATTTTGAAGGGAAGCATTAGTGACTTATTCTTACATATTGAAGACTAAAGAAAAGGTGGTAGATATCTACCCATGATTTTAGGCATTTGAACTATACCAAAAGAAGTCAAGGTACATATTTTCACTTTATTTTTAGAGACTAGGAAAAATATCTCCTGAGTGCCACCAATGCCCTTGTGCCATGTGTTGTTTAATGATTGGTTTATTTTCTATTAGCCATGTTCTCTCTTTTGATTGAAAGCTACCTTGTATTCTATAAAATTTATAATGATATTCTAATTTGAGGTTTAGAAATTGTTGGAACAATTAGACTAAATTTGGAACAACACCAATTTTATGTTTAAGTCATGTTTTTTGTTCAATTATAGTTTGAAAACTTGTATTTACAGTAGAATTTTCTAATATCAAATAAATTTGAAGTTTATTTCCAAATTATAAATCTTACATAATTGTATTTTGTTTACTCCTATCAGAAGATTCAATTTTTTGTGCCAGATTTGAGTGTGTTTTGATACTATTTTGGTGTTGAATAGTTCTTTTCTTCAAACTTGCATTATTTTGTATGTAGCTATGAAGCAATATGGTGAAGTATGAAATATTTTTTTCTTTTTTTTTAGTTATTTTTCTATGATTACATGGGTAATAGCTAGGATAAATTAATTTCTTAGGCCTTTTCCCTCTTAAATCTGATATTTTAGTAGTTTTCTTTTAGAATAATTTGTTCTAATGGAATAACAAGAGCAATGCATGCTATTTACTGAATATTTACATTCTTATATTTTTAAAAAGTTAAGAGTCTTTAACAATGAACCCTTATGATCAAAAAAAAATCACAACATACATTGAGTGAACCTAGTTCATCAAGATAGAACATTCTCAAGTCTTGGGATAACTAAAATTACCTTTAATCAAAAACTTTTTATTGATTCCTTAAAGAAAGATAGGTTCTCTTGTTCAAGTGGCAAAGATTTATTTGGATGTTGTTGTGTGTGTAACAACCATGTCAATAGGAGGGAGAGGTATGGAGTTAGAAAATGGAGGTGAGCGATATATTAGAGAGATAAAAATAAAGAGATATTGGTATTGAATGGAGGGAGGGCGAGGTAGAGAAGGATGGAGGGAGAGAGAGATAAATAGAGATAGAGAAAGAGAGATTTATAGAGAGGTGATACAAAGAGAATTAGAGAGGGAGGGAGAGAGAATTGAGATAAAATTAAGAAGGGATGGAAGGAGAGAGAGAGAGAGAGAAGAAGAGATAGAAGGAGAGAGGGAGAGTTATATATGAAGAGATAGATAGAGAGATATAGATAGGGAAGGGGACAAAGAGGGGGTAGGAGTGAAAGATTTATAGGGAGAGACATATAGGTGAGATAGAGGGAACTGGAGAGGGAAGGAGAGAGAGTAGGAGGAGAAAGAGGGAGAAAGAAGTAGGGAGGGAGAGATAAATATGAGCTAGATAGAAGGAGAGAGAGCGAGAGAGAATGGTGAGATGGAGAGTAGAGATGAAAGGGGAGAGTGAGAGAGAAATATGGGGAAGAGAGGGAGAGAGATGGGGGCGGAGAGAGAGTGAGGAGGGAGGGAGAGAAGTGAGATAAATAGAACTAGATAAAGAAGAATAGAGAGAGGGGGGAAATAAGGATGGAGAAGTAGGGATGGAGAGAGAATGGTGAGATAGAGAGTATAGATGAAAGAGGGGGAGGGAGAGAGAAATATGGGGAAGAGAGGGAGAGATGGGGGAGAGAGAGAGAGAGATGGAGGGAGAAAGAGATGGAGAGAGAGAGAATGGAGGGAGAGTGAGATAGAGATAATTAGAGAGAGAGAGTAAAAAAAAATGTGAGAGGAAGATGGGGGAGGGAGGGAGGGAGGGAGAGAGATTGGTAATATAAAGAGAAGAAAAGAGGGAAGGTAGAAGGTGGGGAGATTTTGAGAGAGGGATGGATGGAGAGGAGGTAGATATAGATATATAGAGAGAGTGAAGTAGATAGGAAATGAGAGACAAAGGGGGGAGGAGGAAAGGAGAGAGAAGGGGAAGAGGGAGGGAGAGAGAGTTGAGATGGATAGAAGGATATAGAGAGAATGACGAGATAGAGAGTATAGAGAGGGAGAGAGACAGAGAGATAGAGACAAAGAGAGGTGATATAGAGAGAAGAAGAGATGAAAGGAGGGAGGGAGAGGTATATGGGGAGAGATACAGAGAGAAATACATAAGGAAGGGGAGATAGAGGGGTGAGGAGTGAAGGATTTGTAGGGAGGGACAAATAAGTGAGATAGAGAGTGTTGGTGTTTTTATATACCAAGTTCATCTATCAAGTATCCTATGGAATTACCATCTTCCAATGGTTATCTAATTGAAAGGATTGTCCAATGACTGAGGGGAAGCTATATTAAATTTCCTCCTTCACTTTGGGCTCTGCAAAACCCGGGAGGGTGATCCCACACAATGTAATTAAGATCCTTTGTGCCAATTAATCTTGTACATTGTAAATAATAGATACACTCTACACACAATTGCTTGACAATTTAAAGGATATAAAGATCTAGCAATATCTTTACACATTAATCATTCCATAAGTAGTAGAGCATGGTAAATTTCAACTCGACATACATTTCAATAGAAAAATAAAGATTTAATGATTTAGAATGTATTTTTTGTGAAAGATCATGAATATGAAATATGAGTATAGATCCTAGACTAGTGCCTTAACATAGGTTATGAAGTCCAATTCAACACAAACCATGATGAATAAGAACATCTTAAAACTTAGCATCACTGAGCTATTACAAAACTGCATTATAGCATTATACTCATATTAAAAACCAAAACTCATTATCATATCCTTGTATTCATATTACATAAATCTATGATTCTACCAAAGTGATTCAACCAATTATTTGAATTAGAACAAAGATAAAATCATACATTCATTGGAAAAAATGAAGATCGTTTAAAAAACCTTGATAATTTTCATTGATAGTTCATATAAAGAATACACAAGGAGATAATTGGCTTGAAAATTATGCCATTCTTGTATTCCTATACTAGTACTGTCATACAACATTAAATCTATAGGAAATAAAGACTCAAAATCCTAGATATAGACTCCACTTCTATTCTCTATATTGTCTATTAAAATTTTTATTTTGGAGATCAATCAACAACCCATGCAATTGGCCTTGATTTCCCTTTTATAGAAAGCAAGGGAGAAAAACAAGCTTCGGGCCAATGTACACATCATATTTTCATTTGACCGATAAATTATTTCATTTCAAAATATGGGAATATTCCAAGGACAAAAATGTTATAGTTACATTTGCAAATCTTTGTCCGTTTGAGGTACTTTTTGACTCATTTATTTATTTATCTTTGAAGGTTTCCCATGTAAAATGAGTTATCACACAAAGATAAAACTCCGTGTGCACAAAGAATAAAACTATTATTTCCATCCTTGTTGAATACTCCTTTTACCCGTAGAGTGTACAAGGACCAAAATTAATTGCCACCTCATCCCAAAATAAACTTACACGTTAGGAATGTCAACATACTTTATTTTCCAAAGCTCAAAATCATCATCAAATGGCCATGTGTATGATATAAAACCATCCAATTTGTCTCTATATGGGCCACATTTGACACCTATTTTATTTTCTTCTTGTATAGGATTGAATTTTCACCCCTAATGAAAATTTCCCTTTTACCCTTCTTCACTTTAGAAAACAAAAGGTGGAGGCTTAATTCCACATAAACCCGTTGTTCTCATTCCACTTGGTGCTTGTTTTGAGTGTTGGTAGAGGCATTTTTCTGAGGATTCCCACATAACGTGTAGAAATCCATGCAGTGTGCTTATGTCCCTAGCAGATTCCTACTGTTGGAGTCTGCAGAGGTGTTACACTTCCTATTGGAATTTGAATTGTAATATCTCCCTTTGGCAGGCCAATATGAATATGGTCGTTTCTTGATCTCCTTTCTTCATATTCACCTCTCATTGATCCATTTTTGAAGCTTACACATTCTCTTAACCATTCATTCACTCATCCACAAGGTTTGAGAATTCACTTCAAGAATTAAATCAATATTTTTCACTCCATAGCAAGAATCTATCACTCCATCACTTCAATAGAGAAAGCATAGGATAACTCCATTGCAACAGAGGCTTGAGTTCCTCTCCTTTTCTCCCCCACTAGCCTTGAGCACTTTGGGTGGAAGTGGTAAGCTCCTCACTCATCTTCTCTATTACTTGGTTGAGTTAGCACATTACTATTTTGTAGTGTCTTTGTGTACTTTTCTTGTATTTCTTCTTTATTGCATCATTTCGATATCGTTGAAAACCTGGTTGTCTCTAGAGATGGAAACACCAAAAAAAACAATCCCCAACATTTTCCCTCTTATTTGTATGTAGGTGGAGAGATCTTGGAGTGAGCTTGAGAATAGGTTATTGTGTGAGATCATCTTCATTACCCTTGTGGTAATATACCTCCTTTATCACATTCATCTTTATGTTTCATATTTCATAGTGTTATTCTACACATTTAGAAAATCTTAACTAGGTTGTTAGTTAATTTCTTAGTGTTCAGACCTTGTCTCCATGGTTTTCCAGTTGCATGGATGCCAACCCAACTGAGAGACACCAACGCGCCATGTTATCATCCCAGAACCATGCTTTTGTCCTCTGATATAGACCTATCTGAGACACATAGTCAACCCTAAAAAACTAACTCGCCTAGTCTCCTTTCAACTCTTGGGTTTGTAGAGTGATCGAAGGACCCCACAATCCTCATCATTCTCATCCTGCCTATCCTAACATTCCTTTAAACTAAGGTAACTTAGGGAAGCTATACTACTCTTTTCCTTTCGTGACTTGGGGCCTTGTAGTGATTGGTCCCCCTCTCTTACATTTTTGGTGAACCCGACGTAAACCAATATTTTCCATTTTTTGATACTGAAAGTTCCTTTCCTCGTGTCCTAAGAGCATTATAGGTGTGAGTGTTGTGAGAATTTCACATTGCAACCCAACTTGCAACCCCTAGTAGGCATAGTTGGAAGGTTCTGAAGGTGTTTCATAACAAAACCTTGATTGGGTCACTCCCTTATCCCGTAGCCTCTAGGAGGCTTTGTAGAAGTTTTCTTTAGCATGCGTGATGGCCTCTTTCTTAAATCAACCTATTCCCTTGGTGCAACTTTTGAGTAGTGGTACTACTATAACCTTCACTTAATAGGACCTATCAATGGGATTTAATAAGTAACCATCTCCTCTTTACTTTCCTATGAGGATACATGGGAATACTATAGAAGGTGTTCTTGTTGATCCAATATGTCAAGTGAATATCATAACTAAGGAGATCATGTTAATAAAACTCCTTCATAAGGATGGATATGATGCACCTAAGAGTACCATCCACATACACGACATAATTTTCATACCTCTTATAGGAAGTATTGTCTTGTTGGTCCTTGTGGGACCTAAATCTATGAACCTTAAGTTTGACATCATTTTAGGGTTTGAACTCTTTAGGGTGAAGCTAGGTATCCCCTAGCTCGTAGCTATGAATTCATTTCCCTCAATTGTGCACAAGTGTATGAAATTTTTTCATGGAGTTTCGGTACATTTTTTTCATGACACCGGATATAGACTGTCAGTTGCACATGGCAACTATACCTTAGACTACTTTTGGCCTACACCTATTGGTCCTCTCTCGCCCTGGAAGGACATCTTGTATCGTATTTATCAAAAATATAAGAAAATAAATTTTATGTTGAAAGTGAGATACCCTCCTTCGCCTTATGCTATTTCACATAGGGCTTGCCTAAAAGGTGATAGTGATGCCACCAAGGCATGTAGAAGAGAAGTGGTCCCGAGATCTTCCTTCCTCTTCCACTATTCAATTCAATGCTTCCTCTTTCCCTATTGTGTTACCATCTACTTCTTCCTCATGTTTGTGAGAGAATCCTGACAAGTTTGTGAAAGGCCAAGTGTCCCACGTTTGAGATTATTATCATACACACGAAGCCTAGGCCCATTCGGTATGGTAGAAAGAAAGCCCCTTGTGGAGAGTCCTCTATGTCCCATCTTCCACAGCCTCCTACTATTCCTGCTCCTAAAGAAGTGAAAAAAAAGAGGTCCGTTGTCGAGGTGCTAGATTCGATTCCCTTAGCCGTTTCCAAACCTTCTCCTCTTATTCTCATCCAGGATTCTATCCCTCTGCTGGAAATAATTGTGGAGGACACTCCCATGGATGAGTAGGAGCCTTTTTCTCCTTTGCAACCTCTGGCCTTTGGTTCAAAGAGTCATAGAAACCACCTTTAATGTGAGCACAAGCACTGCTGAAAGGATCTTCTGGTTGAGCAAGCCACCTTACATTATAAGGAAAAGAAGATGACTACTCCTGTATCAAGACCTCCTATCATGTCCTCCTCTCTCCCCCCTTCTGTGTCTATCCAGACTATATTTTTATAACTTATGGCTTCTGCTACGAGCACACATGCACCTAGAAAGGTTCACGTGTTCATCTCTCCTTCCTTGGAGCCACCTTTGTTGAAATCTGTTCCAAATGTCTCACCTTTTTTGAAGCTCGTAAATATGATTAACACTTCAATTTTATCTACAGTGGTTATTTCCTCCTCTCCCTTTACCCTTCTGGCTTCGTCTATGGGGATTTCACCTCCACCAACAAAGAAAAAGGTAGAGAGTGGTCTCTCCAAAAATGAAGGATGTAAGAGGAGTTCACCTTCCCTAAAAGGTGGCCCCATGTTGAATTGTTATGTCCTAGTGACAGAACCAGTCCTAGCCTCCCCTAAGTTTCTCATTGCTCCTGAATAGATAGATGAGCTTAGCGGTGAAGCTCAAGTGCAAACTCCTTCGTCTCTTGAGGTGAAACATGGAACTACCATTAAGTGTATGTTTAACTTGATGGATGAAGTTCCAAAATTTTCAGTGATCTTCTCAAAGTCATTGACCTTAGACCCACAAGAGTTGAGCAAAGGACACCTCATAGTTCATTTTTCCTTAGCCCTTGTTGTGGGTGGGTCAGAAGCTCCTCCCCTTAAAATTACACCATTGCAAGCTTGAAATCCTTCCTCATACGATGATCAAGAGTGGTAAGTTGATGACCTCTTGGTTGACCAATATTAGGGGGAGACCCTCTTCTTGATCTTTAGACTAGATGAGTGTGTGTGTTGTGACATGTTTTCCCCCATGATCATACTATATGTGCCTCGATGACCCTCATCACCCATGTTGGTGGCTGGATACATATGTTTTTATTTTTTAAATTCTTCTATCCATACCATCATTCTTCCATGTTTTTGATTGAATTTCATCAAATTGGGGATGATGCAAAGCATTGGTGGCATTTAGGCTTCCTTCCATGTTGAGCCAATTATTTATTTTTACTTTTTCTTTCATGAATTATTCTTGATCTAGTTAGGGATTGATTATCTTTCACCCTTGCACTATGGTTACCTAATATTTACATAAGAAAGAGAAAATTTGACCCCGTGAAACTAGATTCCCCTATGCCCTTTGTTCATGTTCTCTTTCCTTTTCCTTTTCCTTTATCTTTATATTTCTCTCTTATTTTCTTGAGTTGTCCCTCTTATTTGTGACAATGCCATCTCTACATTACTTGGTCTTTAGAAAATGCATTCATTTTTGATGAATCTATTCCTCAAGACCCTTCACACACTTCTTTGTTAGAACTACATTCTTGACTTCAAAGACTAACGAAACATGTTTCCTTCATCACAAGTTCGTAAAGAAAGGACATGGAAACCTCCCCCTAAATTGGTAACAACTTTAATCTTCCCTTCACATGGGGACATATCCTTCCTTTCAAATTCCTTTATGATGAATTGCTTTGAGGAAAAATACATTAGCTTTTTGAATAGTTTGTCCCTTGAGTGGACCCTTTCTTTTCACATTGAGTTCCCAAGGGAGCCCTTCAAAAGCATTTTTATCTTGGCATCAAGCTTAGGGGAAGCCTGACTCGACCTACTTCACATCCTTGCATTTAGCTTGGGGGTAGCCCAACTAGACTTTACTTTTCAAATAGTGCATCCCTTGAGTGGACCCCTCTTCCTTTTGAAGGGTTCCCAAGGGATCCCTTTGAAAATCTTTGAACTTGGTGATAGTTTGCGTGAATGTCTATTCACTAGCCTGCATGACCGCTTCTTGACGATTTCTATCCGTGGGTAAACACGTCATCATTTCTAACTCTATGAAATCCCCTTTACTTGGTCTCCCTTATGTGAGAATTCTTGGGGGATACCTTTCCCTGCAGGTCTATGGGTCTGTAAGGTGCTCATTTTGGTTTCCTTCATGTGAGAGTTCTTGTAGGTTAGCTCCCTTGTGGGTTTGTGGGCCTATAAGTTACTTTCTTTCTTCAGCTTTATAGTTCTGTGGAGCTATAAAGTCCTTTTCTGATCCTACACTCTCAGGCTCACCACACCATGATTTTCTTCCTCGATGATTTAGGCATACATCTCTAACCTTACTACCTCTTCGATCTACTTTACCGAAAAATTCACTAGTATTCATGATCACTAAAGTGGGGGCAATACATATAGGAGAAAAATTCTAGCCCTAATGCAAATTCCCATTTTACCCTTCTCAACTTTAGTAAACCAAAGGCGGAGGCCTAATTCCACATAAGCTCACTATTCTCATTCCACTTGGCATTGGTTTTGAGTGTTGGTAGAGGTATTTCTATTGGGGATGCCTGCATGACACACAAACGTTTGCACAACGCGCTTACATCCTTGGGAGATTCTTGTGGCTGGAGTCTGCAGAGGTGTTACACTTCCTATTGGAAGTCAAATTGTAACACCTCCCTTCAACTGTCTGACTTTAATATGGTTGTTTCTTCATCTCCTTTCTTCATATTCACCTCTCATTCATCCATTTTTGAAGCTTACACAATCTCTTCACCATTTATTCACTGATCCACAAGCTTTGAGCATTGAATTCAAGCATTGTAGCAACATTTTGCACTCCATAGAAGCAATCTATCACTCCATCACTTGAATAGAGAAAGCGTAGGATAACTCCATTGCAGTAGAGGCTTGAGTTCCTCTCATTTTCTCCCCCACTAGCCTTGAGAACTTTGGGCGGAGGTGGTAAGCTCCTCACTCATCTTCTTTATTACTTGGTTAAGTTAGCACATTACTATTTTGTAGTGTCTTTGTGTACTTTTCTTGTATTTCCTTGTTTATCACATCATTTCTATATCATTGCAAACTTGGTTGTCCTTAGAGGTGGAATCACCAAAATGGGGGTCTGACTAAGGTAGACCCCTAAAAATCCTCCCAACATTTTTGTTCTTTTATGTGTGTAGGTGGAGAGATCTTGGATCAAGCTGGAAAACAGGTTATTGTGTGAGAATTTATTCATCACCCTTGTGGTAATATACTTCCTTTATCACATTCATCTTTATGTTTCATATTTCATAGTGTTATTCTGCACCTTTAGAAACTATTAACTAGGCTATTAGTTCACTTCTTAATGGTCACACCTTGTCTCCCTCATTTTTCTAGCCATACAAATGCTAGCATACCTGAGAGATGCCAGGGTGCCATGCTTCTATCCTCTAATAGAGAAATATATGAGACATAGAGTCGAACCTAAAAACCGATTCACCTAGTCTCCTTTCAAATCTCAGGTTTGTAGAGTGATCGAAGGACCCCACAATCCTCATCATTCTTATGCTATCTATCCTAACATTTCTTTAAACTGAGGTAAGTTAGGGAAGTTGTAATACTCTTAACCTTTTTTGACTTGGGGCCTTGCAGTGGTTGGCCCCCCTCTCTTACACTTCTTTATCAAAATCTTCAAGGAATCTACTTTTGAAAGATAACTTATCCATACAATTTTTTAACATTTCAATATTCAGTCCATCTCTTTTATAAATAAGTGCATCTTGTGTGGCAACCAAACCATTCATCTGATCCTTCCATTGCTAAATAGGCTTAACCTCACCAACATCATTCAAAATATTAGATAGAAAACCGAAATCATTCTCATCAAACTTCTAGACAAGCTCCCTGATTTTTCTCTTCTGTGGAGCCACTAACCCCTGGTATTCAACAACTCCTTTCATAATTTTGTGGGTTTTGGAAATGTGGAGTGGTTTATTGGCATCATGTGTTGATCCAATAACCATGTTATTTAATGTATCCAATTTCGGAGTCCACTTCTCCATCAATGGGATGGTAAGTTCTCTATCCCTGTCAAATATTTTTATTGTATCAATCATTGAAGAATAATTTGAATGAATACTATTTATCTTCCTCTTAGTCTTCTATTCAAATGCTTCAATTGTACCATTACAATCTACTGATTACTCATATAATGTGTTTTAGCAACATGTTGGAGAAACTCCTCATAAAACCTAGGTTGTTGGATCAACTCTCTTCTAGTTGTCCTCTACCTTGGTTTTTGAGGAGGGGGAGAAAATGTACTTGGGACAAGCTTAGCTGATAGTGTATCCTCATTGTACACAAAAACATACATGCAAGGTGTAGGTGGTGATTGAGCTGGAGGAGATGGAGAAGGGGGAACATTAACTTGTGTTGGACCTATGGGCTATAGTGATTGAAAAATCTCTTTTAACATTGCAAATTCAAGCTCCATGTCTATAATTTTTTTCTCATATTTATTATATGCAACCACCAAGTCATTATACTCCTTATTCTTTTCATCACATACCTCTTGCAAGGATTCAATAATAGCTTTAGTAAAATGGACTGCACTCATAGCCAATGTGGATACCTCTATTGCTGGAGTATCAGATACTCTATTATCATCCCTCCTCTCAAATCAACAGTTGGCTTTGCAACTTCAGGTTTACTTGTGTTTGGGCCTAGTTCCCAAATGGCCAATGTGTCCCATTTTGGATTGAAAGCTGACCCTTGCAAGGCTACTATTGCTTCCTCATTAGTTTGAAAAATAAGCATATTGTGTGTCCACACTATATCAAAGGCAATGACAGATACCATATACAACTCATGTAAGAGGATCACTCCACTTTATCTGACAAGTTTCCTTCCCTCTATAGGTGTTATTTCTTTGTAATTTTCCCTCATTTTTGCAAGAAATCTATCCTCAATGACTTTCCTCGAAAATTATAGGGTTTGGATCATCCCAATATTCACACTTTCATCATATTCCTCTCTTCTAGCTCTCCAAAAAATTCTTGAAAAACACTTATGTTGAAAAAAGTTTCATCATCCATGAAGTCATTGCATGTCTTCTTCCTAACATCATCAACATTATTGACTCTAGTGAGATCATCTTTTCTCAATATAAGCCTTTGAATTTGTAGATTCACCTCCCTTGGGGTTGAAGGAATACCCTGCATCATTTGTTCAGTAGTAAAAATAATTTCTTCATCTGAATCAATGGGATGATGCAACACTACTTGATGGTTTTACTTTTCTTCTTTTCAATGTCGACTCCCTTGGAGGTGAGTCAAGCTCAATGAATTATTGGATTGATGAATGACTCAAATGGAGTCACACACATTTGAAAATTTGACTTACACTAATTTTGACATCGAGCCTATGAAATTATGCCATGTTGAGCTCCTTCCTTGCTCTACAATGGGCTCCACCATGCCTTATGAGCTTTGGTAATATCCGCATGTCATCAACCCACTATCCCACATGGGTTCACTAGGATATGATAAAAAATTGCGGGCTGGTGGGCAATTAACCAGATCAAACATGTAGTCTTCAACTTGCTCACCCTTTAAGCCTCCAAGCCTAATTCCATGTGTCTACCACCTTTACCTGATGAATAATCAAGATTAAAACATCTCAATCACCTTTTGACCCTATGTGACTTAGGTATCTTTAGTAGCTCACCCTTTAACACCTCCATAGTTGCCAAAATATTTTAATGAAATATTTCTTCCTCGTAAGTCCTTTGAATGTTGTAGATTGTTCCATGTGGCAGCTTCCCCCTACCTCACAAGGAATCATAATCCTCATGTGGGTCCCCCACGAGTTGGTAGGGAATTGTTAATATTTAATCAACACATCAAGTTGTAACCATTGAATATTCTAGCTTTTCATTATTGCTTCCTTTGAAAACTATAGGGCCCATCACAAGAATGGACATCTAACATACACTCACTATTGTGCACAACCTTTTAATTGAATATTTTAATGGTGTGGGTTGGTGTGGAACCAATGAAATGAAAGCTTTGGGACCTACCAACCATCACTAAGGGAATTTAGATGCATGTGTAGTAAGATTCAACCTTAAAGGGGGAATTCATTAGGTTGACGAGAGATTAAACTTGAGTTATTCCAAACCTAGGACTTAGACATAGCCTAAAGGTTTAATATTTTAGCTCCACATAGCATTAGACATAGGTAAATTAGTTCTAGCAGGATGATGACTGACTTAGCTAGGTAATGGGGGTTGGTTTATGAACAAACCCATTGACATAAGAAGCAAATTAAATAACTAGGAACAAAAAAAAGGGTCAACAACTAGATAGAAATAAAGAAAAGTGTTTTAATGTTCTAAGGTTTTAAAAAGGGTTTTAACCATATGGTGAACCCTAACAAATAAAAATGAAAACCCTATATTGATATATGACCATTAAACTTAAGATTTGAAGAGTAACAAAATGGCACCATGAAAAATTTGAAAAAGTTCTATCAATGGCTCATTTTTGAGGATGCACCCCTCTTGTAGTCATGGTGAGATTCCATATATCTTCTAGTGAAGAAAACTAATATAGAGAACCAAAAGCCAAGGAACTACCCAGACAAGGAAATCAAACCAAAACAAAACCAAAAGCACACCAAACCTATATACACAATATACATAAAATACATCATAAATGGAAAAGTGAATACCTCAAGATAATTATGTCTTCAAGAAGTTGACCTCTTAAGCTTTGAAGGAAATATGAGTCTTCATCATAAGTATTATTAACCATGTAAGGGCCAAACCATAGAGCATCAAAATTCCCATGTTTTCCCTTGTCTTGAGACCTGACATTCCACATTAATAATATGCTCCCAACCTCAAATTTTCTTGGAGAAGCCCTTTGTCATACAAATTCTTAACTTGTACTTGCAACCTTGTAGTCTTCTTTTAAGATTCTCTCCTTATCTCATCCATTTCCATTAGAGAATTAATCATGTGATCTATGTCACCACATATGTCATCATCATATTCCTGGATAAAATTATATATTTTCATCAAATAATTTGTGGAAAACTTGCATCTATCTCTAGAATAGAAATATAAATATATGATTGAAAAAACTACTAAAAACTGCATATAAATGACTGAACATGATCACGTGACCATTAGTAGTTTATTGTCAGTCATTTATAATGCAACCAAATTAATGAATAAACCTTGTTTAGTAAATTATTGGTTATTTTTATTAATCGATTTGGTAGTATATTTAGTTGTTGATTTAGTCATTGATTGGTATAATCTGGCCACTTATTTAGTCTTTTTTTATTCAATGATATATTTAGTCATTGACTTAGTCATTGATTGTTGTAATATGCTCACTTATTTAGTCATTTTTATTCATTGATATATTTAACTGGTCACTTATTTAGTCATTTTTTATTCACTGATATATTTAGTCATTAATTTAGTCATTGATTGTTGTTAATTGGTCACTTATTTAGTCACTTTTTATTCACTGATATATTTAGTCATTAATTTAGTCATTGACTGTTGTTAACTGGTCACTTATTTAGTCATTTTTATTCACTAATTTACGTGCATTGGTAGTCTATTTATTTAGTTATTTTAATCATCATTTTGATCAATTTGGTATTATATGAAGTCATTTTTATTCATCGATTTCACTGGTCATATCATTAGTCATATTTATTCACTATTCACTTATTTATATCAATTGGTAGTATATTTAGACAATTTAATTATTAATTGACATCAATTAGTAGTATATTTAGTCATTTTAATTGGTTCATATTTGAGGATTTAAACATAAAACACAAAAATACACATCAATCATCAATTACACACAATAAGATAGTCATTTAGAAGGAAAACTCAATCAAATTTTTCAACGGAATGGTGTTCTTACAACTTGCACAAGTCTGAAATATCTATCTTGCTTGAAAAATGCTTAGAAATACTATATCACAATCTTTATTTTCAATCACAAGACTGAAAATATGAGTTTCAATGCACATAAATGACAAGAAATAAACTTCTCCAAAAAAATTATGCAATTATGGAAATGCATGCTTGGAGCCCTTCAATGTGAGCACATGCCCCTTTCATATCTTAAAACTTCTACAATGTGGTCAATATTTCTAGAGCAAGCTATAATGTGTAGAATCCAAGAAGAAAAGCGTTGATCGTGTCCAATATATAAAGGTCACTCCTTCAATGCAGTCAACAATAACCCTAGAAATTTCCTCCTTCATATGCAACATGCCATCTGATATAAGCAACATGGTCTACCTTTTTCGGCATGAATGAAGTTGTGCCTAAATATAACCAACAAAATTACTATTAGTCTCAATTCAGAAAGAAAAAAGTGCATTGTATATTGCAAGTTTACAAAAGTAAGTCCAAACACAACAAAAGCATAAATCAATTAAAAAATTGTAGCCTTGTCAACAAATTCCTTAAATAGAGTATTCAACATAGGCCTGGAATATGCATATTGAACCCTTGATTTCAGAACCTTCTTGAAAGTTTAAGAAAGGTGATACAATCAGATTATAGAATGAAGGCTATTAACACTAATTATACTGGAACAACATTATCAACAAAAATTTCTTGGAAACCAAGCTCAAGAACTCCATCAGACTTAGAAAAAAAATGTCAACCCTGGTTTATGTGTTGTCTCAGTAAAGACCTGGCCCATAAAAGAATCAATTTATACATAATTTCTAATTAATTAAGACGATGAGAAAATATATTTGATATCTAGTTGGGAATCCTTAACATCCAAAAATTACTAACCTGATCTTTCATAATAGGTTTCCCAACCGTGACATCATCTCTAATTAAGAAACCGAATATTGATCCACTACCATAGTGGATCTCATGGGATTCTCCTTCACAAATAACAAATGATATATATTAATTTTGTTTAGAAACTTCCTTAATATCCCCATGCATGCAAACTAAACTAAGTGAGGTTGAGGGTTTGAAGTTGAGTACCACCTTCTTGGTATGTGCTTGACTTTGATGACTCTTATCTTGAATAAAAATAGAAAGAAAGTTGCAATGTAAAATCATTGTTAATCATTTTTACAAAAATAATCCTTCTAGATATTTCAAGACAAGATATTTCAGTTTGGTGGAGCTTTTCTATTCTTCCCCTTCTGAGTTTATTTTGTCTTATCCTTGGCTCTATTTTTTTGGGTTTTGGGTTTTACAAAGAAGTCTAGGTCATAGGTGTTCTTTTCAAACATTGACTTATTATTAACGGTGGTCGGTCGTTTAAGTGTGGTCTTAACCCCTTTTGGTCATGACTTTACTAACCCCTCTATACCTATCCTCTCGGTCTTTTGCATCGTGACCATATTTTATTTTTCCTTAGTGTTGGGTTAGTAAAATGTTTTATAATTATCCTCTAAAAAATCTTTTTGACCTCGAGGGTCATTTCCTCGTGCACCTAGTCATTCCCCTTTTTATAAATAATTTGTTTGCACGTGCATATTGTGTAGCCATCGGATGGAGTGATCCACATTTGGACCGTTCCTCACGGACCTCACGAGGTTTCCTGCTGATGTTATAAAAGTGGTGTGAGGCATGTGAGATGCTACCACCTATCACATATGATTGTGGGGACCAGTTTGTGTTCATTGATCGATGATGGATGCTAGTGTTGATAGTTGTTTCTTTACTAATGCATCGTGGCCATTGCTCGTTGACCTCAGGCAATTAAAACTTTAGTTTTAATAATGCTACGAGGTGTGAAAATTTTTGACTCATAGATGTCGATGTTGTGTGAAGGAAGACCAAGGTGGGGCTATTTCTATGCTAAGGTGGTGTACGGTAGGTTATTTCATGTTCACTTAACGACTAGTGAACAAATGTGGCATTTTCAAATTGTTTTGAATCAATCTGAGCCATTCTCCTGGCCTACATTATTTTTGATCAACGAATCACATTTGAAATAGGTTGGTGTTATACTATAGCCATTTTATCTCATGCGAGTGAATATTAATGGTTGAGTTCGACTGTGCTCTCATAATTAAATGCTAAAAAAACAATGAATTGCTATTTTCGTGTGTATCTCCATGTTGAAGAAGAATTTCTTGGTGCCGAGCGAAGCAAGTCGTCTTTGTGATCTTCTAGCCTCACTGTCATTAACCCTATGCAAGTGAAACTATATGTAACACATATACCATTTCTTGTGTTTTTAGAAGGTTTTATGGTTGCTTGAGGAACCATTATCGATTGCTTATTGTTTCGTTCCTAAAGGATTGTTGGAGTAGATTTTCTTTAAAGTATCTTAAACCTTGTCTTGATAATTGCTAAGGCTTCTAAAATTTTGAGGCATTTTTTGTTTAAATCTATAGGGAGCGAGTTATAATTGTTAGACATATAAAACCCTAGCTTGAGTTATTCTCTGTCTTGTATAAATGGCACCCAAGGCCCGAAGCTCTAGTTTTGAGGGCACTACTAGACCCTTTTCCCAGGATATTATAGATTTATTAAATCCCTCTACTTGAAAAATTCATGATGTAAATGCTTTATTTTATGGTCCCTTCCTCATGGAAGGATTAAGTGACAAGCAATGTGTGGCTCGGGACACTGAATTACCATATACTGGATGTCATTTGTTCCCAAATTGGTTTGGGAATAGGAATTTATGTGTTCCTTTATGTAACCCATGGAGGTTGGATTTGGGCAAGCTGGTGGTTCCTAATATCTACGTGGATGTTGATTTATTGAAAGATGTTGCTACGAGGTATGACCCTATAACTGGAGTTGTTAGAACTCATTCTAGCATAGAAATGGTAAAGAGAACCAAGGAGGAAATTGCAGAAATATTTGGTCTACATGAATGGAGTCAAGATATGGTTTTCATTTATCTAGAGGACTTCTGAGAAGAATACAAAAATACCAAGGGTTTTTTAGAAGATCTCTTTTGGTACCTCATTTGGAAACCTTGGGAAAAGGAAAGAATAAGAAATAGGTAGTAATTGGTAAGAATGAGCCATACCATTTTCCTGTAAACTATTTCTCTAACTATTTCAAGAAGATGGTTTGTTCCTTGAGCCAAGTTCTGTGAATTAGTCAAAAGAATACTTTTCCTACCGATGTCATGTGCATGGTTGTAAACATTCAACATCTAGGTTTTAACATGGTATATGATTTTGTCACTTATTTGGCAGAGAAGATGCATGGGTGTCTAGTGGCTCTAAAGGAAGGAAAGAAGTGGGTTTGTTTCAGATGGTACTCCCTATTAATTCACATGTTTCTATATAGTGGCCAGGTAGTGTTTGAAAAGGATATGGAATTGAAGAAGAAGGATGTTAGTATTGAAATTCTTGTCCAATATTGGACTACGATCCTTGATATGCATGATCACAAGTTTGATTATGTAACATTCCAAAATGTCTTTGGATCCAAATTGAAGAAGGCTCTAGTTCTTGATCCTCCCAGGATTCCTAAAGAGATTCATGATTTTATGAGGCCAATGGAGAGAAGGCCCAAATTAAATTTGACACACAATTGGGGAGATATTATCCCTTACCATAATATAACAATTTTTAGAGTATATGGCACAAATGTCAACTCTTATGTTTTTCCGAGGGGTGTGCCTCTGAGAATTAGATTTCTAACTATTATGAGACAGTTGGGGTGTGCTCAAGAATTACATCTTCTAGAAGAATAGAAGAAAGGGTCTTTCTTCCTTGAGTATACAAAATTTGCAGATTTTTTATGGACAAGGGAGGATGGAACGATTTGTACACATTTGTTAGATCTTATGGATTAAAGACTATATGCCCAAGGAATCATGATCCTGAGGGTTTTATCTCTCAAATGAAGGCTAAGCATCAAACTGAAAATTTTATCCATAATATCTACTTTCCTAAAGATATTATCAGGAACATTTTTTATTTAGATATACAAGATGAGAAAAAGGAAAAATACCTCACCTTTACCAAGATGGTGAAGAGAAAGAAAGAAAAGATACCTACTTTGAATCCTATACTCAATATTAATGGTGAATTCAATAGGGCTATGTATGCCATTGACAATTTTGAGAGTTTGGTGGGGATTTTGAAGGATGAACGGGTTGTGGAAGAGAGGGGAATGTCACAAAATATTGAGGAGAGGCCTACTTATCAATCTCCAAAGAAGATAAATGTTTTCTCTAGGAAAAGGGGAAGCAGGGCTGGTGAAGTTACTAAAAATGTGGAACCATCTTCTTCGGGGAAGTCATTTCCAAATATTGTTGATTTGGATTCGCCTCTGAGAATTGTTGACCAGATATGTCCCTCATCATGAAAGAGAGAAAATTGAAAGAACAAAGTTGGTTGATTGTGATGGTGATACGGATGAACAAATCATTGTTATTCCTAATGAAATGCATGAAGGAATACCATCTTTCCCATTGGACACTCCATCAAGTTTTGGGGCAGTTTCTCTAAGCTTTGGAATAGATGAAATAAGGGGAATAATGAATAATGATGATCTAATAATGGAGGCCTGCAAAGAGTGCATGATGGATGAATATTTTATCCAAACCAATGCTTTTAAAGATTTTGTACGGAGAGAACTTGTCTGATTATATGCTAAGAAAGTGGGACAAGAAAGAAGTATTTACCTTGAGCTTCCAGAGAAGGTAATTCAATCTAAGGTCAAAGAACAGATGAAGGAAAAGTTCAAAGAAATAACACCAGAGCAGGGCCGAGCATTAGTATCGAAGAGTGGAGTATTGTTACTTCTTGAATGGGATATTTTTGATGATGTGGTGTTTGATAAAATAAGAAGGGCCAATAGGACACTTCTTGCAATTGATTAAGAAGCTATGCTAGCACTCAAAGGGTCAGATTTTAGTGAAGAGTGGGATGCTTTTGCAATTTGGTCTCTCTCCACTAGATCCAAGAGACCAATTTTTGTAGAACCATTTGATTTCAGTGGTCACTTAGTTATAAGAAGATTTTTTGATACCCCAGCATTAGAGGTTGATGATATGGTAGTAATGTTTCCTAATTCACTATGGAAACTGTTGACAATCTGACCAAGGATCGAGATACTCTTAGAGGCCAATAAAATGAAATTATTATTGAATTTAATAAGAGTCTACAAAAGGTGGTAGAGCTAGGAACTGAATTGGCATAATTAAAATGGAAAATGGAAACATTGAGGTCTCAAGGGTAGGCTAGTTCTATCCGCACTATCTTTGACCCACTTGTGGAGCAATCTCAACCCTCTTCACAAAGAAAGTCCTTAGCTATTGTTCCATATAACATGGGACAAGTTCCTATTGCAATTGAAATAGCTAATAGTCTGAGAGAAGGACTCTCTAGGGATAAATTAATTCACCAAGTTGAGGAATATAAGGAGATGATTCAAAAAATCTGAGAATCTGCAGGAAGGAGCAATTCGGTGATTGTGGACACTATACTAAAAAATTTAAGAAGGAAGGTCCAAGGAAAACTGAATAGTGTTCATAAAAATTATTCTCTAATGTTGTACGAACTTAGGATGTTCCCAAGAGATAGAGAGGTGGCTACCCCATTTCTAGATAGATGGAGCCGGAGAATTGAGAAATTGAAATTGATGGCAGTGGGATCAAAACAACATGGGGATAAGTATCCTATGGTTATTTCAACTTACCAATTTGTCAAGGGAGTTGTGGAGCAAAAGTTTTAGGGGTATGTTCCCCCTATGGGGTTAAAGATCAAAGGTTTAAAGACTATATATGATGGAAAGGACTTAACTCCTTTGCCACATATTTCATATAGTTAAGATGAGGTAAAATCATTGCAGATTTGGAAGGATCATATGACTAATATCATGATTGCTCAGACCGATGAGATATGCAGAAATGTTGACATTGGCATACTGGAGAATACATTGGAGAAAATATCATTTGTCTTCAGTTTCTTAGAGAAATTTGATAAGAAGGCCACGTCAATAATGGTGAAATATGTGCCCTATCGAGATAAGATTGATTAGGTTATGGCTTTTAATTGGCCATTCGAGGATGATTTTGAATTATGGAAAAAGGTGTTTACAGATGAATTTGAAATATGAATACTATATGTGGGAAATGCAAGTTGGTTATGTATAATATAGGATTGGCCTCAAAGGTTATAATTGAAAATATGCATTCTCCTTTCAAATTCAAATACAAAACTATGTTGAGGTGGAATAAAGTGTTGCAACGATTAAAGATGCCTTTTTTTCGATGTGACAAGTGGCCCTTTGGAGGGCGGTTTATTTTCTTCCATAACAACTAATGATTTATTCTTGTCTTATGATTTTCAATCACATGATGAAATGTAACTGGATTAGGAATTAGTGGTCCAATAAAAAATGGACATGTGTACTCTCCGGCCTGAGGCTTGTTGGCTCCCTTGTTTTATAAAAGGGAATTCTCGGCTATGAGAGAGGTCTTCTGAAATATCCGAGATATGAGAAATTGGAGTCTAGTGATACAAAGAGTATGAATGCAAGTCCATGTTTTAAGGTTTTGATTCAGATAAGAGAACTTGGTCAATCATGGGGTTCTTAAGCATGTTTGTGTTAATCATGTCAATGTGTTGAGTTTTTTTCTCTCCTATTGTGATATTTTATATGGATTTTTAATGAAATATTGATCTAAGATGATTTTTATTGATCTTCTTTTGTTCTTTACTGTGAATTACGTGTAATGATAGCTCTGGTTCAAAGGATCAATTAAATGCTTCAGTTATTCAGTAATTTCATGCAAGCTAACAATATGATTCATAAAGAACTAATAGATTCGGGTATAGATATATGCATTGTAATGCGATTCACATAGATCATAAGTGCTTAAGATGCAATTTTCCCTATAGTTCAGTTATCTCTTTTGACTCCACGCTTTGTGATATGGCACTGAAATTTTGATCACATTTGTATTCTCTCATGTTCTATGTTATGGCTTTAGGATATTTTTATTCAAACATTTCCTATCAATCTACTTAGTCGTGTTTATGATTCTCTGCTAACTGGACCCGAGCCTTTTTAAGGTATAGCCAATTTCTAGAAGGATTTCATCCTTTTAGCATAAATAGAGGAATCTATTTGTTGTTTATCCATGTGAAAATGAATCATTTAATGTTGTATGTTAGAGAAAAATTCAGGGAATACCCTCTTGGATCTTACAGAGTCTGAAGTGTAGGAGAATTAGCATTATCGTTGTTCTCGTCAAGTTGGCCATGTGTTTTCTAGACTTTTATTATTGAATGTGGCAAGTTCATAGAAGCTCTTGGGAAATACATTTGGGTTGCAATAAAAAATGCCAACAAAATGGTGACTCCGCTGGGGAACTATCAAATGAAAAGTCTCTAGTGTAGATATGGTTTAGTCAGAGTCATTTGTTACGATATAATTTGTTTAAATTGTGTGCCTAATTTTTCATGTTCATCACATGTGTCTAGTTTTCCTATGTTCTTTGTCAGTGTGTTTGGTAATGTTCAAATTATTTTCCAAATTCATGAGTGCAAAAGTGAACTGCAATCACTTCATAATTCCCAACATTTTGGGTGGCAACTCTGATAACTAGAACACAAATATTCATACAAAGTACAAAAAGAAATGTGCGAAGGAAAGTCCTTATATATTGAAGGCCATGAAGAAGACTAGAAGCTATGCAAAAAATAATGTGGAGCCAATGCTAGAGCTTGAACTAGGACAAGACAAGAAATGGGTAAAAGTAAATGATACCTCAAGTAAGTCAGTTTCATCTCCTATTATTTCTTCTCCTACTTTAAATGCTGAGATGAACAGTTCTTTTATTAGTGGAGATTCCTTAGAAGTTATTATGTCTAAAATGGATCATGGTAGTTTTCCTTTTGAAATGAATCGAGAATTTGAAACTAATATGTATAAAGGGGAGGAGCGATGGGGTTTCTGGGAACAGGATAAATAATTCCCAGAAGCCACAACACCTGGTACTATGTCTGTTTTTATTGGACAAAATTTCAGACCATGAGGGACCTCTGTGAATGAGGAAGTTCCTTTTATTCAAGATGAAGATCAGGTAGAATAACCTTATTATAACCCTGCTGCAAGTAAGGCAAGAGATATCCTTGAAAATGAAATGGATATAGAAAGGGATATGCAAACCTTAATTGAAGAAGAAAAGAGGTTGCAAGAGGTGGAATAAAATAGGGATACGATAAGAAAAGAGAATCTTGAAATATTTTGGGCTAAGCAGTTCGAAAGAAATTCTTAGAAGAAGAAAGTTGAAAAGATAAGGGAAAAAGTAGCTAAGAGAGAAACCTTTGAGGAAAGGGTAGCTAAGGTAGTTGCTGAAAGGGATCGTGAAGTGCCTAAAGTAACAATCTCTATGGGAACCTTTGCCAATCCCACATACACCCCTTTTATATCAGCTACCAAAACTTTAGATCCATTCACTAGATCCAAGAAGACAACCTTTGTGGACCATGGGAAAGCTCATTTTGATCAACCTTAGAAAAATTCCCACATTTTTTCAAATTATAAAAGCTATTTTAATACTTGTGATGAAACAAATATTGAAGCTGATCCCAAGCCATTTGATTTCCCCCAAAACCTTGAGCTCCTAAGATTGCAACTAATAAATGATCAATTTTAGGTTGATCTGAGAAAGGCAGAAATAGAAGCTCCTAATGCTAAAATGGAAAGAAACATAGCTTTCCTAAAGATATCTATACATAATCCCCAAGCTTCTAGTTCAGGGCAGAGCGAGAATGAGTCACTGAGCAATAATTTTGAAAATAAAATCCCTAAAGGTGGGGGTGTTGGTAATCAAGGTGGTGGAAGTGGAGGTGGTCATAAAAAAAATAGCTCTTACTCAGAGAACCAAGAGGGAAGCACTGGAAAGGCTAAACAACAAGGTAGTGGTGAAAAGGATAAAGGGGGGGACGATAAGAAAGATATTGAGCAAAAAAGAACCCCTAGAAATGGATGTGGTGGAGGAGCACCCAGATTGGTAGATACAGACAATTGTGTTTTGGTAATAGTCGAGGGTACCCTAATCCAATCCCAGATAACGCACGAAAGCATATCCCAAAATTCACTCGTAATAATGCTTTTAGTGTGGAAGACCATTTGAAATATTTTCAAGGCTTTTTTGAAGACTTTGAGCTATGGGATGGTGACGTGGCAATGAAATAATTTATGCATTCATTAGTTGAAGATGCTAGGGATTGGTATAGAGGGTTACCTGATGCTAGTATTGATTCCAGAGATTCTTTTTAAATATTTTTCAGGGAATAATACAGGGATCAGACTGACCCCATATTTAAATTAAATGATTTCAATAACATTACCAAGGGGCTTAATGAATTGGTTACTGAGTTTAATGCTCGTTTCCAAAAGGCTATGACAAGAGTTCCTACATACTTAAGGCCTAATGAAAGTGCATGTTTATTCGTGTATTGTAATGCCTATGATGCTAAAATGTGTTATTTACTGAGAGATAAGGACCCTCAAAATTTGAGGTAGGCATATAAGATGGCGGTGAACATTGAAAATAATAGAAGAGCTTCTAGTAAAGTGGGGAGAAGAGAAGATCCCAAAGCTCTTAAAGGCACAAGGAATCAAACCGAGAAGGTTAGTAAACCTACTATTGCTGATGAGAAGATAGATCAAGTCCTTACCCTACTACAAAAATAAAAATAAATAAAAAGCCTCATTTTCAAAGAAATGAAAGCCCCCTAGGCTACAAGATTATCCCTAAAATACTAACTAGAAGAATGGAAAACCCCTACAAGGAAATAGTAGAAACAATCAAGTTCCACCTTATCCTTTATAGAAGCATTCTCTGAATGCCATATAAAATTTACCATGGTGTGAGGTGTGTGGAATGCCACATTCTCCACAATAGTGTACAGTAGCGAAAAACATGGTAGAATCTTAGGATGACCAGGGAGATGCTCAGTCTCCCCAGGATCAGGATACGATGAAAAATGTATTATTAGGACCAAGTGATCTGGCCTATGATGATTACTCCTCAGATGATGAGCCTTGTTACAAGGATGTTAATATTCAGAGACAAAAAAATGATGTACACCACCAATGTTCAAGTGTTTCCAAATGAAGGAGACAATGATGAATGTTTTGTGAATGAACTAGAGGTGGATAATACTGTTTTGAGAAGACCTTCCGATGAAAAAATTTAAAAATACACTATTTCTCTAGTTGCTAGGGCAAGGAATAACAAAAATTTGAGAAACATAACTATTCTAGGTGATTCAGGTAAGCCTTGCAGCTTGTTCAAAAGGGAAAAAGAAGTAACTGGAACAAATACTAGTTTGGAGGGTAATAATGTTGATTCAAAGCCTAAGGAAACAAGGGAGCCCATGATATGGGAAAAGAAATTTGATAAGACCAAGACAAAGAATGAAGATATACCCCAGAACATCAAATACAAAAATCAACACTCTCCTAATGATGAAACTCCTAAGGAAAAAGAAAAGGTAATTTCTAAAAACACAAATTTTCCTGAATTACCAAAGTACACTTCAATAGATATGTTCCAAGTACTTTCTCAAGTTAGGGTTACTGTTCCTTTCTTAGAAATGATGTGAATAGATGAACATAAGGACAAAATTGTTGCACTTATTAATAGTATTCCTACAAGTAGAAAGAGTAAAGTGGTTTCTAATTAGATAATTTCAAAAGAGGATCAAGAAAAGAAAAAAAATGTGGAAGAAAATATCACAGAAATCCCTCAAATATACCTAGGAACTACTACTACTTCTAATCCCAACCATGTCAATCCATTTTTCTTAAGCTTGATTATTGATGCGAAAATGTTGAGAAATTGTATGATTGAGTCAGGAGCTTCTAACAATGTGATGCTAGTGAAAATAATGCATGAATGGGTCTAAAAGTAGACATTACATATGGTAAATGTCATGCAATGGATTCTTGAGAAGTTCCTATCATAGGTACTATAAATGATATCCCATATAGATTGGCATCATTTCCTGAGAAAGATCTACACATGAGTGTTACAGTGGTGGATATCCCACCTACTTGTGGGAGCATACAATGTGATTTGTCTTTTGCTACATTTTCTATTGAACAAAAGGATATTAAATTGGATAGGGAAAAGAGATCCCCTCACATGATTTAAAATATGGAAGAGCAACTAGATCCTATCAAAATTAACTTTGTGGAAACTGATCTAGAAAAATTTTGTGTTGAGGAAGATAAAATAGAAGAAGAGATCTAGTCAACACCTATTGATAAAGAAATACTGAAGATATCATTAGAAGGTGACTTATGAATAATGCATTATGATGTAGCTTGTTCCAGAGAAGGCTCGAGAGCAGCAATTTTCTTCACTTCCCCACAAGGTAAAACATTCAAATATTCCTTCTTGTAGTAGGTTTTTTGTACTAACAATGTTGTTGAGTATGAGCCTCTCATACTCGGTCTGAAGATAGCTTCAAATCATGGTATTAAAGTGTTAAAAGTTTTGGCAGACTCTGAGTTAGTTGTTTCCCATATTAGATCCCGCTTTTCAACTAAGATAAAAGAATTAGGCAATACAAAAATGTAGTATGGGATACTATTGAAGGATTTAGTGCTTTTGGTATTGAATGGGTCAAAAGGAAAAAATGCTAAGGCTGAATTGTTAGCAAACATAGCTATCAAAAATGATGATGTCACCTTTGGTGTCATCTCAAAAATAGAAGTACAAACTAGGCCTACAATGCCTAATAACATCTGCAACTGGCAAGTGTTTGATGATGACATAGATATTTTGAAATTCTTGCATTGTGTGGATCAATATGAGAGCCAGGAAATTGATTTTGGCTCGTTTGTAACTAAAATTGATGGGAAGAAAACCTTGTTTAGGAATGAGGTGATTTAGCTCAAAATAAATACCATCCCTCGGGGCTCAATTGCACTTGAAAGGGTTTTTGATGGTCAGGATATGCCAAATACTAAGCAAGCACACACTCATAAGGAGGACCTAGAAGAAATAAATTTAGGAACAAAAGGTGCTCACAAGAAGGTTTATGTTGGAAAGGAAAATGAAGCCACATATTAGAAGCATGTTGATTACTCTACTTAGAAAATATAGACATGTTTTCGCTTGGTAATATGAAGACCTTAAAGCATATAGGGAGGATCTTTTCCAACATAAAACCCCATTGAAACCTGACATGAAGCCTTTCAAGCATAAACAAAGACCGATTAACCCTACCCTGCAATCCAAAATGCAGGAAGAACTTGCAAAACTAAGGGAGGCAGGAATAATCAAATGAATTAGGTACTCATCTTGGGTCTTGAACTTGGTGCCTGTTAGAAAGAAAAATTGGGACATCAGGCTATGTGTTTATTTTAGAAACTTAAATGTCGCTTCTTTAAAGGATAAATAACCATTGCCTAATATGGAGGCTATGTTGCAAAAGGTCACAGGATGTGAATTGCTATCCATGATGGATGTATTTTTTAGTTATAACCAATTAATGGTCAAAGAGTCTGAGCAATTTAAGACTAAATTCACCACACCATGGGGGACATATGTCTATGTAAGAATTCCATTTGGAATAATAAATGTTGCAACAACTTTTCAAAGGGCTATGGATCTAGCCTTTGCAGATTTTGTTGATCTATTCCTTGCAATTTACCAGGATGATCTTACTACCCATAGCAAGAGTGAGAAGGACCATTTTTCTCATTTAGAGAAATTTTTTATTAGACATTTAGAATATGGGATATCTTTGAATCCTAGGAAGTGTGCCTTTGAAGTGAAAGAAGGAAAACTATTGGGGCATATTTTTTCAAAGGATGGGGTTCAGATTGATCCTGAAAGAGTGGTTGTTATTGAAAGAATTACACATCCAAGAAATGTAAAGGGCATCCAATATTTCTTTGGACAGATAAATTTTCTAAGAAGGTTAGTCACAAATTTTGCTAAGACTATCCGCCCAATATCTAAGATTCTGAAAAAAGGAGAAAAGATAGTATGGATATGGGAGCCATCCAAAGACTTCCAGGCTATCAAATATGCAATCAAGCAAGCCCCTGTTCTCAAGTCACCCGATTACTCAAAACCATTCCAGTTTTTTACTTTTTCCTCTTTTCATACTATAGCCGGAGTGTCATTGTAGAAAAATAATGATGGTTTTGAGCATCCAATTGCATTCTTTAGAAAATAATTGCAAGTTTTGGAATTAAAATATGATATATCAGAAAATCAGGCATATTCCCTGGTAAAGGTAGTTAATAATTTCAAGCCCTATGTGATGGGACAATTTTTTTTTGCATATATGCCAATGGTTGTAGTTAAAGATATTTTCACCCAACAAGAAACTACAGGAAGGAGATGTAGATGGATAAATAGAATCCAAGAGTTTAATATTGACATAAAAATCACCAAGCTTGTAAGGGGTCAAGGTTTAGGAAAATTAATGGTTGAAGAAAATTTGGAGGAAAATCAAATAAACCAGATAGAGAAAAAGAACATTGCACCTATCTATGATATGAAAACTTGTGGTTGGTATAGGAGGATTGTTGAGTATTTGCAAATGATGCAATCGCTTGAAGGTATGCCCCTTACTGAGAAAAGAACCCTTAAACTGCAAGTGATCAGATATATCATTATTGATGGTAAGCTCTGGTGGAGGATCCCTGAAGGTATTATACCTAGATGTGTGGATGGAGACCAAGTTGAGGATCTACTAACAAAAATGCCTAAAGGAGCCTGTGGAGGCAATTACATAGCTAAGACAACGACTCATAAAATTTTAAGAGTAGGATACTAGTGGCCTACTATATTCAAGGATGCTCATATGTATGTCAAAAGATGTGACGCATGTCAGAAGTTTGTGGGTAAGTTGAAATTTTTGTGTAATCTTCCGTTGAGACCTGTGTTTGTTTCGGCTCCTTTCCAACAATGGGGTATTGAATTCATAGGGGAGGTATCTAAAAAATATAGTGGAGGACATGCATGGATATTGGTGGCAACTAATTACTTTACTAAATGGATTGAAGAAATCCCAGCCAAAAGGTCCACAAGTAAAGTTGTTATTGATTTTTTGACTGATAATATATTAAGCTAATTCAGGGTACCTGAAAGAATTGTTTTAGACAATGCAATGTGTTTCAGATCAGAGGAATTTGCTAATTTCTATAATCAATATGGTATAACTATTTCATATTGTTCCCCTTATCATCCCCAAGGAAATGATAGGAAAACTCTAGTAATAAGAGCTTGATGAAGATCATCAAGTGTATGATCGAGAAGAACAAAAAGGCTTGGGATTCAAAATTAAAACTAGCACTGTGGGATGACATGAAAACTATCAAGAAGGAAATTGGTCATTTTCCTTTTAACCTAGTCTATGGGATGGAGGCACGTATCCCACAAAACAACCTGTTGAAGATGTACGAATTTGTCTAGGAATATGATGATGATGTATGTGATGAGATGCAACACATAATGGATGAATTAAATCAATTGGATGAAACTAGAAGAGAGGCTCATAAGAGAAATGAAAGACCACAGCTTCAAGTAAAGGACCTCTATGACAAAAGGGTAGTTGAGAGAAAAATTGATATCAAAGCAATGGTGTTGCTCTAGAATGAAAGATCAAAAGATAAGGGAAAGCATGGAAAGTTTGATCCCCTCTAGCTAGGCCCATATATAATTATGGATACACATGGAGAAGATTCATATTTCTTATAGTCACTTGTAGGTGAAGTTCTTGAACTGTCAGTACATGGACAATTTTTGAAATACTATTTCTCTTGAAGTAGCTCTTTTTCCATGTACATTGTATAGTCCTCTAAGTAGTGTATATAGATTTGTTGTTTTTTCTTTTTTCTTTTGTCTACTTGTCTTGTCCGGACAAGTCCTTGGATTTGGTTCTCTCTATATCTATTCTATGTAACCATAGGTTTTGGAATCTTGCTATGCGCACAGGGGGCATACATCCCTAGTCAGAGCCACTAGTCGAGCTTTTTAATTCTTCCCCTTGTGAGTTTATTCTATCTTATCCTTGGTTCTAATTCGTTGGGTTTTGGGTTTTACAAACGAGTCTGGGTCATAGGTGTTCTATTTGAATGTTGACTTATTATTAACGATGGCTAGTCGTTTAAGTGTGGTCTTAACCCATTTTGGTCGTGACTTCACCAACCCCTCTTTACCTGTCCTCTCGGTATTTTGAATGCTAACTATATTTTATTTTTCCTTAGTGTTGGGTTGGTAAAAAAATTTAGAATTAACCTCTAAAAAATCTTTTCGACGTCGAGGGTCGCTTGCCCGTCCACCTAGTCAGCCCTCTTTTTATAAATTTTTTTTTTGCATTTGTAGATTGCATAGCCGTCGAATGGAGTGATCCGCATCTAGACATTATAAAAGTGGTGCAAGGCATGTGAGATGCTGCCACTTGTCGGATATGCTTGTGGGGACTAGTTTTTGTTCGCTGAATGATGACGAATGCTGATGCTGACAATAGTTTTTTTACCGACACATCGTGGCCATTCCTCACTGACCTCACATAATTAAAACTTTAGTTTTAATAATGCTATGAGGTGTGCAATTTTTTGACGTGTGGACGTTGATGTTGTACGAAGGATGACCAAGGTGGGCCCCGTTGCATGTTGAGGTGGTGTCTGGTAGGTGATTTCCTATTCGCCTAATGATTGGTGAATGAACGTGCCATTTTCAAACCATTTTGATTCAACATGAGTCGTTCTCCTAGCCTACATTGTTTTTTATCAATGAATCACATTTGAAATAGGCTGGTGTTATACTATAGCCATTTTATCTCGTGCGAGTGAAGAGTAATGGTCAATTTTGTCTCTCCTCTCATAATTAAATGCTAAAAGATCAGTGAATTACTATATTTGTGTGTATATCCATGTTGAAAATAATTGCCTATTACCAAGCAAAGCAAGCTGTCTTTGTGAGTTTCCCAGCCTCACTATCATTAACATTTTATAAGTGAAACCATAAGTAACACATCTACCATTTCTTGTGTTTTCAAAAGGTTTTATGGTTGCTTGAAGAACCATTATTGATTGCTTCTTGTTTCGTTCTTGAAGGATTATTCGACTAGATTTTATTTAAAGTATCTTAAAGCTTATCTTGGTAATTGTCGAGGCTTCTAGAATTGTGAAGCATTTTTTGTTTAAAGCTATAGGGTGTGAGTTATAATTGTTAGACATATAAAAACACTAGCTCGAGTTATTCTTTGTCTTGTATAAATGGCACCCAAGGCCCAAAAATTTGGTTTTGAGGCCACTACTAGACCCTTTTCCTAGAATATTATAGATTTATTAAATTCCTCTACTAGAAAAAGGCCTAAGGGAAAGGATTTTTTCTATGGTCCCTTTCTCGTGGAAGGATTAATTGACAAGCAATTTGTAGCTCAGGATGCTGAATTACCATATACTAGATGGCAATTGTTCTCAAATTGGTTTGGGAATAGGAATTTATGTGTTTCTTTGTGTAACCCGTGGAGGTTGGATTTGGGCAAGCTAGTGGTTCCTAATGTCTACTTGGATGTAGATTTATTAAAAGATGTTGCGAGGTATGACCCTATAACCAGAGTTGTTAGAACACATTCTGGCATAGAAATGGTAAAGATAACCAGGGAGAAAATTGTAGAAATATTTGTTCTACATGAATGGAGTCAGGATATGGTTGCCATAAATATTGACGACTTTAGAGAAGACTTAAAAAATACCAAGGGTTTGTTGAGAACATCTCTTTTGGTACCTCATTTGACAACCTCGAGAAAAGGAAAGAATAAGTAATAGGTAGTAATTGGTAAGAATGAGCCAGAGCCTTTTCCTGTAGACTATTTCTCTAACTATTTCAAGAAGACAGTTTGTTCCTTGTGCCAAGTTCTAGGAATTAGTCAAAAGAATACTTTGCCTACCAATGTCATGTACATGGCTGTAAACATTCAACATCTAGGTTTTAATGTGGTATATGATTTTGCCACTTATTTGGCAGAGAAGATGCATGGGTGTCTAGTGGATCTAAAGGAAGGAAAGAAGTAGGTTGGTTTGAGATGGTATTCCCTGTTGATTCACATGTTTCTATATAGGGTCTAGGCATTATTTGAAAAGGATATGAAATTGGAGAAGAAGGAGGGTAGTATTGAAATGCATGTCCAATATTGGACTATGATCCTTGATATATGCATGATCAAAAAGTTCGATTATGTAACATTCAAAAATTTATTTGGATCCAAATTGAAGAAGGCTTTAGTTCTTGATCCTCCCAGGATTCCTAAAGAGATTCATGATTTCTTGAGGCCAATGGAGAGAAGGCCTGAATTAAATTTTAAACACAATTGGGGAGATATTATCCCTTACCATAATACAACAATTTTAAAAGTATATGGCACAAATATCAACCCTTATGTTTTGTTGAGCGATGCGCCTCTGAGAATTGGATTTATGGAAATCATGAGATAGTTGGGGTGTGCTTAAGAAGTACATTTTCCAGTACAAAAAAAGAAAGGGCCTTTCTTCCCTGAGTATACATCGTTTGCAGATTTTGTTATGGAAAGGGAGGATGGAAGGATTTGTACACATTGTTTAGACCTTATGAATTAAAGACTCTACACCCTATGAATCATGATCTTGAGGGTTTTATCTCTCAAATGAAGGCTAAGCATCAGACTATAACTTTTCTCCATAATTTCTAGTTTCCTGAAGCTATTATTAGGATTTTTTTTTATTTGGATGTACAAGATTAGAAAAAGGACCAAAATACCTCACCTTTTTCAAGATGGTGAAGAGTAAGAAAGAAAATATACCTACTTTAAATCCTATACCTGGTATTAATGGTTGGAGGAGAGACCTACTTATCAGCCTCCAAAGAAGATAAAGGTTTTCTCTAGGAAAAGGGGAAGTAGGGCTAGTGAAGTTGCTAAAATGTTTGCACCATATTCTTCAGGGCAGTCATTTCCAAATATTGTTGATCTAGATTCTCCTCTGAGAATTGTTGACCAAACATGTCCCTCATCACCAAAGAGAGAGAAAATTGAAAGAAAAAATCTGGTTGATTTTGATGATAATGAGGATGAAGAGATCATTGTTACTCCTATTGAAATGAATCAAGGAGCACCATCTTTCCCACAAGACACTCAATCAGGTTCTAGGGCAGTTTCTCTAAGGTTAGGAAAAGATGAAATAAGGGGAATAACAAATAATGATGATCTAGACCAATTCTTTTAAGTATTTTGTGTGGAGATAACATATCATTATATGTTGAGAAAGTGGCACAAGAAAGAAGTTTGCACCCTGTGCTTCCAGAGAAGGTAATTCAATCTAAGGTTAGAAAAAAATGAAGGAAAAATTCAAAGAAATAACACCAAAGCAGGGTCGAGAAATAGTATAGAAGAGTGGAGTATTGTTACTTCTTGAATGGGATATTGCCGATGTTCTAGTGTTCGATACAATAAGAAGGGCCAATAGGCCACTTCTTGCAACTAATGAAGAAGCTATGCTAGCACTCAAAGGGTCGACTTTTAGTGAAGAGTGGGATTATTTTGCAATCTGGTCTTTGTCCACTGGATCCAAGAAAGCAATTATTGTAGAACCATATGATTTTAGTGGTCACTTAGTTATAAGAAGGTTTGTTGATACCCCAACATTGGGGGCTACTAATACGGTAGTAAATGTTGCCAAATTCACCAGGGCAACTGTTGAGGATCTGGCCAAGGATCGGGATACTCTTAGAGGCCAATACAATGACATTATTATAGAATATAATAAGAGTGAGCAAAAGGTGGTAGAGCTAGAAACTAATTTGGCCTTATTAAAACAACAAATGGAAACATTGAGGTCTCAAGGGCAGGCTAGTTCTAGTCGCACTATCTTCGACCCACCTATGGAGAAATCTCAACCCTCTTCACAAGGATATTCCTTAGCTATTGTTCCATATAGCATGAGACAAGTTCCTATTGCAATTGAGAGGGCTAATAGCCAAGGAGGAGGAATCTCTAGGGAGAAATTAATTCAAAAAGTTGAGGAATATAAGGAGATGGTGCAACAAATCCGGGAATCTATAGGAAGGAGCAATTTGGTGATTGTGGACACTATGCTAAAAAATTTAAGCAAGAGGGTCTAGGGAAAAATGGATAGTGTTCATACAAATTATGCTCTAATGTTGCAAGAACTTAGGATGTTCCCAAGAGATAGAGAGGTGGCCACCCCATTGTTGGACAGATGGAGTCGCATAATTGATAAATTGAAATTGATGGCAGTGGGAGCAAGAAAACATGTAAATAAGTATCATATGGCTATTTCAACTTACCAATTTGTTAAGGGAGTTGTGGAGCGGAAGTTTCAAGGGTATGTTTCCCCTATGGAGTTAAATATCAAAGGATTAAAGGCTATATATGATGGAAAGGACTTAACTCCTTTACCACATATCTGCATAGTCAAGACAAGGTAAAACCTTTGCAGACTTGGAGGGATCAAATGACTAATATCATGATTGCTCAGACCCATGAGATATGTAGAAATGCTGATATTGGCATTCTGGAGAGTACATTGGAGAAACTATCATTTTTCATCATTTTCTTAGAGAAATTTGATAAGAAGGCCATGTCAGTAATGGTGAAATATGTGCCCTATTGAGATAAGATTGATTAGGTGATGGCTTTTAATTGGCCATCTGAGGATGATTTTGAATTATGGAAAAAGGTGTTTATAGATGAATTTGAAATATGAATACTATATGTGGGAAATTCAACTTGTTTATGTATAATATAGGTCTCACCTCACAGGTTATATTTGAAAATATGCATTCTCCTTTTAAATTCATGCACAAAGTGTTGAGGTGGATTAAAGTGTTGCAACGGTTAAAGATGCCTTTTTCGACATGAACAAGTGGCCCTTTGGAGGGAAATTTATTTTCTTCCATAACAACTAATAATTTATTCTTGTCTTATGCTTTTCAATCGCATGATGAAATGTAACTGTATTAGGAATTAGTGGTCCAATAACAAATGGACATGTGTACTCTCCGGCCTGAGGCTTGTTGGCTCCCTTTTTTTATAAAAGGGAATTATGGGTCGTGAGAGAGTTCTGTTGAAATATCCGAGATATGAGAAATAGGAGTCTAGTGATACCGAGAGTATGAATGTAAGTCCAAGTTTTAGGGTTTTGAGTTAGATAAGAGAACTTGGTCAATCAGGGGGTTCTTAAGCATGTTTGTTTTAAACATGTGAATGTGTTGAGTTTGTTTTCTCTCTTATTGTGATACTTTGTATGGATTATTAATGAAATATTGATCCAAGATAATTTTCATTTATCTTCATTTGTCCTTTACTATGAATTACATTTAACAATAGCTTTGGTTCAAATGATCAGTTAAATGTGTCAGTTAATCAGTAAGTTCATGCAAACTAACAATAGGATTCATAAATAAGTAATAGACTTAGGTATAGATATTTGGATTGTAATGCGATTCACATAGATCATAAGTGCTTAAGATGAAATTTTCCCTGTAGTTCAGTTATCTCTTTTGACTCCGCGCTTTGGGATATGGCATTGGAATTCTAATCACATTTTTATTCTCTCATGTTTTGTGTTATGGCTTTAGGATATTTTTATTCAAACATTTCCTATCAATCTACTTATTCATGTTTGTGATTCTCTACTAACTAGACTCGAGCCTTTTTATGGAATAGCCAACTTCTAGAAGGATTTCATCCTTTTAGCATAAATAGTGAATCTATCTGCTGTTTATCTATGTGCAAATGAATCGTTTAATGTTGTATGTTAAGAGCACATTTTAGGGAATACCCTCCTGGATCTTATAGAGTTTGAAGTTTAGGAGAATTAGCATTATCATTGTTCTTGTCAAGTTGGTCACACATTTCCTAAATTTTTATTATTGAACGTGGCAAGTTCATCGAAGCTCTTGGGAAATACGTTTGGGTTGCAGTAAAAAATGCCAAGACAGTTAATTTCTAAGAGATCTAATTTCACTATCCAAAAAACATCAATCTATTTACTGTATATAATTTCCCAAAATTCAAAATTTGAAAGTAATGGGTATGTGCAGGATCATGATGGGCCAAAAAGTGGCGATATGTAAGCCATATGATGACCCATGTGGCTGGCGATTTTTTTTACCCAAAATTGATGAAACGAAAAGGGTTTTTAGAGGATATTATTAGCTTTCCACCAATATAAATTATGCTTTACTTTGAATTTAATAAATAATTATTATTCATTTTCTATTAGAATTACGAATAAAGTCCTGATTGATAGGCTGATTGAAAAAAATCTATAATTTTCAAATGGTATCACATTTTTTGATTTTGAAACATGCGTCACATTCTATGCTTTGTATACTATAGAATTAAAAAAATAAAAATGAATTTCATGAATTTTTAACCAAGTTAAGGTGGTTAGATAGACGAGCTTTTATATTTTTTCAAAGTTGTATTAAAAAAATCATAATTAATTTTTTACTTCGAAAAAAATTATTAAAAAATATGCATCACATTGGGACATGAGTCCTCTACTTATATCTAAAATATTATAAAAAAATATTATCATTTTATTCTGGTTAGGGTGGTCAGACAGACACCTACTTCTTATTTTTTCCCTGAAATTTAAATACTACTGCATTGAAATTTCAAATTTTTAACAAATACAATATTATTTTTTTTAAAAAGGTCTAGTAGTTTAGAAACTTCATTCAATTTTTGAAATATTCAATTTTTACATTTTTTTGAAATAATATAGATAACTAATTCAAATTTTTACGTCAAGTTGTTTAACTTTGATTTTTTGTCTTTTTATTGCCACTTAAGGGCCAGTTTTTTCCATGATGATCCTGCACATACCCTAATGAAACTAACCATAATTACCAGAGATTTAACACAAAAATACAACACATGCCCCTTTCATCTCTTAAAACTTCTACAATGTGGGGAATCTTCCTAGATGAAGATGTAACATGTAGAATCCAAGAAGGAGAGTGTTGATCGTGTCACATATATGAAGATCTCTCCTTCAATCCAATCAACAATAACCATAGAATATTTCCTCCTTTATATGAAACATGCCATCTAATATGAGCAATAGGGTGTTGCCTTTTCTATCATGAATGAAGTTGTGCCTCAATACAACCAACAAAATTACTATTAGTCTCAATTTAGAAAGAATAAAAGTGCATTGTATATTACAAGTTTAAAAAAGTAAGTCCAAACATAGCATAAAGATAAATCAATTAAAAAACTATAGCCTTTTCAAAAAATTCCTTAAACTAAGTGTTCAACATAGGCCTGAAATATGCATATTGAATGGTCATTGATTTCAGAACCTTGTTCAAAGTTTAAGAAAGGTGATATGCTCAAATTATAGTTCATTAAGTTGACATTATATAATGAATTCTATCAACACAAACTAGACTGGAACAACATTATCAACATAAATTTCTTGGAAACCAAGCCCAAGAATGCCATCGGACATAGACAACAAACATCTCAACCCTAGTTCATGTGTTGTCTTAGTAAAGACCTAAACTATGAAAGAATCCATTTATAAATAAATTCAAAATTAATTTGATGAGAAAAGATCTCTGATATCCAATTGGGAATCCTTAACATGAAAAATTTACTATCCTAATGTTTCACAACAAGTTTCCCAACTGTAACATCATCTTTACTTAAGAAACTAGTTACTGATCCACTTCCATATTGTATCTCACAGGATTCTCCTTCAAAAACAACAAATGATATATATTTATTGTTTAACAACTTCCTTAATATCCCCATGTACGAAGACTAAACTAAGTGAGGTTGAGGGTTTGAAGTAGAGTACCATCTTCTTGGTATGCGCTTTCCTTTGATGACTTGTATCTTGAATGAAAGTAGCAAGCTAGTTGCACTATAAAATCATTGTTAATCATATCACAAAAATAACCATAAAATCCTCTTTAATTAAAATAATCCTTATAGATAATTTAGAACCAGATATTTTAGTTAATTTCTAAGAGAGCTGATTTCACTATCCAAACAACCATCAATCTATTTACTGTATATAATTTTCCAAAATTTAGAATTTGAATCTAATGAAACTAACCATAATTACCAAATATTTGACACCAAAATGTAGTACAAAATGGATTGTTTGACAGCAAATATTTTTTGATAAACCAGATTTACCCTTGATATAGTGATTTAAATAACAAGGAAAGATTAAACTAGAGAAAATAAGATAAAAATTCATTAACACACTTCAACAAACAATTGAAACCAAAATTTCACCACCAATTATAACTTCATTCTATTGATCTTCAAAAAGATTTTACAATACGTTTCAAAATTTTGTCTTGAATGACATGTCAAAAAGAATCTTGTTAGTTACCCACTTTTAACATAAATCAAAAAGTCTTAATTATCGTTGTTTACATAGGATTAAATAAAAGAAATGAAAGATGAGAAATAAAGAGAAATTATAAGATGTTGAAGTCTAAAGCACTTGCAACATACAAAATTCTATTAATCATTATAAGGTACCCTTGATCATTTAGATCTGACAAGGTCCTCTCTCCATGATAGTATTTGCAAGACTTGGTACTTCAATACAAGGCCTATTCTTCTCGGGGAGCTAGATATGTTTTCTCCCATTGGTACACTATGTAATCATTAGGTATTTTGTAGTCCTATATCTTTTTGTGTGTTGGCCAAGTGAATTTTCCATCTACTATCTAATAACCCTTTTCTATCCATGATGAATTTTGAGTATCCAACATCTAGTGTAATTATTCCATCCAAGGTTAAATTGAGGCAATGAATATTTATGTCACCATCCCTTTTTAAATTAGTGAGGTAGTTGGGAATTTTTTTGAAAAACTCAGCCATCCAATCCTTGGAGCCTTTCAGTTGATCATCCTCCCTTAGTATGTTAGGCATAGACCATTTCATTAGTGTGTGAAATGAATCCATTCTTGCCTTGAACTTTTGGTCTTCTCTAGATATGTATTAAAATTCATCTGTAACCATTCATACCATTCTTGCACGAGCCTCAACACTCCTTTGTATAGATATACAAAAATTTATTAAGGGGTCCAATATAGGTACATGTGCCTTATTCTGATCAACAACTTGTGACAAGGAGACATAACATTCATACACATTTTCTAGTTTTTCCATAATTAGTTTAACCCTTTGCTCCAATATCTTTTCCAATACTTTGAGGGTTTTTCTCTTTGATCCTTCCTTTGTTTCTTCATTAGTCTTTTTCAACTTCTGAATTTCTTGTTTTAGCACATTTACTTGTTCAATAGTGATTGCACCTATATCAATTATGATGGTAGGGGGCTGGTATACTATTAATTTTGTGCTTAGGGAAGGACTTTCTCCCTTCAAATGCTCTTTCAATTTCAATTTTTTTATGAATAACCTATTCACTTCATCATTCAGACCAGTCTGTGCTTTTTCATATTCTACCAATCTAAGATCCATACCTTTAACCACAACCCTAGAAAACATTGTTGATTGCATTTTCATAGTTTTTGCCTCCAATGTTGATGTTTCTTGAAGTTTATTTACCATGGTAGTACCTCTCATTTCCTGTACAACATCAAGCAATATTGGTTTTTCTATTCTTTTTTTCTTTGTTCAAAAGCCTAGGGTTTCAATTCTTGTATTGTAACCTGTACCACTCATTCATTAAATCTGAATTGAATTCAAAAACTAACATGGGATATTCTTGGCTTCTTAATTGATCCAGTAACTATGTTTTTTAATTGCATCCTAGGAATAATTAGTATATTTCTTTCTAAGACCAATTTTCTTACTTTTTGGGGGCTAACAATAATTTCATTAAACCCGAGTTCTTCAAAAGTTTGGGAAACAATCTAGTCATGCTATGACTCCTCAGTGCCCATCTTATTAATTTGGAGTCTCTCCTCAATTATTTAATTTTCATCTTAATCCAAAAATCCTTAAACTTGATGATGGAACTTTTAAATTTTGCAAATTTTATGTGCCCATTTTGTGAATTTTGCCTCTGCACTCTCAAAAGTGCACCTCAAAATCTTCCTAAATGACCTACTTTGGAGGGTCATATTTTGAAGCCTATTGATTTTCAAGCCAAACCCCTTGATGGACCCAATCATGTGACATATGTGAACATGTATGTAAATTAAATCAGCTTCCCATGATAAGTTTATTCATGGTTTTGAAAAGTGAAGTTGAAGGGTTTTAGCACTTTTCTGTTGTTTGCAAACTTTCACTTTTGCAAAGTGGCCTCTTGTTTAGATTAATATTTCACAAATGGTTGATTGTAAATACAAAAGGATTATTTCTCTCCAATCTCCCCACATAAATTTACTCCCCTGTAAGTTTGTAGAGCCTCATGAAAAGATTTGATAATTTTACCAGGCCAAAAGCAAATGCAATTTGTTCAGTTTTGCACCTGCATTTTTTAGGGAGGTCCACTTTGACCTTCAGTATCTCATGAAGATTGATGATTGAAGCAAGGCCTTCCTACACATGTGTTTCATGTACCTTAATGAGCTTATTTTTCCAGTGGTAGCCTCTCAGGAGTTGATTTGGTGAGTTCTAATTGATTCTGAACAAGTGCAATTACAAAAAAGTTTGAGTAAGAAATTTTTTTGACTAATAACTTTCACCTCAAGATTTCTTTTTCTGATCCATCTTTTTTAATCCATTCTCGGATCAAATTTATACATGTTTGTAATTTTTTATGGCTCCAAGAGATCATTTGATTTGTTTCCCAGGGCGATACCAGAGGCCACTTGGCATTTTTTTCTCACTGTTCAAATGTGCTTGAAAGAAGATTTTAGCAGTAACCCAGTTCATGTTTTTACCTCAAGAGCATTCAAGAGTTGTCTCAGATCAATTTGAGAATGAAACTTGGTTGGAAACGAAATTTGTTTTAGTCAGGCCCACTTAGGGGCCTGACCTACTTTACACAATTATGAATGTGTAAGTGTTGCATTGCAACCATGTTGGACAATAATTTGGTTCTAAAATCCATGGCTCAAGTTTGTAATGGACCCAATTAAATATAGATTTGACTAGGGATGCACTCAAGATGGACAAGCACTGATTAAATGCTTTGTTATGCTTGGAAACATAAGGCAAAAGGAAATGTTTAAAACTACATGAAGCAAATTAGATATAAGGAAATCTCAGTTGATAATTCCATTTGGAAATTGAGGCTATTTTGATTTGTCTTTCCATGGGAGAAAGGGCATTGGATACAATGTTTATTTTGAAAATGGACCGTTTTGTGGACCAAGGGAATTCTAGGCTTTTAATGCACAATTCATTGCTCTACATTTCTTAAGATGAATTCCTCACTCTCCTTTGGGCTACAATTTGTAATAGGGATAAACTTGGGTATAACGTAGTATGTCTTTGAAAAGTGGAGGGATATGAGGTCAATCTGCAAACAAAAACTATGTATTCCATGTTTGAGTCCACGAAATTCTATTATGAGGCCTATATACATGCCCTTGAGGTTCTAAAAAGGTCAGAGATGGAGAACATTATTTTCAAAAAATAGTTAGTTTATCTTGGATCTAATTTGCATAATGAAATACTCAGTATTGATTGGAAAAAGATCTATAAGTGCCCTTCTCTTGATGATAGCCATGAAGAGCGTATGCACAAGGGCTCACAAAGAAATTAGCAAAGGAATGAGGAAAGCCAACACACTTGAAGAAAAAGTATCCATAATGAATTTGCATGTTAATTCATAAAGGTTTTGAATGTAGTCGAGGTTTGCATATTTTTGAAGCCTGAAGTACCATGGGAAAAAGTCACAACATTGTTTAAATTTTGATATGTTGTTTCAAGAGCTACAGGATACTTTAAAGGAAAATATTTTATACGGGTTAATATTGTTCAAGTTTGTTGGTATGTGGCTACATATCTCAAAGTTGATTGGAGGCTTTACATTATAGATGATGTTCAGGTTCATTTTTACATAATGAGTGTGAAGACTCATTCCAAATTCCTAATGTGTATGGTTTTTTCCATTTTTAAAATTGAGTATCAAAGGCCTCATTACACGAGTATTTCTTATAGAAAGTAGGTACGTAAAATGGTAATGAGCAGTTTGTATTCGAATTGTGTAAGTGGATCTTCCATGAAAGGGGAAATCATTTGCACCTAGATGAGAGTGTTGAGTAATTGAATCCCAATGGTCATTCTTTCCCTCCCTTCGTATGTCTCTTCATATTCGAGCATATGGGAAGGTATTATTATTTATATGTACTATTGTTATATCTTCATATGTAACTTGATTAGAAGCTTAATAAACAGCTCTGCTCAGTGTGGACGTAAGCCAGATTGACTGAACCATGATAAACAATTGTGTTCTGTGTATGTTTTGGTTTCTGCTTTTTAATTTCTATTTTATATCTCCATTTTGAATTCTTCAATTCAACAATTGGCATCAGAGCTTGGTGAGAAGCTAGTTGGAAATTTTGTGTCAAAATTTTTGAAAATGGAGGATATGAGAATACAAAAAATTTCTGGGAGGAATTTCAGCATATGGAAGATTCAGATGAAATCTCTGTTGATCAAGCAAGAACATTCTATTGCGATCGAAGGAAAAAAGAAGAAGCTAGCCATAGTGACAGATGAAGCTTGGGATAAATTTGACCAGAAAGCCATGGCAACAATCTTTCTTGCCTTAAGTGACAATGTTTTGCACAATATTTTAAACGAGTCAACAACAAAGGAGGTGTGGGATAAATTCATTGCCATGTATGCAATGGCGTCAACAGCCAATAAAATATTTACAATGAAAAATTTGTATAAGCTGAAGATGAGGGAAGGTGAATCTATGACAAATCACCTCAATGAGTTCAACACTCTAATCAGCCAAGCAACCTACATAGGCATGACACAAGATGAAGAGAGCAAGGTTTTTTTACTCTTAAGTTCTCTCCCAAATAGTTGGGATGGTGTTGTCACAGCAGTAAGCACCACAGTTTCAAATTCAAAGAAATTATCCTTTGATGAAGTCGCAGCCACACTTCTATCTGAAGATTTGAGGAGGAAGAATAATGAGTCCTCAACCGATGATGCTCTTACTATGATCAGCACTAAAAATAGGGGGAAAAGTTACAATAGAAGCAGAAATAACTACAATCGAAGGTCCCAATCTACAAGAAGATCACAGTCAAGAGGGAGACAAAGTGGTTGTTGGTTTTGCGGCAAAGTTGGTCATGTCAAGAAGGATTGTCAAAAATATAAAAAGCCACAAGAAAAGGTTTTGGATAGCGAAGCAAATGTTGCTCATGACAGGGATGATGGTATTTTAATATTATCCACTATGGATACAAAATATGATTCGTGGGTTATTGATTCTGGCGCTTCTTTTCATGCTTCCTCTCTTACGGATGCATTTACAAATTATCAAGAAGGCAATTTTGGAGAAGTATATTTGGGTGACAACAAAGCATGTCAAATCATCAGGAAATGTGATGTTGTCTTGCATCTAGAAGGTGGAGCCAAATTATTGCTCAAAGATGTTAGACATGTTCCTCAATTGAAGAGGAATATGATTTCAGTCAGCCAATTATATATCCAAGGTTTTAAAACCGAACTCATGGATATGTTGAAAATAGTCAAAGGTTCATTGGCTATTGCAAAAGGAGACAAGACTAGTAGTCTCTATATTGTGAAACCTGTTAATGAGGTGGGAGCTGCTATGACATTTGTGGGCAGTGATGTTTCACTTTGGCATCAAAGGCTAGGCCATATAAGCAAGAAAGGTCTTGAGGTAATGTTGAATCGTGATCAACTACTGGGTCTCCAATATGCAAATTTGGAGTTTTGTGAGCATTTTTTTCATGGGAAACAAAAGCGGGTCAGTTTATTGATGAATGGACACGACAAAAAGACAATACCTTTGGAGTTAGTACACTCGGATGTCTTTGGACCTACAGAGGTAACCTCTTATGGAGGCACAAATTGTTTTATTACTTTTCTTGATGACTATACTAGGAAAGTTTGGATTTATATGCTTTCTCATAAATCTGATGTTTTTACAAAATTTAAGCATTTTAAAGCACTTGTTGAGAATCAAAATGGACACAAACTTAAGTGTTTAAAAACGGATAAAGGAGGTGAATTTTTTTCCTTGGAGTTTGATAAATTTTGTGCAAATCACGGAATAAGAAGGATCAAGATTGTTCCTTATTCGCCTCAAGAAAATGGGGCGGCAAAAAGGTTAAATATAACCATTCTTGAGAAAGCACGGAGTATGTTTTCCAATGCCGGTTTGGGCAAAGAATTTTGGGTAGAAGCCTGCAACACAAAAGTCTATTTAATCAATCAAACTCCTTCATCTCGATTAGAATTTGGTATTTTGGAAGAGGAATGGTAGGGAAAGAGGATTTCTTACTCACATATCCAGGTTTTTGGATGTGAAGCTCATGTTCATGTCCCAAAATAAAAGAGGACAGAGATGGATTTCAAATCACAAAAGGGTATATTCATGGGTTATGGTGAAGATCAGTTTGGTTTCAAAATTTGGGATCTGATTGAAAAGAAAATTATTCGCAGTCATGATGTTATTTTTAATGAGCATAAATTTCTAGCTATCAAAGATATTGATAGGCTTGTAAGTGAATATATTTATTTCAAATCAAATTCTCTACATAAGGACAACTCTGCCTCAATACCTCAAGGAGGAAATTCTTTACAGATGACTCCTACCTCTGTATTAGCTGCAAATCCGGCTCTGTCATCATCCTTTGTTTCTCACAACATGGATTATGATCTTAATAATCATCCATTTGAAGGAAGCTCACAGCCCTCACATGTCATGGTGGATAGTACACAACCTACTACAAGTCACGATAGTGAAACTTTAATAAGGAGTGGCGATGATCTATTTGCAACGACTCCTACAGACTCCTTTCCACCTATCCATCCTGATGTGCACACATGCAATGCTCAACATGTATCCCAATCTCACATTCATGGTGAGGATCACGACGGGCATGGTGTATGGGCTGCTTGTAAACTTGACTATTCCAGCCTCATAAAATGTGACCAAAGGCGTGGGAGTGATGTCCATCTAATGCACAATGAACAAGATGTCAGTCCAAGACTCACACCGCACTTTGATTTCAACTCTCCAAACCACATCATTGGTGAAATAGAATCGACAAAAATGGTTGATTATGCACCATATGACAAATTTGACCAGTCATTATAGGTGAAAGCTGATACGTTAGATTGTTGCAAACTGTAAAATTCACATAAAGGATCGCTGGCAGATAAACACGGTCATGATGAAGACTGTGGTGAGCAGAGTGAGTGGGCTGCTAAACATGATTGTTGTGTGGGCCGCTCAACTGTTCTTTTTAATACTAAACTAGAGCGCGGGTCTCATGGCATGATGCACGGTCAAAACAAGGGACAATCCACCTAAGAGAATTTGAGTAAGAAGATAGTAAAAGTTTCTTTTGAAGGGACTGCTCATGAATTGCAGGGAAGTCACTCTCAATTAGAAAGGATACATTCTCATACACAGAATGATAATATAGAGTTAAGGCGATCCTCTAGACAAAGGAAAATTCCAGAGAAATTCTTTGATTATCATCTATTGTATGTTGAAGAGGTAGAACCAGAGCTTCTTATCTCTAAGCAAGCTTAACCGATTAATTTTAAAGATGCTTGTAACAACAGTGACAAGGATAAATGGCTAAAATCCATGGAAGAACAGATGAAATATCTTGAAACCAATGAAACATGGGATTTGGTTTCTTTACCACCGAATCAAAAGTCACTTAAGAACAAGTGGGTCTACAACCTGAAAGATGAAGGTGGAGGTTCTAAATGGTTCAAAGACCGATTAGTGGTGAAAGGGTATGCTCAGAAACATGGGGTTGATTTCAATGAAATTTTCTCACCAGTTGTCAAAATGACAACAATCTGCACTATTTTGGGACTTGCAATGGTGTGGGATCTTGAATTGGAATAGCTCGATGTCAAAATGGAATTTCTACATGGAAATGTTGATGAGGAGTTATACATGGAGCGGCCTCAAGGTTTCGTCAAGAAAGGAAAAGAGCATTTTTATTGCAGGTTGAAGAGGATTTTGTATGGGCTCAAACAATCCCCACGTCAGTGGTATTTGAAGTTTGATAAATTCATGCTTGCACACAATTTCACAAGGTGTGAATCTGATCCATGCATTTATTATAAGAAGCTTCCTAATGGGGAGTTTGTTATCCTTCTTCTTTATGTTGATGATATGTTGATAGCTGACACTAGTCTGAAGATTGTTAGTGAGTTGAAAGCTCACTTGGCCAGCAAGTTTGCTATGAAAGACTTAGGTTCAGCTAATAGGATTCTTGGCATGACGATAACCTGGGATAGGAAGAAGAAAGAGATTACATTGTCACAAAAGGATTACATTGACAAAGTGGTGGACATATTTGGTATGACTGATGTGAAGGTTGTTTCTACTCCTCTTGCTTCTTATATTCATTTATGATTGGATTTGTGTCCCTAAACACAAGTGGACAAAGACTTTATGGCTCGTGTCCCTTACAAATCAGTGGTGGGTAGCATTATGTATGCTATGGTTTCTACTTGTCTCAATATTGCTCATGCAGTGGGAGTTGTAAGTAGGTTCATGAGCAATCCTGGGAAGCAACATTGGGAAGCGGTGAAATGCATTTTAAAGTATCTTAAAGGTACTTCTAGTTATAGTTTGAGTTTTAATGGCAACAATGTTTAGTTGCAAGGATTTACCGATTCTGATCTTGCCAGAGATTTGGATAAAAGGAGGTCTACTACTGGTTATGCTTTCACGTTTTCTGGGGCTGCTATTAGTTGGGCCTCTAGGTTGCAACATTCTATTGCCTTATCTTTAGTTGAAGCCGAATATTTGGCTCTTTCCGAAGGTGCTCGAGAGATGATTTGGTTATAGCAATTGCTTAGTGATTTGAAGTATAAACAAAGTTCTTATATTCTATTTTGTGACAGTCGTAGTGCCATCTTTATGGCTCATAATCACTCATCACAGCGGCGATCAAAGCACATTGACACTCATGCTCATTTTGTGTGTCATATGGTTGAAGAGGGAAGATTGCAAGTGACTAAGATTGACACAAAGGTCAATCCGGCAGATGTTTTGACGAAGGTTGTACCCAAGGAGAAGTTTGAATGTGCAAGAACTTCTCTTGGGCTTGTAAAGAAAAGATAAATTTGGAAATAAGAGCAGAGGTATGGCAGTATCCGTTGGTCATCAGGTGGGATTTTGTTGAGTAATTGAATCCCAATGGTCATTCTTTCCCTCCCTTCGTATGTCTCTTCATATTCAAGCATATGGGAGGGTATTATTCTTTATATGTACTGTTGTTGTATCTTCATATGTAACCTGATTAAAAGCTTAATAAAAACCTCCAATCAGTGTGGACGTAAGCCAGATTGGCTAAACCACAATAAACAATTGTGTTGTGTATGTTTTGGTTTCTGCTCTTTAATTTATGTTTTATATCTCCATTTCAAATTCTTCAATTCAATAGAGAGAGGGATCCAAGGGATGAGACATCAACATCTTAAAGTGGCTCGATGAAGTATGCATGAGTGTTTATACTATAGGAACAGGCTTATATTTTTCAAGTGATAGGAAGGATTCGATGAATGAAACCAGGAATCATGTCTTGGGGAAGCTCTCGAATTGTTTGTGTAGGCATTAACAATGAATAGGATTTTTTGAGGTATGGATATCCATCAAGGAACAAAGGATAGTGAACTTCTCAGATGATTGTGGTGACATGGAAATCCATGATCATAGCCTATATGCAATGGATTTGTTGAAAAGGCTTCAGAGAGTCTCAGGCAAACGTAATTGCAATGGAGGCAGCCATCCAACAAAGAATGGTCTACACCCGCTGTGGAGGTGTATTAAATTTTTTTTAGGAAATTCTATTTGAAATAACTTAGAAAATTTTAAGCAAATGAATGTGGTAGTTGTTGGTCGCACTTCCCTAACCTCTACCATCATTTGCCATGGCTATCCGTGTGAATTGGCTAGAAGATTTCCCAAATGAATGCGACACAGTCTTGAAGAGCGCTTGATGAAATATTTCACAACATTGCCAGAGGCAACATAGAGGGTTTGATGTTGTAGTGCGGGTAAATCTAACATATGCTCATAGGGCGCCAAGGAGCCACCATGACCCATGAAGTTTCTGAGCAGACTTAGAGCATGAATAAAGAGGAGTTAGGGAAACATGCCAAAGATCAATGAAAAAAACAAGGTAGTTCCACGTGGAGGCATTACGCGAGCTGCACGGTGATGAGAATGATGTCATGAGAAGACCTGTGTGGTGTCTGTGCTCGTGACACATGGAAGGTGGGTCCCATGATGGAATGAAGAGAACGGGTATAGCTTGACTTGCTCGATTGAAATATTAAATGGAAGCCTCCATATTTTTTTTAAAAGAGAAAAGCATTTAAAGTCAAAACATTGCTCAATAAAATAAGGCTGGATTTAAAATGTGAATTGTGATAGGGGTGAAATATTTTAATTATTCAAAAGTATTCTATTTAAAGTGATTTCATTTTAAATAAATAATTTTGTGGCTCGACAGAAGGATGAATTAACGTCTTTCATTTTTTTAAAAATAAGTGAGAAACAATTGCCTTTGTTGGGAGTAAATAAAATTAATTTTTTTACTCAGAGGGAATGCGAGTAATTTATTTCAAGTAGTGAAATATTTTCACTATGGTGCAAATGAGTAAAAAATAAAATGGAGCAAGGTGAGAGGTAATTTCTCAAAATAAAAGTGTAGTTGGGTTCTCATTTTCACATGGATAAAAATATATGACAGAAATAAATGGAAATTAAATGGGTTCACATTTAAAAGTGAGTAAAATATTTTAAATATAAAGTGAAAATGAAAATAAGAAACTAATTTTGTTTGTGAGAGGTGGAAAATGGGATGTTGGGAAAAATTTTTTAAAGAGCTTTCAAGTGAATTATTAAAAGATGAATGCACAAAAGTATTTAAAAGTTTTGTTGTGGGGAAAATAAAATTAAAGTGTAGCATTGCAAAGGGCATAAATATGAAGGTTTCATGGGAAGAGTTATTTTTCACCCTTAGGTAAAATGAATGAAATTTTTCATGGTGAAGTGATTTATTTCTGTAAAAAATTGGGTTGCAAAGGCAAAGGAAAAGTTTATTGCTGCAAATGATGAGAGAAGAGAGAGGTTTTATAGATATTTTCTTGTTGTAAATTAATAGTGGAGGAAGGGTTCTAAATTATTGTATGGGGTTGGATAGATAGATAACTGTTGATTCTGAGTCATAAATTGAGTCTGCAAGCTGTAATTGTTGTTTTCATGAGTAAATATTAGCCAGTTTCTGCAAGAAAATTGTAAATGTCATCAAATTGTCTCCAACTTTGTACATTTTAAATCATATGAATTTAATAATACAAAGTATGTTTGAGTACTTTGTACATTTTAAATCATATGAGTTTTTTATTTGTTCATGGGTATATTTCAAAGAAATGGTTAAATTAATTTGAGCAAATAATTGTGATTTCAAGTGTGCAGGTTGGATTTATAAGAAGAGTTGATTGATAACAAGATTGGATCTATTGGTGTAATGCATTACCAGTTTGAATCCACTGGTTGAATTTTGTTTGTTGATGAAGTTCCCTTTATAATTTTGTATTTGACTCCATGGCTGAGAATTAGGCACTGATTTGTCATTCAACTTAGTGCATTTTAGAAACAATTATTAAACACAAAATTATTATATATTTTAACTATGATGTATGTGCTTAAAAGTATCATTCAATTCCTAGCATTAGGCGATTATTTTCTCAAAGGTCTTCCAAGCCTTCCGTGAATAATATCTCTTTGCATTTAGTAGGAATATATCTGTGTATTGAAGTTTTCGTGTGATAGAGAGTATCAAATGAACACAAATACGAACACCCTCCTTGGTCTCATAGAGCCTAAAGAGTAGGGGTAAATCCATGAGAAGCTATACCTATCAGTTGGCCACTAACTTTGATAATTCTTGAACATAGAGATTGGCTACCTCTTAGAGAATCACAGGGATTAGCTGCAAAAACACCAACACTCGAGAGTTTGAATAAAGTCGTCATCTTCAATAAATCTAAGGGTAGCAATCACCCTTTCATCATCATTCACTTATTTATTGTTATTCCCATGTACATCCACTATCTCTTCTGGTTTGTGAGAATCAGTTGCAAGCTTAGGTGGTGGTTCATCAAATTCGTCATCTTTAAAATTCAAAATTACATCAGTTACCTCTTCAGTATCCCCTACTCCACTTATTTTGTATGCCACTAAGGGGGCCACTCCATGTGTCTTCTCCTTTTTATGACTTGGTTTCTTAGGGGATGGTTATGATTGCATTGTGGTAGTGTTTGGTAGGGGATTTGTGATTAAAATACTACTTGGTTTGATGGGAAGCTTGGAGGATTTTGAAGTCTGGCCCTCAAGTTTATTTTCTATTTCAACATATAATCTTTCAAAGTTGTTAATTATTAAGTTCATCCTTTTGATAGGGTCCTCTTCTTCAACATAGAGTCCTTGGAATCTAGTGTCCCTTTTCTTCTTCTCCTCCTCAAGCTCTTTAAGATTTCCCACTCTCTCATCCTCTGAAAAACTTCATTAGGTGTTAAGCAATTTCTTATTACATCTTCTTCTTAATCCATTATATGGGTAATCCCAGCTCTAGTGAGAAGTGTCTACTTTATAAAATTAATATTCCCTTCAGGATGAAAGGCCCTTTCTCATCATAATTTCAATGAATACCTCATCTTCAAATACTTTTATAGTTCTTCAAGAGTGCCATACCCTATGGATAGCTCCTCAAATTTACTTAGGTCAAGGAGGAATGTCCCCTTTTTCCATCTTTTCATAACATCCTGATCCATCCATAATATTTTCCACATAAATTCTAAAAATTCAATTTGAATAGAAAAAAAATTAGGTAGAACATGTGGGGCTTGAGGACACCCATAAACCCTTATCACTATTTGTTCTGCTAAGAAGAACTAGTCACCAAAATTATAAGTGTGTCCTTGCTCTAGCTTCAATGATAAAGGTATTAATACTTGCAAGATTTTATCAGGCAATCTTGGTGAAATATGACCAAGACTGGCCATGACCTTTATTATGAAATCATCATGAAATATTACGTAATCACTATTTTTACATCTACTATCCCAGATGTAAAACAACATTTTTGTACAGGAAACCTATTCCCTTCCTTATTAGTCATTCCCAAACACATTCTTTTAGACCATCTCTTACTTGCAAAAATCCCTCATGTATCCCTTTCTCAATTTTAGCAGCAAATTCATACTCAATGTTATCTTTAGGATTTTGTATCCTCATTTCCATCATCATGAGATAGATTGGAATCCTCTCTTCAACATCTATTCCAAGCACTTAATACAAAACATAATAAGCTTTTTTGAAATATACTTGGAAGTCTTCTATGGAAAATGACTCAATTTGGGAGGGGGAGATAGCTATCCTCCTATTTTTTACATCCCTTTTCATTTGTAAAGTAACTTCATCACTCCTATAGGTTTTTATCAATCTTCTATAATCCTCCTCACTTTTGTCGAAGTCGATCTTAGTGATAGCTTGCTTGTTTAACATAAAACACTCTATAATTTCAACACCACTAATGGTGAACCATCTAGAATTCTTAGAGTTCTGGTAGTCAGGTGATAATATTTTGCCAAAACTCTAATAAAATCAGCATATATGAAGATATTTGGGACTATCAATTTGGTCAAATCTAAGGTCCAACGATTCAAAATTGGAATCTTGTCATCCCTTTCTTCATAGAAGTAGAAAAATAGATCCCACCTTGAGATAGGGATAATTGGGTCTCTACATCCATGGGCTATATCTCTAAACACCTTTTTGAATCCTTTGTCTATCGAATTAGGTAACACATCTAAAATGGATTGTTGCAGGGACCTCTTGTTTGATCTAGAAACTATGGAATCTTCCTTTTTACTCACAAGTTGACTTCTTTTGGGTGGCATGATGAAGAATTTACTCCTACTTGATCTCTCTAAGTGTCTACTTGTAGAATAAAATTCAGTTCTTATACACTTGCTACAGAGGGTTTATGTGAACTTACCTGACGAAATAATCATTGTAGAGTCTTCCCCTTGAACTTCCTTGCCTTTGGTATGCTGATCTATGTGAATGATTCCAAAAAAATTATTGAGTCCCAAGTAATATTTATTTCTAAGCTCGGTCACCTCACTATTAATATCAATTCATTCAAAATATTTCATAATCTATCAATATTTTGAATTTGAATACATGCCTTTTATCTTGGGAAATCAAACGACTCATGTTTAGAGGTTTAATCATTGTCGCTAATGATTTAAATTTTTTGAAATATTATACCGTAGTACTGCTCTATCATATCAAGATCGATGTGGGGTAGTGATATGGTAGGGTTAGTAGTATCACCACCCTACACACACCCCTTTGGACTCCCATAGGATGATGCATTAATTCTAGTAGTTGAGTGATTGTTCACCACCATATCGCTCTTTCATATCAAGACTGTTGTAAGGTAGCGGTATGGTAGGTTTAGCAATACCACCACCTCAAACACACCCCTTTGGACTCTTGTGGGAAAATGGGTTAATTCTAGTGGTTGTGTGATTATTCACTGCCATACTACAGTGTCACTGTTTACCCTTGGCGAGGCTACAATTTACTTTATTTTTTAACATATTCTCATCACCACCCTACACTTTTCATATTTTTTTTCTACAGTATTGGGATTAGCATTTGTACATTGACCTATATGTCCCACCATCTCATGCATGCCTTTATTGACTATTGTGGTAGTGTGGTATTGGATTTTATTATGAATGCAGTATTTTAGATATCATTTTATTGAAAATATTAAACAATTTTCTAATTTTGAAATCTCTCAATTTCAGTTTTCAGAATAAGCCAAACCTAAGAGATCATTTCTTTGTTTGTAATTAGAAGGCTTAGTTCACCTAATGTTAAGATATCTATATGTATTATTAAATCACAAATTTTTATTATATGTTTGCATCTAGAAAACATATAGGACATATAAGAAACTCTATTCTAACTAAAAAAACTAATTTCAAATTTTCAACGAAAGTAAGAAAACTAAGAAGAATGATTGAACCTAACTTTAAATACACTTCAAATCAGCAGTGGATATCTCAAGTTTTTTATACAATGTACCAACAAAATAATGATGATTACATTTAGAAATATACCAGTAAAAAAACAATGAAAAAGCATACCTATACTCAAATATTTACTACATTCAATAATAAATAACGCCATACATATAACCAAATTTTAGGTGAAAATATAACCTCTTAAGGTGACAAAACATAATCATAATTATCTGCATTTCTAGCAAGATCATAATCTTGATTACTCATGCCTACATCTACTTGATTTTATTCCTCATCCTCATCTGTGACATGTAATGCATTCTCTCTCCCAATATCCTCATTGGTAATCAAAATCTCTTCTTCAAACACTCCATCATCATCTTCATCCACTTCTTTGAATGTCTCTTGTAAATTAACATATTGCCCATTAGGCATTATATCAAAAAATTCCATGAATTTTTCATTTTGAATGAGACTCTATTTGAATGACATACGACCATCTTGGGATTCTTACATCATCAATTATAAATGATTGGTTAATTTGAAGAGGGGAAACATACGGCTCATCCATCTCTGATAAAAATTGTCTTGGATTTGCGCATACAAATCCATACTCATCAAATTGTACTTTGGATGGTCGAATCCACATACATTTTAATAATATAGGAATATTTTCACCATAGTCCACTCGAATAACTTCTTGGATGATTCCAACATAAATTTCTTCCCAGTTTTGTGAAGAAATTGAGCACTAACAACACAATCACAATTTTTCTTTCCTTTGTCTTTTTCTTCCACTCTTAATTGGCTACCATAGGCCCACATTCCACTGAAATTCATAGCCCATAAATATGGAGATTATGAAATATTACTTTCCTCCATTGTTATATCTTGATCTCCTTCTTTTGCATCACTGATTGTATTAGCAATCCATTCTTAAAATTTTGGAAAAGAATCCCCTCCAATCAAATCATCATGGCGTCTACGCTTTTGAGGTCGATGTTGCATCCAAGCTTGATTGTCTTCTTCATATTTTCTACATAGAATATTAATGTACAAATAGTAAGATTAATTATAAAAATGTGTAAATTCTATTGAGTTAATAAATTATTGTGTAATTATTTTTTACCTGCACCACTTATAGAGCAAAGATGTGTTTTAAAGAATATAGGCATGTATCACATTTCTTTCTTGATGTGATAATACTTCACCTATAACTCTCTCTTCTTCTTCATCATCACATACACATCGATTGACATTTCTAAAATCCTTCATATATTATTTGCAAAATCCCATGGCCTCTTGCATTGAATATCCCTCACACATGTTTCCTTTCGGTTTTTCCCTAGTACGAACAATTTTTTTTAAAACCTTCATATATCATTCTATAAGATACATCCATCTCATTCTTATTGGGCCACAATGCTCTAGTTCATATTCTAGATGTATCAAAATATGTATAGAAATGTTAAAGATTATTGGTGGAAATTCCCATTCGAATAGACAAAGGACTTCAACAACCTCCTACCTCAAACTATAAAAGTTCGAAGGATATAGTACATGTAAACTCACTCTCTTTAATATTAGGCCCAACCTTATAACTGCAAATCTTGGCCCCTTTCCCAAACTTAATATATTTACCACAACAGGTAAAATATTCTCCATTATGACATGATAGTCATGGGTCTTCAGGCCTCTTAAGCCATTAATTTTAGTTTGACTTCTAATACTACTACTTACATATCTAGTTGGAAAGCGAGTTTGAAAAATCAATTGTAAGAATTGTGCATGTTGTTCCTTTGTCCAGACATAAGGAGCACCAGGTTTTCTATATTTTTCGTCATCATATTTTTGAACTTACAAATTTTGATGAATCTTTAGTTGTTGAATGTCTTTAATTATAAACTCATTATTTAATTATTATCAATTCAAATATTTAATTAATATCTCATATATTTTGTTTTTGTTTTTATTTTAAAGAAAAGTATATATATTAAACTTTCATTAATTAGAATCATTCTTACAACATTATATAGAAAAATGTTAAATTTAATTTTTTTAAATACTCCTATAAATAAGATTTATAATTTAAATATCAATTTTATATATTAATTATACATATATTTTATTATTTTAAAATGATTATAAATATTATTATATACTTTAATAATTATTATTAATTAAAAAATATATTTTTAAAATGAAATGATAATTACTAATAATAAAACATAAATGAAAAGAACTAAATGAGATTCTTTTTAGTTGGGCTGAAGCCCTTCCCTTAAAGGGAAAAAGGCTCACAGCCTCTGTAATAGCCGCAAGGCCTTTTAAATTATATTTTTCTTTATAATTATTTTTTTCTTTTAAAAAAGTTAATTTAAATAAAACTCGATTAATTAACTTTGAGGAAATTTTTGATTAAAATTTCAATAAATTTTAACCTAAATTTTGAAAGAGTTTTTAGAAAATTTTATTGTAAATTTTAAATGATTTTTCATAAATTTGAAAGTAGATTTTAAAATTAAATTTTAGTAAATTCTAAAATAAAACTTTAGTAAATTTATAAATATATACATTTTAATATTTTTCTATAAAATTGAAATAAAATTTTAATAATTTTTTTATGGATTTCTTTCTAAATAATAATAAATTCAATCATATAAATTTGAATAATATAAAAAGAGATTTTGTTAAATAAATCTAATAAAAAATAAATTTCTTCGAATAGATTTTTAATGTATATATTTATTTTCCTATAAAATAGCTTTCTAAAGTCAATTTTATTAAAATGAGATTTGCATGCTAAATAAAATGTAAATCCATTCAAGAGAAAATAAAGGTTCACCAATAAAATGTAAATCCATTAAAGAGATAAGAAAGGTTCAATGAAGCCTACCTATGACACTTTGATGTTGAATCCTTCTCTATTGAATCCCACTCCCCAACTCTTCCAAGTCGTTGCTTCCCTCCAACTAGAAATAAAAGAAAACCTTCTTCTAAACTTCTATCGTTTCCGAAGAAATTACTACATGCAAAGGATAAAAGTAAAAAGACAGAGAAATATGGATTGCAAAGATTCTCAATTTTTATCCTCTCCTTGAAAGATATTGGAGAGTCATATTTATAGAAAATGCATATACTGGTTCAATGGTTGAGATTTGATGGTGAAAATCAACAATCAAGATCAAAGAAGCGAAGAGGAAAGTTTCCATTCTAAATCATGAGAAGATAATAATGATTTTTTAATTTAAAATATGGATAAAGATGCGCTTGAAGTTTACTACTTTATACATAGTTTCAAAAATGAAGTTTCCAAAAGAAGAGTAGTTAATTGATTTAAAGGAAATATTTAAATTCCAAAATGAGTGGAGTTAACCGAGGTGTTGACTAGAAAGAAAAATAGAAAAATATGGAAACTTTTAAAATACATTTCTTATTTCATTCATAATTGAAAAAGAATTCTTATTTCCAAAATTAAATTTTACATCATAAATTTTATTTTTATTAAGGTAACTATTTAATTTTCTTAATAATTTAATTTATAAACTTTGAAGTTTTATTTTTTTTAAGTTCTAATTCCATATTAATAAAATAAAACAATAATTACTATCAAACCAACTTAAATTAATAATCAAGGGTCTTTCAAATGTTCAAGGATGGTTGTGACACTCTTAGCTACCTAACCATGTAATTTTTTCACATTTTTAGTGTGTTAAGGTTTTCATCTTTAATTTATTTTGTTGGTGTATCTATTTTTTTTGTCAAAAACCTATGTTTGGTATTTTTCATTTTATTTTTAATAGTTAATCAAAATTTCAAACAAATTACATTTTAGAAACTAGTCTCCATTGTATACATATTAAAAAAAAATGATTTTCAATCAGTTTTCAAACAATTTAGGGGGGGCACACTCAATTTTATTTTTTTCAAGATGTGTTCACTTTGAGAATTAATTAAAAAATATATTCATTGAAAATTTTGGAGAAAAATCTGGTATAAACTACATGGTTTTAGCTAATTTATCATTGAAGTGAGTTTTGAAATACGAAAAAAAGTTAACATTTTAGGGGTACCACACTAGACAATATGTTATGCCTTCATTAAAAAAATAGGACCAGTTTGTGTGGCCCCCCTTCTTGAACCCCTTAATCTCTACCACTAATAAAAATAAATTAGTAGTTTATAAAGTAGATTGTGAGCACTACAACTCTTATTTGTGTTTTATCTTACAACTTTAAGTTTAACTATCTTCAATTTTTCATCTAAAGTTAGTCTTCCCCTAATTTAGTAAAAAAGTGGCCACTCAAGACCCCTTTTTGGGGTAGGTTTTTTGCTCCATCAAATCCATAACATGAAACTGTTATAACGTGCTCACATTATAACATGCTTACATTATAATGTGCTCACATTTTGTCCTGGAGTGATAGAGGCTCATGCTCGGTCACTCCTAACCAATAACACGAGTGTGTTATAATGCACTCACATTATTCCTAAGTAAAACAATAAAAATAAAAGTACGCATTTTATTTTCTCATCTCTACTAAAAATGAGTTTTCTCACGGCCTCCAAATGCTCCATAGCATGCATGAATTCTAGGAGGCCTCATTTTTTAACAAATCTTCACTGAATCCTCACCAAAATTCCACCAATATGTCATAGAGGTCAAAGGAGTAAGTTTTTTTAGTCTTTTAGTATTAATTTTGCATTAAACAGGTATATAACCTTGTACTTATAGGTATGTATCCTTAATTTCCCAAAATTCAAATATTACAAGACAACATTGAATTATAGATTTGAATATGTTAAAATACTACCAAGAATGTAATTTAAATTTAGGTCCTAAGGTTTAGGGAGGACCCATTCACCCATGGGGGAATGGGTCCTAGGGCCATAAATCTAGGACACACATTGCTTAATGTAAAGTGTTATGTTTTGGCATTAATTAATGTTAGGTTTCAATTTTGGAAAATATAATTAAATGGGCTTGGAAATGAATTATAGAGCCAATCAAGGCATAATTAAGCTCAATTAATTAAGGGAGCCCTAAATAATTGTGAAAGTGTAAAGGATACACTTTACAACACTAAATGAAGGCACAATTAAGTCTATTTTAAACTAGGAGGACACAAAAAATTGAGAAAATGTAAAGGGATACATTTTTCTACACTAAATTTAGCCCCCACTTTAGTGAGAGGATGACCTTGCATCAAACTCACACTAAAGTAGAAAATAAAAACATATGTATGTAGGAATGACAGGATACTCAATCATACAATTACAAAGACTCAAAGAAAAGTAAAAATAAAAAAGGATGGATCAAGCCTCAACTATCCAACACAATGCAGAACATGACTCAGATATTTGTCCAAAAACATTTATAATTAGTGTATACATCTAAAAATGGTCATTGCAAAACCTGTTAATTAATTAAATATGAATTATTTAATTAATATTCTAAAGTCATCTACATATAAATAAATTTAGTTATTTATTTATATTGTTCACCTTTCTAAATTTTTCTAGCTTAATTAAATAAATAAGTTTATTTAATTATTACCATCTTCTTCTTAATTAAATTAAATGAATGTCATAATTTATTTATATTAATTATCATATTATTCTAAGTTTGAATTTTTAAATTCAAATAAGGGATTATTCCTCCAAACTTATTCTTCATTCCACATTGAAATTAAATATTATAAATATTTGATTTAACACCTTTTTCTCACCTCACATTTAATTAAATATTTTAAATATTTAATTACATTCCTTTTTCATCTCTCACATAATTAAATATTAATTATTTAATAATGGAAGCTTCTAGATTCATTGTCACATGTAATTAAATAAATTTATTTATTTAATTAGGAATTTATCCTCAACTTTCAACCATCTTTCATAAATGAAATGACAAATGGCATGATTGTCTCCATTTTTGAATGAGGATGGTTTTGTGGGTTGAAAAAATTCCTCCATTATTCTCTCAACCCTCAACCTCCAGAATCTCTCACCGTTCATCTTGATAAGTTCGAGTTTGACCATTGATCTTTGCCAACTAGATTCTTGCCTTCAAAAATATATAAATACAACCCTTTGGTAAGTAGATTTCATCCTAGATTTTGTAAATTTAGCATGATTACTATAGTTGCATTCAAATTAACATTTTAGCATAGCATTTCAAGTTCATTACATAGCATCTTAGTTTGATATCATAGTTTAAATCATTTAGCAAATAAACATGCATGTTGCATAATCTCATTCTCCTAAGCTATCATTCCAACAAGCTACTGCTTACACCAACTAATAGACAATAACTTGCATCGAATCCTTGGAGATAGAGGACAATGAAACGCTTTTGAAGGATTTTTTGCTATTTAGATTCCGTTTTATCTTTTTCATTAGTTTCCTTTGATTTAATGTTTCATTGGTGTGCTGGTCTATTTTTGAGTTAGCTCACATATTCTCACACATATTTTTGGCACCCACCGTGGGGCCTTGCCTCATTTTTAATATTTTTATTGCAGAATTTTCTAATAGGTGATGGTTTGGAGCTGCGGTTTAGCGCATATGAGCCATGGTTTAACACGTACAAGCTACATTTTAGTGCATACGAGGACTGTTTTAGCACATTGACGACTTATTTTAGCTTATTTGCTAGTTCCTTTAGTGCATTTACTAACTATTTTGGTGCATCCCTTTTTGTTCCTTTAGCGCATTTGTTAATTGTTTTAACATATTTACCAGTTCTTTTAGCACATATAAGGAATGTAAAAATAATTCCCGATTCTGACGCCATCTACAGACATAGATTTTTCTTTTCTGCATTAAGTAAAAGTGAAGCAATCCTAGGATAGACACTTAAATATGGAATTAATCAATCCTAGGATAGCCACCAAACATTTATTTATCTGGGTTAAAATGAATCCAATGCTTGTTGTGAAGCAACATCTTCACTTAGTGTAGAAAATTTTCATTTGGATTTAAAAATGAGCCACTTGTTTGTTGTGATTGTTGGGTAATAGGTTTATGCTCTCCCCTTTACTGGTGACCAAAACACAAAACTTACCTTTTTCATTTCTTGCATTTCATGTTTTATTTAATACTTGATAAGGCCTGTTGTAGTGGGAAAAAGTACTCACCCTACAAGAACGACCTAATTGGGAACAACCAAAGCCATGTTTTCTAACCCACTCTAATCAAAAGTGAATTTTGGGGAAGCCCATATTCAATGGAAGTGAGCAAGATAACCATCCAAAAAATATTTGTTGTAAAGATTGGGAGGTCTCCTGAGGGAGTTTATCTATTTCCACGCTGAACAAATACCTTTACTACGAACCATAGTGTAGAAAGCCAACCGTGTCAATATCCAAACATCATAATAATCATAGTGCAAGGGGAGGGAAGAATTTTCCCCCAAGACACTCACCATATAATTTCCACGGATTTTTTGCTCAAGGGATAGAGAAATCTAACCTTGAGTATGCACCTAGAAAATACAAAAACACGGGTGCCCTTTAGGGGGTGACACGGTTGTGTGAGTCAACACAATTTTAAGATGTGGGTTGTGGTTGCTATGATGACCTTTTTGAAAAATAAGAGTGAGTTTGTTTGAAGTACTTATTTTGTTCAATACCCGTGAAAATATCAAGAACATATACTCTTTGTTTAGATTTATAGGATTTGCAAAAACAACTATTTTTCTACTAAATTTCATGTTCTTCCAAATTTAAATCAGATAAAGATCATCCAAAAACATAAAACTATCAAAACATGTCTGTCTCAATGTAGTAATTGGATAGTTTAGCACATATGTTCCGTATTTCGGCGCATCTGTGCTCTGTTTCGGCATATTTATGCTCTACTTTTTTATGCTCTATTTTAGCGCATGTGTGCTCTGTTTCAGTGCATTTATGCTCTATTTTAGTGCATCTGTGTTTTATTTTAGCTCATTAATTCTTTTTTTTAGCATATCTATGCTCTGTTTCAACGTATTCATGCTCTGTTTTAATGCATCTATGCTTTGTTTTAGCTCATCTATGCTCTGTTTTAGCTCATCTATGCTCTGTTTTAGCACATACATGCAATATTCCAACACATAGATTGGATAGTTTAGTGCATATACTAAAAAAAATAGAGCATTTGTTTTTCGAAACTGGGTAATTTTCTAACACCCAAAAAATCTACCATTTATTCTAGTCTTTTTCTATGCTCAAGGTTTGGAAGTCTGCAACTTGTGCTAAGAGGCCCTAGAGAAGAAGACTAGGAAGCCAAAGAAGTCTCTCAGTTATAAGAATCTATTGAAAAGGATTAAAAAATTATACCAAAAAAAATAAATTCTTGAACACATAGCTTTTTTTCATCGATATCACGACTTTGTTAGAGGTTTCATTGACGATTTTGCCTTAGAACCACTATATTCATGAGCTTTCTTTCAAAGAAGAGATCTTTCTCAAAGGAATAATTACAGTCAACCTATTTGGTCCTCTTTTATTCCCCAACCAACAATTTTGTACTCTATTCATCCCAATCAAGTTCTATAATAGAGAGCTTCAGAGCATTAGGCATTTATTAAAAATCCTTATTTTTACAAAACTATGATCAAACCTTATAAAGTGCAACATCATCTTTTCTTTTGATTTTTGATTTAATTCCCATAATCGGATCATCATTCTTTCAACTGGGAAATCATGAGCTAAAGATTAGAAATTTCACAAGTCATATCAATAGAATCTTCATTCTATTCCGACTTGGATATCCATCAAAATTGCTTTATTTCATCTTTTGGTCAAGGTTAGTTAAAATTGGGAAAAATCTTATGCCTAGTGTCACAAGATCTCGAAAGCACATAGAAGAAAATGAAATGAAAAGTACATAAGCAACATGGGTGATAAAAGCAATAGTGGTGATAAAGAAGAAAATCCTTCTCACAGACTTCACACTGTGAATAATCCGAATAATGATTGGATAATAGAAGAAATGCTTCAAGAAGAAAAAAAGGATCCTCAATTCCATACTCTCATGGATAGAGTTTTGGAATGAAAAAAATAAATATGTTTCCTTTCATTGGCCAATGAAGGAGCTAAGTTACTTATTGATTTTGACATGGAAAGGATTAGAGAGGATCCCGAGGCCCCCCTCAATGATTTTAGTGATCTTACTCAATAGATAAGAGCATTACAAGGGCAAATAAAATAAATACAAGGGGGTACAACAAAGAAATATTTTTTGGAAGATATCTGCCCATATCCATTTTACAAGAGTCTTACCATGATTCATTTTCCAAAACATTATGAGATCCCAAAGTTTGATAGGTATAATGGAAAAAAGGATCCCATTGATCATGTGATGGATTTCAAAAATATGACCTTAGAATTCGCTCATGAAGATACCTATCTAATGTGATTGTTTCCATGAAGTCTAGGTGGACAATCCATGGAGTGGCTTTCCAAGATCACCCCCCCCCCATTAGGTGTCCAACACACCAATAATTTTGTATATTCTAGTAACCAAAGAAATAATTCCAACCAAGGAAATGTGACCAACAATCGCGGTAATAATCTTGGTAATAATCAAAATTTAAATGTGCCTAGATCTCAATTTTTTTCAAATCGATGAAGTTTTACTCCCCTAGGCCAGTATTTGGAATCAATTCTTAAAGAACTGTTGAATCAAAATGCTATTACATTGCTACCACAAAGAGATTATGAGCCTCATGTTAAACCACCATGGTGGAATGGCTCATACTATTTCAATTATCATAGATGCAAGGGTCACATGACAAGTAATTTCCAAGGGTTAAAGAATCTCATTCAGGATTTGATTGATAACTATACCATAATGGTTGAGGGACATAATTCCAATGATGATCATCACACATTAAAGGATCCTCTCCCCAATTATCAATAAGGGGAATATTTGGGTGATAAAGGAAAGAATGTGAATCATGTCTACGATACCATCATCAAACATATTTACACCGACAACCAAAAATTCAATGCTATCAAGATCAAAGGAAAGAAAGGATATCAAGAGGTTAATGCTATCACAAGGGGACAAGCCAGGATCATTGTAAAAGGAGGTTCATCTAAGTTGGCGATTCCCCCTCCAAGTCAATACAATTTAGTCGATCAATTGTGAAAAACATCGGCACAAATTTCTATCTTGGAGTTGCTCAAAATATCACCAGCATACAAGGAAATTCTAGAAAAAGGCACTCGTTGACACAACTATGTCTCCTAATCTTGATATCAATAAATTTCAAGCCATGGTGGGACACTTGTCTAGATCCACATGTTTATATCCTTTGCTGAAAAGGATGACTCCTCCATGACCCATCCCCATAATTCATCGCTTTATATAGAGGTCATGGTTTATAAAGCCTGAATCAGATGTGTTTTAATAGATGGGGGTGCTGGATTAAACATTTGTACAGTAAAATTGGTCCTTGTTGGGATATTTAGAGGAATCTATAGATCCATGAAGGAAAAATATAATCAAAGCATACAGTGATGAGGAAAGAGCTTCCAAAGGCCTTATCATGCTACCAATTATAGTGTGACCTGTTGTGAATAATACCTTTTGCTAGGTTCTAGATTGAGATTTATCCTATAACGTACTCTTGGGTCGCCCATGGATCCATGAGATGCAAGCAATCACATCCACTCATCATCAGTGCTTGAAGTTTCCATATGACAGACAAGAAGTAACAATACTAGCAGACCATATTAGCAGTCATACTTGTTCTAGCCTTAGAGCAACTCAGGACACATTTATCTCGCATAATAGAGAGGCTTTGGCTATTTCTACTTCTAAACATAGTGAACAAGAAAGGGAAATGATAAGAAATTTTGGCACCAAGCTAAAATTAAAATATAATGGGGTGGGAGAATATTCTTTATGTCTCTCTAATCTACCTGTGTCCCCAAGATCCCATGGTAAGCCATCAACATCCATACAATAGGCTACAACAACTCCAGTATCAGGAACACAAGCTTCAGTTCCCATCACCAAGTTTGATTTGAAGAAAGATCTTCCAAAGCCCTCATCATGCTACCAATCAGAGTGGGACTTGTTGTGAATAATACCTTTTTCTAGGTTCTAGATTAGGTTTTATCCTATAACATACTCTTGAGTCGCCCATGGATCCATGAAATCCAAGCAGTTTCATCTACTTATCATCAATGCTTAAAGTTTCAATAAGAGGGACAAGAAGTAACAATAAATGCAGACCATATTAGTAGTCAGACTTTTCTAACCTAAGAGCAACTCAGGACACATTTGTCTCACATAATAGAGAGGCTTCGACAATTTCTACTTCAAAACACAATGAACAAGCAAGGGAAATGATAAGGGCACCAAGCTAAAATTAAAAGATAATGGGGTGGGAGAATATTATTTATGTCTCTCTAATCTACTCGTGTCCCCAAGATCCCATGGTCAACCATCAACATCCATTCAACAACCTACAACAACTTCAGTATCAGGCACACAAGCTCTGGTTCCCATCACCAAGTTTGATGGAAGATTTATCAAGGTAGATAATCAAGAAAGTGAAACCGAAGATAGGGCTCTCCTTGATTGGCTCCACAAAGATGAAGATGAATCGGTCCAACATGTCAAGTTACCCACTGAGCAATATGGAAAGGGTTATGAAGGAAATGGCCCTATAGGCAAGAGAAAAGAAGGTATTGTTGAACCTATTCGACTAAAAACAATGCACCCTAGAGATAAAACTTGGTTAGGATATGGTGAGGATGCAAAGGAAGAAACAATATAAAGAAAGTCCAATGAGAAGCTAGCTGAAATAATTCATATAATACAAGAATACAATTCTGACGTTGACTCTAATGAATATGAATTGGACAATATTTTCGATGATAAATTTTGGAGGGACAAAGAGGTGGATATTGTGCAAAAATATACACCCACGCTCACAGAAGGGGAAAGCTTAAGGCCTCCACTTGATTACATCCTACAAAGTGACCATGAACCAAGTGATGATGATTCTATTCAAAATGATATAGATAATCGACATGAGGATACCATCATAGATCTTCCCCATAGCGAAAATGATAATAGTATCATGACCTTAACTGCTAGTGACCTAACCCAACCTGACGATCCATTTACCTTGGTCCATCCTGAACTCATTGATTGGGAACAAATTACACCAATTGATATCCCAAATTTTCCCAATGATGAAAGCATCGTAAATGTTCTTTGTTCATCCAACTTAGAAATGGGTTCCACTAGTGAGTCACAAGATCAAAGTTTCAGATAGGAAAGTCCCAAGTTTCTCAGCTACAAAATTAACAACACAAAAGAAAGATCTAATGGTGAAAACCTAACAAAGACAATATTAGTTCATGAAAAGAGAAAAATAATGAGCATATCCAATAGTGAAAACCTTTCAAAGGCACTAGAGGATGGGAAACTTGACAATCTTCCTGAACACTATCAGGAAAGGTCTTCTATTTTGATAGAACCAAAAGAGGAACTCAATATAGGTACTACAAAATAGCCCAAAGTCTTGCAACTTGCTGCATCCCTGATAGAAGAGGAAATCCCAAGATTCACGGAATCCCTCGAGAATAATCAAATCAATTTTTCATGGTCATACATAGATATGAATGGATTAGATCCAAATATCATCATTCATCATTTATCAATCAATCCGGGGGAAAAACCTGTGAAGTAGAGACTTAGAAAAATGCAGCCACATGTTGCATTACTGGTCAAAGAGGAATTAAAGAAACTGTGAGATGTATGATTCATTCAGTCTATAGACTATGCAGAATGGATCTCCAGTATTGTACCTGTAACAAAGCTAGATGGACGAATCATAATTTGTACAAATTTTAGGGATTTAAATAAGGCATGCCCAAAGGATGATTTCCCTCTACCAAACATAGATATGATTGTAAATTTGACTGCTAGACATGCTATGTATTCACTAATGGATGGATTTTATGGATATAACCAAACAAATATTGCATCTGAAGATCAAGACAAAACAACATTCACATGTCCTTGGGTTACATATTGTTTGAACACAATGTCGTTTGGATTAAAAAATGCAGGAGCTACATATCAATGGGAAATGACTATAATTTTTCATGACATGATACACACATTCATGAAGGATTATGTAGATGATCTCTTGGCCAAATCAAACACAAGGGAAGGAAATTTGGCTATTTTATCTAAAAAAATTGTCAGAATGGAAAAATTTAAAGTCAGACTTAATCCTAAGAAATGTTTCTTTGGGGTGAAATCTGGAAAGCTTCTAGGTTATATTATATCAGAAAAGGGATTTGAGGTGGATTCGGCTAAGGTACAAGAAATTCTTGATATTCCACCTCCAAGGAATATTAGTCAAATACACTCATTACAAGGATGTTTACAATCCATCAGGATATTCATTGCACAACTAGAAGATACGAGTTTACCATTCACTCATCTCTGACATAAGAGAATTTTCCATTTAAATGGGAAGATAGGTGTGAAGCAAAATTTGATTAGATAAAGAATTATCTAATGATTCCACCAGTGTTGATTCCACCAGTGCCAGGTGAACCACTTATATTGTATATTTCTACCACAGAAGTGTCCTTGGGAGCATTATTGGTAGAGGAAGACAAAATAGGAAAAGAGCGAGCAATATATTATATTAACCGAACATTGACAAGTCATTAGATAAATTACACTTTCATTGAAAAATCTTGTTTGGTTGTGGTATTTACTTTTCAAATTTTGTGACACTATATGCTAGCTCATACAATAAAACTTGTGGCTAAGATTGACCCTTTAAAGTATCTTCTAAGTAAGGAAACCCTAACTGGTAGATTGGCTAAATGGGTCATGATCCTAAGTGATTTTTACATTCATGATGTGGATCAGAAGGCAATCAAAGGATAAGTTATAGCGGATCAGTTGGTAGAGGCACCAATACAAGTAGAACATCCAATACACATTGATTTTCCTGACGCTGATGTTTTCACAACAACCACTAAACAGTCATGGGCCCTTTATTTTGATGGATCCTACACTTAACATGGCTTAGGGGTAGGGATTATTTTCATCACACCTCAAGGGCATACAATTCCAAAATATTATCGGTTGATGTTTCCTTTTACAAATAACATAGCTAAGTATGAAGAATTGTTGATTGGAATGAGAAGTGAATTAGACTGGAGAATCATAGAACTAAAAGTTTTTGTTGATTCACAATTGGTCATAAATCAGATAAATGATGAATATCAAACTAAATATTACAATTCAATTGCTTACAAAAACATGGTGGATGAATTCAAGAAATACTTTTTGATATCAAGTTCATGCAAATTCCACGTACTAACAATAGGGTTGCAGATGTAATGGCTACAATTGCATTGGTACTCCAATTGTTAGAGAACCAAGAATGGTATGATTTCTTGGTAGAATGCTTGTTTTCTCCCGCCTATGATAATCCAAAAACTTAAATCATTTGTCACCTAACTGGTTATGATTCTCCTTTTTTTGGCCAAATCGATGCTTATCTAAAAGATACCATTTTTCCCCTAGATTTGTCTAGGAATCAAAAAAGGAATTTCATACGCCAATCTTCTTGTTAAACCCTAATTGTTGACATCTTGTACTAACATGGTCTTGATGGTACCCTCCTTCGATGTCTTGAACATGTTGAATCAAAAAAGGCCTTACAAGAGGTTCATTGTGGTATTTGTGGGTCTCATTCAAGTAGATTAACCTTGGAAAAGACACTTGTTAGAATAGGTTACTATTGGCCTACCATGGAAAAATAATCATTCATCTTTGTGAAGAAATGTTCAAAATGTCAGATTCATGGGAATCTCATTCACGTTCCTTCTCAGGAATTACAACCCTTCACCACAACATGGAATTTCACTCAGTGGGGATTGGATCTAGTTGGCAAGATACACCCATCATCATCAAATGGACACAAATTCATTATCATGACCACTTAGTACTTTAATAAGTGGATTGAGGTTGTTCCTGGAAAACAAATTTCATCCTTCATTTTGAACTATATCATATGTCGGTATGGCATTCCCAACTCTATTATCACAGTTAATGGAAGACCTTTTAAAAATAAAGATGTTGATGAACTCTGTGAAAGATTTCACATCCAACACAAGTTCTCTACACCTTATTATCAATAGGGAAATGGCCAAGCATAGGCTTCAATTTTATTTTTTTAAAGATTCTGAAGAAAACAATGAATGATGTCGATCGTGATTGTCATGTGCATTTAAATCCTGCTTTGTGGGCATATAGAACCAACATTCGCACGCCAATAGGTGCTACCCCATATACTTTGGTTTATTAAGGTGAAGCCATTTTTCCATTAGAAGTTGAGATTCCCCAACTTCAGGTATCACTGAAGGGGCTCATAAATGATGAGGATTACATAGTATCAAGATTGCAAGAGCTGGAACTGCTTGATGAGTGACGATAAAGTGCAGCTAATCATTTAAAGGGGTATCAAAAAATTATGTCCTACAATTACAATCATAGAGTCAAAACATGAGCTTTTGAAGTGGGTGACTTAGTTCTCAAAGAAAACCCTCGTAATTAGCAAGATCGGGAAAAGAAAGGCAAGTTTGCGCCCAATTGGTTAGGTCCATTCATCATAATTGCATCATATGGATTAGGGGAATATCAGTTATCAATGCTAGAAGGGGACCTTCTTGAAGATACGACCAACAACATCCACCTGAAGAATTTTTATGCTTGAAAATATCAAAAATAGTATAAAATGTCTTGGAAAAATATTTAAAACAATGTAAAAAGTCATGAAAAAATTCATAAAAATGGGAAAATTTCTTGAAGAAAATTGTCATCAAGGTGAAAACCTGGCAAACAGGCATCCTTTTGACATACAAAAAAAAAAAAGTACAATAAAAACAAATGGTGAAAACCTGGCAAACAAACATTGTTTGTGATTTAATTGGCTTTTTAATCTATTAAGATACATTTTGCATTATTCATATCTATTTTTCATCGACATCACATGCATGCCTAGCCATCATATTTGCATCATGTGCCCAAAATTTCCTTGGAACAACAAGGATTTCATCATGGCTTGATGATTAGTGTTATCCTTAGCATTAGGTTGTGTTTTATTCAGATTCAAAGTGTGAGGTCATTTGGGGGTAGTCAGCTCTTGGAAATTTCTGGTAGACAAAGCAGCAACATGTGTTAAGTATCAAAATATTAGAACAACAAACAAAATCTCCAATTCAACTGGGTTCAAATAGCTATTAAACAGGAGACTAAACAAATTGGATGATCTTAATCTGAGTTAAAATGAATGAAAAACTTAAAGCATAAGTTGAATTTTTGTTTTTACATTTGATGACATCATATCTCTGGAGTGGCTCAATGATGTACTAAACTAGAATAACAAGGAAGAAATATGATTTTTATTTGATTTTTGTGTTGTGAATTTTTGCACACATGCCCCACTGAAGGTGGGGACCCTCTGTTGGCTTGATCTTTTGGCCTTTATTCCCCCCTCTTTGTGCTTATCTTTGAAAATCTTGCGGTTTTGGTCTTTTGTTCTTGCCTTGGTTGTGGCTTCCTTTGTGTGGAGTTTCTAGTGGTTTTTGGGGTCTTGCGGATGTCCTCTTTGGGTTGGTCTTCTTTTACCTCATGTTTTCCCCCATGGTGTTTTTGTTTGGGTCCTAGGGGTTGGTTTTCTCCCTTGGCTTTCCCTTGTTTCCCTTGTTTCCTTTGTTTTGCTAGAGGCAGAACCGAGATGAAATTGAACTTTGAACTTTTGCTAAGGTCCAAGTTTTGTAACCATTCTCATTCCGGCTCTGCTTCTCGCTCCCTTTATTTTCTCTATCGTGTTGTTTGTTTTGACCTAGGGGTCACTTTCTTCCCTTGGCTTTTCATCAGGTTGCTTTCCCTTCCCTTTTGCCAGAGGCGGGACTGGGATGGAATTAGATTCCAAACTTTTCCAAAGTTTGTGGTTCAATTTCCATTCTTGTTTCAGTTCCACCTCCCTCCTTGTTTTTTTGTTGTTTCTTTGCCCATTTTGTCCCGCTGGTTGTTTATTCTACTTTCCTTTTGTTTGCTTCTGGCAGAGTCGGGCATGGAATGGAACAGGACTAGGAATTTTGGAAAATTTTCCAAAGTTCCAAGTTCTGTTCTTGTTGAGATTCTAGATTTGCCCCTGTTGGGTTGGCCTTTTCTTCATTGGGCTGGTTTTTCGGTTGTTTGGCTTCGATTCCACCACCCATTGATCTCTAGCTCTGGTTCCACCGAGTTCGGTGTTTTCTCATTTTTTCCTTGTTTCCTCTCTAGCTCCAGCTTTGTCGAAGTGTCGGTCTCTTCTAGCTCCACCAGTGTATTCTTTGTCTACCTCCCTCCCCATTGTCGATTTCCTATCTTGGTTCTGCCCTTGCCAGTTTCGGGCTCTATGCTATTTTTGGGTGGTTCTGATCTGTTTCTAGGTCCGACTTTGTCGGTTCTGGTATTTTTTTGGTCCCGCCCTATTACCTGGCTCCAATCCCATCTTGTCTGCCTTGTGTCTCTAGTCGTGTCCTAGGTTCGGCTCCACTGGGTTGTCTGCTCGACTTCCTTGCCTAGTGAATTCCTTTTGGCTAACCTATTTCTTTATGGTGTATTGACTATGGCTCTTTGTTTGCAGTTTGGTGTGCTCATGGGTGATGGTGGAGTGTGTGTGCTTCTTGCTTGGTGGGAGTCATGCGATCCTAGTATGCTCGGTTGTTGTCTACATGATCGACATGTGTGTGTGGTTCTGTTCTCCACTCTGGAAAGTTGGGGCATTAATGGTTGGTAGGTGGGACGTGATGGGCTACTCCTAGTTTGAATCGATCTTGATCATTCATTTCTGTCTCAAACTTGATTGGTGGTTGTTGTTCCTCTTTGTTTAAATGTGCGATGTTGATCCTTTTTCACACGAATGGTGTTCATTTATTGTTGGGCGCAGCTCAAGGATCCATCCCCTAGTTGTGTGTGATCCCAAGTTTATCTGTTGGGATCCTTGTTGCATTCATTGTTGAGCGGTGGGTTATTGCTATCTGTCAAGGCCGATCTAGTTGGTGGTCATGATTTCTTGTAACCCTAGCTCTGTTTCACGCAGGCAGTTTTCTATAAGTTAGCACTCGACCTCTTGTAAAAGGTTTGAGTTCAACTTAGTTTGAGCTAGATTAGAGATTGAAAGACTAAGCCAGAGGGCTTGTAATCAGTAGAGTTAGTAGTAGAGTAGCATGTTAGTAAATTAGAAGTGATTTTTTCATTTCAAGCAAGTGTTGTAACTCACCAAAATTGTTTCTAATATGATGAATTAATACGAACTGCAAAAATTTTTCCACGACTAATGCCTTCTTTACATTAAATTATCTTGCATGTTTCTTGTTCCATCTTTCAAATTGCTTGGAAATTCTGCAATATAGATTAAATTTAGTTCGTAGTGGTTGATGATTTAATATCTGAAGTGTTGTAGCAATCCCTAGTTCATATCTTGGGTAGTTTCTTGATTGTGGGAATTTTGTGTAAGGTCAACCTATACCTTATATTCATGTGCTTAGTTCAACTATATGTGTTCATTCAGTCTCATTGAATGAATGCCTTCAACCTGAAAATCTTCAACACCTTAGAATATTGCACTGTTTTCTGCAAGATTATAGGTATAGCCTGGGTCGACCAGAAACTAGTTTAAGGGATTGGTCCATTCCAGGTCTTTCATCATTTTCATGGTTAGTCTCAGAAGTAGTGTTAATAGTTAGGAATTTTGAAACCCTCATCTTTTGTTGTTTCTTTTACTAAATGGTTAGAACTTGAAATTTGAGAATCATCATATCTTAAAATCTGATGAGTTTAGAGCTCCCAACTTTGTACATAAGACCCCTTGTGATTACCAACATATTCACATTTTATCACTAATTTTGTTCTATTGCATTGTCATGACCTGACACCTGAGAGACCTTGGGGTTATCTCTTTGTTCATAGAGATAGGATAAATTTTATTCTATCTAAGTTGTTGATGAGTAGAAACACCAAACAATAGGATTGGCGCTAGAAGGAGGGCCAACAAACAAGCTGGAGCATTTCCTGAATGCCATTTCTCCTGGGAGGCTCAAAAGGAAAACTAGATCTATACCAAGAGAAGAAGAAGAATTTCAAGAACTATCACCTCCAAATAGGTAAAGAAGGGAGGAATCATTATTCAATCAATTATTTCCATCATTTGCACCACCACCCACTCCATTCTCATTTGATTTTGAGACTGGGTCCATTCCACAACCCCAACCGACCATCCATCTACCATTTCTACCTCCACCAATGGCCTTCTTTGAAAATAACCCATCACCCTTGACATTCAACAACTACAATGTTATGCCCAAGAACCCTGAGCACTTTTTCTCTAAGTTTCATATGAATGACCCAAATAGGACAACAAAGGATCATATTAGGATCTTTCAGACCTATTTGAGGGATAGAGGAATTAACCATGAGGATGTTGTATGCAAGATATTCCCCTACTCTTTAGGAGAGGAAGCCTTTTATTGGTACAACCACTTACCTATTGCTTCCATTCATAACTAGGCAAAGCTTGAGGCTGCATTCCTCCTAAAATTTAAGATCCTCATCATTGCTAATGAGCTCTACATGCAATTTACTGGGGTAAAAAGAGAGGTTAATGAGCCTATAGGATTGTTCAATAATAGGTTCCATTGAGAATACACTAGACTCCAAGAACTTTATGTTAGAAATGAGGCTACTGCCCTGAAGGTCTATTTTGAAGCCCTTGATAGTCTCACCTCCACCTTCCTCAAGTGGAGAAATAACCCACCAACTACCTTGCTCATTGCATATATGGAGGTTGTTAAGGTCATTACAGAATTGAGGCAACACTTATCTTGACCTCTACCATCTTTGGGACTTGTTGCTCATCGAAGCCAAGTCCAATCTCTCAACCAAGCTCTGACTAATCACACACCTATCATGAGTCTCGCTCCACAGTTGGCTCTGGTCCCTCACCCGGGTCACCCAATAAACCAAGTCCAACCAATGCCTGGTTATCCCTAGGAAACTGCTAACCATCCGCTCCATTCACAACCACAAGTTGATTTCCCTACCTATTTGCAGAACTCATAAGTTTTGAATTGGTCTACTAGTTCTGGAGGAGTGTCAGGGTATTCCCCAAACACTATGAATCTAGTCCCTTACAACAATCCAGATAAAGAAAGGTTAGATGAGCTGATCGAACAAGTAAAGAAGCTAAACATGGAGGTAACCTACTTGAGGAACCAAAATAATCAACTCCAAGATAATCAGAGGAGCATGCAATAAAATTATAATACAGGGCAACACTATGAAAAAAATTAGAACTTTGAAAGAGGACAAGGTTCTGGTCGAAAATTTGATAGAAATTGACAAGGTGGACAAGGATTCAAAAGAAGACAACCATCGAGGTAGAGTAGGCCATGGAACACTGGGCCTAACAATGGAGGGGTTCCCACTCCACTAGATCAACCTTCCAACCTTGAGAAAGCTCCAAGAGGGGTGTACCTAGCAGAGGCCACTTTGTCTGGATGGTGTGGGCTTCACAAGACCAGCTAGCATTCTGAGCTTGATTGCCATGAATTTCAAACCGTTGCTTCCATTTTCCAATATGAAGTTGAAAAAAGCTCCACCGACCAAGATTTGGTGCCCTCAAATCCCTATGATTCCCCGGTGTTAGTGTTGGATCATGCTCCTTTTCCAAGGGATGAGGACAATGAACCAAAAGAAGAGTCTAGTGATCAGGACGAAGAGGCTGAACAAGTGCTCAATAAAATGAAATCTCTCAAATATTTGATGAAGAAACTAAGAATGAATATGGCCCATTGGATGAAGAAGAGGCTAGTTTTGAGGAAGCGCAAATGTTCCAACAACATGTTAGAAAATATGATCTAAGGAGAAATCCCACAGGAATCCATAGGCTAGAGGGTTGTTTACTACATCTGCCCCTCCACATAATTTTACTACTCCACTAGAGCCACATGCTAATAACAATCCATCCTACCCTCAGGTGCCAACACAATACCTCATAAAGGAAGGACAAACAAATGTTTCCATGGGGAGCATTGCTGATGCAACAAAAGATAAGAAATCTGGTCATTCAAAGGAGCTCCACACCAACCTAAATGTGGAATAGCTGGGAGAATATGTCACCAAGGAACTCAGAAAAGTAAAGGTGAGTCTTTCTTCTTTCAAATTATTAAGAGTTCCTGAAATCAGAAATGTGGTCCTTGGGTCTTTTAATTCATGTGTAGCAACACTAGGAGTAGCTACCAATGAGGCAATTGCAAGGCCTCCTATCTCACAAACACCCAAAGGTCCTAGTCCATCACAACCCAGGGATAGGGGTAAAGAAAAAGATAAGAATTAGGTTGCCCAAGCTGACTCATAGTTAAGTTTATTCCAAGGAAAAATAGATACCCCTCCTTTCCTGATTTTTGTACACACACCCCACTAAAGGTGGGGACCCTCTGTTGGCTTGATCTTTTGGCCTATTTCCCCCCCTCTTTGTGCTTATCTTGGAAAATCTTAGGGTTTTGGTCTTTTGTTGTTGCCTTGGTTGTGGCTCCCTTTGTGTGGAGTTCTTGGTGGTTTTTGGGGTCTTGCAGATGTCCTCTTTGGGGTGGTCTTCTTTTTCCTCCTATTTTCCCCCTTGGTGTTTTTGTTTGGGTCTTAGGGGTTGGCTTTCTCCCTTGGATTTCCCTTGTTTCCCTTGTTTAATTGTTCTATTGGAGGCAGAATCAAGACAAAATTAAACTTCAAACTTTTGCTAAGGTCCAAGTTCTGTTCCCATTCCCGTTTTGGCTTCGCTTCTCGCTCCCTTACTTTTATCCATCGTTTTGTTTATTTTGACCTAGGGGTGGCTTTCTTCCCTTGGGTTTTTTTTTGGGTCATTTTCCCTTCCCTTTTGCTAGAGGCGGGACCGGGATGGAATTAGATTCTGAACTTTTCCAAAGTTCATTGTCCGGTTTCCACTCTCGTTCCGGCTCCACCTCTCTCCTTGTTTTGGTGTTATTGCTTTGCCCATTTTGTCCCGCTGATTGTTTGTTCTTCTTTCCCTTTGTTTGCTTCTGGTGGAATCAGGTGTAGAATGGAACATGACTGGGAATTTTGGAAATTTTTCCAAAGTTCCTAGTTTTTTCCTTGTTTCAGTTCTGGATCTGCCCCCGTCGGGTTGGCCTTTTCTTCGTCGAGCTGGTTTTTCGGTCGTTTGGCTCCAGTTCAAGCCCCCCGCCGATCTCTGGCTCCGGTTCCGCCAGGTTGGGTGTTGGCCCATTTTATTCCTGTTTCCTCTCCAGCTCCAGCTCTGCCAGTGTGTTCTTTGTCTGCCTCCCTCCCCATTGTTGATTTCTTGTCCTAGTTCCACCCCCACCAGTTTTCAGCTCTATGCTATTTTTGGGTGGTTCTGATCCGTTTCTAGGTTCAGCTCCTCTGGTTTGGATTTTTTTTGGTCCCGCACTGTTGCTTGGCTCTGATCTTGTCTGGTCTACCTTGTGTCTCTAGTCATGTCATGGCTTCAGCTCCACTAGGCTATCTCCTTAACTTCCTTTCCTCATGAATTCCTTTTGGATGGCTTTTTTCTCAATGGTGTATTGACAATGGCTCTTTGTCTATAGGTTGGTGTGGTCATGGGCGATGGTGGAGTGTGCATGCTTCTTGGTTGGCGAGAGTCATGCGATCCTAGTATACTCGACTATTATCTACATGATGGGCTTGCGTGTGTGGTTATGTTCTTTGCTCTAGTCAATTGGGGAATTAATGGTTGGAAGGTGGGATGTGATGGGCTCCTTCTGGTTGGGATTGATCTTGATTGTTCATTTGCATCTCAAAATAGATTGATGGCTAGTGTTCCTCCTTGTTTTTGTGCGTGATGTTGATCCTCTATCGCACAAATGGTGTTCATTTATTGTTGGGCATGGCTCGAGGATCCATCCCCTGGTTGCATGTGATCCCAAGTTGATCTAATGGGGTCTTTGCTGCATTCATTGTTGAGTGGTGGGTTACTATTGTCTATCGGGGCCGATCTAGTTGGTGGCTGTGATTAATTGTAACCCTAGCTTTGTTTCACATGGGAAATTTTCTATAAGTATGGCACTCTACCTCTTATAAAAGGTTTGATTTCAACTCAGTTTGAGCTAGTTTAGAAATTGAAAGACTAAGCCAGAGGGCTTGTAATCGGTAGAGTTAGCAGTAGAGTAGCATGTTAGAAAATTAGAAGTGATTTTTAGATTTCAAGAAAGTACTGTAATAGACCAAAATTGTTGCTAATATGATGATTTAATATGAACTGCAGACATTTTTCCATGACAGGTGCCTCCTTTACATTAAAAAATCTTGTGTGTTTCTTGTTCCATCTTTCAAACTGCTTGGAAATTCTTGAATGTAGATTAAATTTAGTTCGTAGTGGTTGATGATTTAATATCTGAAGTGTTGTAGTGATCCATGGTTCATATCTTGGATAGTTTCTTGATTGTGGTAATTTTGTGCAAGGTCAATCTGTACCTTATATTCATGTGCTTAGTTCAACCATATGTATTCATTCAGTCTCATTGAATGATTGCCTTCAACCTGAAAATCTTTAACACCTTACAAGATTGCACTATTTTCTACAAGATTGCATGTATAGCTTGGGTCGACCATAAACTAGTTTAAGGGATTGGTCCATTCTAGGTCTTTCATCATTTGCACGGTTAGTCTTAGAAGTAGTGTTAACAGTTAGGACTTTTGAAGCCCTCATCTTTTGCTATTTCTTTTACTAAATGGTTAGAACTTGAAATTTTAGCATCATCATATCTTAAAATCTAATGAGTTTAGAGCTCCCAGCTTTGTACGTAAGACCCCTTGTGATTACCATCATATTCACATTTTATCATTGAATTTTTTCTACTACATTGTCATGAATTTACACCCGAGAGACCTTGGGGTTATCTCTTTGTTCATAGAGATTAATGTTTCAAGAGAGATAGGATAAATTTTATTATGTCTGAGCTGTTGATGTGTAGAAACACCAAACAACATGTTGTTTGTAAGATAATCACTAGTATTGTGCAAGTTTGTCAGAGAAACATAGTGACATTTCAGGATTTGCATAAGAAGCTGGTTAAATTTTGTCTGTTTATAAAAACAATACTCATGTCAACTTGGTTCAATTATACATTGATGCATGTATTAACTTGCTATATAAAATATCATGAAAGTTGTACTCAGATCATTACCAGTGCTAATATCCCTGTTGATGCTTGTACTAAACTGTTAACATATCAAAAGTCTCAATGATGAAAATTAAGCACAAAGTTGGTTTACAAAATGAAAATAGTGAAATGATTCATTTAGGCATTTTAGGATTGCATGATTCATTTAGATTTCATTCATTTTTTTTTTTATGGCTATCTGAAAGATTTTTCGAAGGTTGGAAATAATACATATCTCTTTTTAAGACATCAATTGAGTACACTTGGACATTTATTATATCTCATTTCATTATCATTTTCATATTTCATCATATCATTCACATTTTTAGATATCATCATTTAGGTTATCATGATCATTTTTCATATCGATTACATTGTACATTTTCATTTATTAACTATCATATAATTTTTCATTATCATTATCCACAATATTATTGTTAGTTACCATTCATTTTCATTATCATAATCATTATTCATATCATTTGCATATTAGTATTGACATATACATCATTTTCATATCATATCATTTTCATCATCATTTATTATTCCATATCATTATCATTTACTTCATTTTCATATCATTTCATGTATCATATTCAAAATCAATTTACATCAAAGATAATTTGCATAATCATACATTGAGAAAAATAAAAGTGCATCCATTGCATTCATTACATACATAATCCATACATCATATACAACCATCAAATCATTCACATTGCATCATCATATTAAACTCTAGAAAATTGATTCATTTGCAAGATCATCCACCCATAAATCATCATCATAATTCATATCATATGCATCCATTAACATGTCATCATAATCATAAACAACATAACCATTCATCATAAAATCATCAAGGATACATGCATATCCAAACTGTCACTGCATATCATAAATCTGATAAAAAATAAATGTCCATGGGTACAAGGATATAAATTGTCTGAACAATATATATAAGTACAATAAAAGGGGTGTATACATAATCATCACTGAGGGGTATTTGGATGGGGATCATGACTACTGCTACCTCCGGAGGTGGTAGGTCTCTACAGATCTCTGCTACCTAAAGCACCTATCTCTCATATGGCAGGCTGTGACACACTCTTGGTGGCACTCCTGAGATGACTATGTGAGTGGGAATATGATTGGGTTCCTGATTGTGTATAGGCTATCCTCTGCTCATTGGACACTACCTCAAAATATCTCATCCTATAATACTCCACCTGGGGGGTAGTCTCCAATCCCTCTGCAACAACCTCTCCAATAGAGATACTCTCAACTGATCTCAGGGGTCTCTATACTACCCCCTCTACCTATACACACTGCTCTCTGAAACTATCCCACTCTATAGTAAGATGGGCTATCTTTGGTTCAAGAGGTGGTTGTTGTGCTATATGTATCTATAGCTCGCTGATGATGGCCTATGTGTGTTCTAGCTAGCTCTGAAGAGCCTAGACCTATGCTTGAAGTGTGTCAATGTGTACCTGTGATGGAGCCCTGATAGTAATAAGTGGTGCTGAAGTATTCGGTTGCTCCACCACTCTGGCTGTATGAGGCCTACTCCAGAAGGGTACATCAAAGAAATATCTCTGCCTACCACCTCCACCACTTCCATCATCATCATCATCATCGAAGTTGTCATCAACCTCCCCCTCATCAAAATCCATAGCCATTCCACCTATATCCTCCTCTCCTCCATGTGGTTGCTCTTCCTGTGCCCTCACCTCTACCTATGCCTGTGGCTACCATCGTGCGTGTCATAAAACTGGCCCACTTAATAGTGGGGAAAACTCATTTGGGTTGGTCAATGTAAGAAATGGATAAGTATAAAAATATGTGGCATAATCATCAGTCGTATGTACATCTATCACCTTTGGATGGATGGCCCAAAACTCTAGCTATAGCTCAATATACTCTGCTTTGGCTGCCTCAAATGTGATAAAGGGACCCCACTTTGCAACATCCTCTTTACATCTGGCATAGTGAGCCACACCCTGTGGCATCATCTAAACTCGCCCATACTATCTGAGTACCCGCATAACCAGAAATCAATCAATGATAAAGGGGGTACGACCAATAAAGTATCTCAATATGCCACAATAGGGCAGCTCTATGTCATCTTCATCCCATTCCTTGCAATCAACATATGGTCTCCAAATGACTGTATCCATGTCATCTAGAATACACCGCCAGTACTCTAAATTTCCTAGCATAGGCTTGAAAAGGGGACCTATATATGCATAAACATATGGATGGATGAGTGGATGATCTCGATGTACAATAGGGCGAGTAATGGTGATGTGCTTCCATGCACAAGTCTATAGTAGTGTAATTGTGGAAGATATACTCTTCCCATATGAATGTACCACTTGATGAAGATCATGGTATACATGGGAAAGCATGCAGGATCCCCATGCATATCTCATTTGATGAAGGATCATGTCCTCTAATATCCAACCCCAACCCACTGATAGTCCCTTTGACTTGTGATCAGGAGAAAGGAAGCCACTGATAAAACCTATCAAAACTAATGGAAGTGGGGCATAACCCTCTACCATATCTCTCCATGCAATCTCATAACCGCCAGAATGTGGATCCTGGAAGACTTGTTGCAAGGAATATGTACCTACAATCTCCTTGTGATCATAAAATAGAAGTGTGCCAACCCAACCCACATCTAATAGTGAACCCAATCTCTGGTTGGGTCAATTTGGGAATCATCTCCCATGTGCGAGGGAATCTATCTCTAATTTGGAGGATTTTAAAATCCTCCTATAAACATCACTTAATCAAATCATTAGCAAGGAATATTAGGAAATCAAGAAAATCATGTCAATCAAGCAAGTGAATAATATGAACATCAACATCATATCATTACTATTTTTTCTTCAAGAAGGAAGGAAAATTTATCAAACTCTACTATTTTGTTTTTCAATCATGAAAGAAAATTTATCAGAATTATCATCTTACTATTTGTTTTCAAGCATGAAGACAAATTTATCAGATCATCATCAAAATCAAATTAATCTATCCTTGGTGTTATTCAAAAATTATCAAATCAGTTGTCTAATACAACAACAATCATCAAGAAAACATCACATCAGTCTCAAATTTTAAAATTCATCAAAAATTCATGGATGCACTAAAATAGTCTTTCAATGCGCTAAAGGAGTCAATGTAGTACTTTATTCATGGATGCACTAAAATAGAAAACCAAAGCACTAAACTTTCAATGGGCTATTCTATCAGGTGTATCTGCTACATTATCTTGCTTATGTGCTATTCTAGCATATGCACTAATCTAACATCAAATGTGTGCGGTTTTCATCTATGCGCTAATCTATCTATCCTATGCGCTATTATGGCCTATACGCTAAAATTTTCATCTATGTGCTAGAATGTTACATCAATGTGCTAATCTATAGCTCACGTGTGCTAAATCAAAATCCTATGCACTAAAAAAAAATTTTGACAAAACAAAAATGTGAAAAATTCATGCAAAAATTCAAAAAAAGGTCACAAAGCAGGATCATGCAATCTTTCCAGAGGTCCATACGCTACTGTTCTTTGATGATAGTGGGCTCACTCAAATCAGTGATGCTCGTAGTGAATCGACATCTCAATATTCTCTCTTAGAGCTCTAAAAATCACAGAAGGTTAATGTTCAAATAACAATGACTTTTTATCTTTTCCACCTTTTAAGGGGGTAAATAAGGTACAATTATTTTTAGTTTTACCCTACAGAGCGCTATTTTGGGAGATAAATCAGAAAATATCCTTAAAAGTCATTTCATATCTTTGAATCATCATCAGTATCATCCATCAACGTGATTTATCTCTTGAGGGGGCATATAGCATCATCAATTAATTTTTCAAAGTCAGGGGCAAATTTTTGAAATTGGAATATTTCTTTGAAGCAATGCATAAAACACATCACTTCAAAGAGGGGAAAATGGACACGTCTAAAAATGGTCATTGCAAGACCTGTTAATTAATTAAATATGAATTATTTAATTAATATTATAAAGTCTACATATAAATAAATTGAATTATTTATTTATATTGTTCACCTTTCTAAATATTTCTAGCTTAATTAAATAAATAAGTTTATTTAATTATTACCATCTTCTTCCTAATTAAATTAAATGAATGTCATAATTTATTTATATTAATTATCATATTATTATAAGTTTGAATGTTTAAATTAAAATAAGGGAATATTCCTCCAAACTTATTTTTCATTCCATATTTAAATTAAATATTATAAATATTTGATTTAACACCTTTTTCTCACCTAACATTTAATTAAAGATTTCAAATATTTAATTGCATTCCTTTTTCATCTCTCACATAATTAAATATTAATTATTTAATAATTCAAGCTTCTAAATTCATTGTCACTTGTAATTAAATAAATTTATTTATTTAATTAGGAATTTATCCTCAACTTTCAACCAACTTTCATAAATGAAATGACAAATGACATGATTGTCTCCATTTTTGAATGAGGATGGTTTTGTGGGTTGAAAACATTCCTCCATTATTATCTCAACCCTCAATGTCTAGAATCTCTCACCATTCATCTTAGTAGGTTCGAATTTCACCGTTGATATTTTCCAACTAGATTCTTTCCTTCATAAATCTATAAATATATCCCTTTGGTAAGTAGATTTCATCCTAGATTTTGTGAATTTAGCATGATTACTATATTTGCATTTGAATCATCATTTTAGCATAGAATTTCAAGTTCATAACATAGCATCTTAGTTTCATATCATATTTTAAATCATTTAGCAAATAAACATGCATATTGCATAATATCATTCTCCTAAGTTGTCATTGCAACAAGTTGTTTCTTACACCAACTGAGAGCCAATAACTTGCATCAAATCCTTGGAGATAGAGGACAATGAAATGCTTTTGAAGGAGCTATTGTTGTTTAGAGTTTGTTTTATCTTTTGAATTAGTTTCCTTTGATTTAATGTTTCATTGGTGTGTTGGTCTATTTTTTTAGTTAGCTCACATATTCTCACACACAATTATAACTCACTATCCACTAGGTCAGCCCCTACAGGTGGAAAATGAGAGAATCTTATTAGGATCCCTTACCATAGCAAAGCTATATCTTTGATAACTTTAATAAGGCACCACAAAACAAAAAATTCAAGCTTCATAAGGCTTAGCAAGCTATGTTATGCCAAGCATCTATGAACAAACAAAAAGGCTCCATAGGAAAGCAAAGTGTGTTATCTTGTTGGAAGGATATTGTTGGAAGAATTAAGGAGAGTGTTGGAAGTTTTAGAAAGGTTGGAAACATGATAATGAGTTTCATAATACTACTTGATCCAGTGTTTTCATTGATGTTAACATTGTTATGATCAGCCTAGTATGATTTGGAAGTGCTACTAAAGATATGTGTACATAATAAGTTGGTTCAGTAAATATAGTTGTACAAGAAATTAACTAGGTGCCTCTACTGACTATTTTGTGGTTCAGTGCATCATTTTTTGGGTCCACACTCCACTGCACTAAGTGACCTCTCTCTGAATTTTTAACCATGGTTTTAAGTCTATCATATTCAAGTAAAATCAAGATTCTGTGATCAATGTCTTGTGAAATGGTTTGGAAGATATCATTCACAGAGTTCAACTTTGTGTATCACAGCCTTTTCTCTGTTTAGCATGTCAGTATGAGAGATTCCACATTTCTTTGAGAAGAATTATTTTTTGTTGTGGTTCTAAAGATAAACTCACTGATGTTTGAAAAGTGTGAATTTGAATAAAGGTAGAGTCTTGAAGTCATATGTATGGAGAAGTGTATGTATGATTGAAAGTTTTGTGATTAGGTCCAATTCCTGGATGACCTAATACATGATATATTTTGCGAAGATTAAATATACTTTGCAAATGTTTATAGGATCAATTTTTGGTCCATGCCAACCTAAATTAAGTATTACACATTTGGTCTAAGTGTGAATAAGGTTTTAAATCTTGTGTGAATCCGACAAAGCTATTTTTGAATTATTTTTGGTTACATCTAATTAGGTTGACCTAATTAATGTATGTAGATATCATTGGGTATATATGCAAAACATTTTTGAGTTGTTTCATGGACAAAAATGCAATAAGTTGTAAATCAGGTGCGAGATGTCTCATATTGTGCAAACATGTGAATTCAAATATGTGAGATCAGAATAAGAGAAAAAATGTTGAGTAATTGCTAAGTATAGTAGTATTTTATATTCAAAGCTTCACGGGAACTGGAATTTAGCACAAGGAAGGTTAATTTTATCAATTCACATTTTGTCTAAGTAGCCATCTTTATTTTGTATCTATCTCTAGCTGTGAGCCTTATAAGAAGAGTGTGTCCTAGTAGTGAGCCCTTGTAATATACTATATCCAGATATAATATATTGTGAGCTAATCCTCACTGTGGTTTTTGCATTTTTGGGTTTTCCAAGTAAAAATCTTGGTGTTCTTGTGCTATGCGAACTTGCAAATGTTTCATGCTTTCATTCTTTATTTTTTGCTAGTATGTTTTGGTGATTAGATAAGATATATTCAAAAGTATAATAGAATAATGATTCACTCCCCCTCTTAGTATTCCGCATGTTCAATAATTGGTATCAGATCTGAGTTCCTTTTGAAAATCCTAACAACTTGAGGAATATCTTGGAGTTTGAACACATGGCTAACAAAAAGTGCCTTATTCCTCTAAAAGAAATTTTGAAATTAAATATGAAGAAGATAATTGCATGTTTGACAAAGAAGAACTTAAGGCTTCTATTGAAGATCTTGACACAGTTAATACTGAGAATAAAAGTCTAAAGGAAAGCTTAGGAGAAGAAAATTAATGCATCAAAAAGCTAAGAGAAAAAATCAAGAAGTTCATAGAAAGACATAGGGAATTCAATGCATAGTGGAAGCACACAAATGAAGAAATCACTGAAATAAAAGTGCAAATTGAAGAAAAGGAAGGATTGAGGAATTTTTGAATGCATTGGTACAAAGAAAGATTGAATAATGCTCAAGAATTGAACAAGAAGTGGTAAATATCAAATCAGATATGGAAAAGGTAAGAATACATGAGGAAAAATTCAAAATAAGTACTAAAATGCTTGATGAATTCATTGCAATACAAAATCCATCTAAGGATAAAGGTGGTTTGGGACTTGAAGAAGGAAAAAATTGAAAGGAAAATCATACACCTAACAAGGTTGAAAGTCAAAATAAGACTCAAGTAAATAGGAGATAATTTAGAAATCGAAGAAGTAATGCTAGAAGATATCCTATCAAAAAACCAAATGTTTATAGGTATCCATCTCTCAATGGTAAATTTTTTTCATGCAATAAATTTGGATGCAAGGGAATAGAATGTAGAATTAGAATGAAACAAAATGTTGGATCCTTCTCCCAACAATGTTTTTCATGCAACAAATTTGGATATAGAAGTGTTGAATGCAGAAATCAAATGATGAATAGACATAATATTGGCGGAATGATTTAGTCTTTAAATGGATACTATTATACATGCATTTTAATTGAAAATAAGGCTAACTAGTGTAGATAAAGGATGAATTGAAGTTAGTTTGGTCAAAAAAAATTTGTATGCTAATTTTTCAACAAGCTTGGACATATTTCAAGAGACTACAAAAGAAAAAATAGAAGACAGTCTATTCTAGTAAAGAGGAATGAGTATGTGAAGGAATTTGATCCTACTGAAGTTAAGAAGGAAATGAATAAGATATGGAGAAATAAAGAATAATCGAATAAAAAAGATGAATCGGTAACTTCAATTGCATCTATGCCTCCCTCAAGTGCAGATAATTCACTTGAAAATTAAACCAAGGCATGAGATTAGGGGGAGCAACAAAAAAAGGTTTGAGAGCCCCTAGAAATATAAGGTGCTAAGATGTGGCACAAAGATATATCATGGAAAAGGAATTTATAAAGCTATAGAAAAAATTTGTGGATAAAAATATTGGAATGCAGTAATTTGCGGAGCATGGAAAGATGTTTGTGCACACAATTTTGGGAACATCAAATTTTTAGCTTGAATCATTTATTGCAGGGGTTAGGTCAAATTTGAGAGTTAAATACATTTACATGAAGGAAAATTTATTAATTCAAAGGCATCTAGAGAAGAAACAAAGTAAAAGGACATGTAGAAGGGCTCAAAGAGTCTTTCGAAAGTTGAACATCAAGACCCTAGTTCATCGAGCTATTCAAGAGGCATTTTTACAAATCCTGCATATTTTTGTCTTCTGAAGAAATTCTCTGAAAGAAATTCAAATATAATAGAATCACCAAAGTAGTAGACAATTCACAATGACCACGACTAGTACTTAAGAGGCATTCTACTAAAGTGTTGGTGATTGATCCCATAGGTGCATTTTCTTGCACTCGTATTGGGGTTTTAGCTACTTAGGATATTAGAACATATATTCATGGGAAAATTGAATAAGTATCTCCTAGTAGGTTATCTTTTTTACAGACAAATGAATTGGGAGAAAATGAAGATACCCTAAATCCTAAGTACAAAATTTTAGGTGACAAGAGATTGGGTGTCTGGCGGAAGTTTATGAATTTTGAGTATCAAGAGAAGTACATAAAAATATTAATGAGTATAATTCATGGAAAATCTATATGGAGTGATAGCCCTCACTCAATAACAAAGGAAGTAATTAAGGATGTAACTATTTTATGGTCCACCGGACTAGTTCTTGATCAGAAGATAGTCAAAATAAAGGATATAGTATAGAAAATAGGTGCTACTCTTGAACAAAAGGAAATTATAATGAATTCTATTACAAAAATGGTGGTTATATTTTTAGCTATTCTTATTGGTCAGAAAATTTATTGGTCAAATAGTGTAAGCTTTATCCTCCCTATTGAAGTTCATATGGCTCTTGATATGTTTGAGAATAATGTTGACTACAACCTTTGTGAGTTTCTCTAACAAAAATTAATGGAGAACCTAAGAGACATTGAGAAAAAGAAGAAATGTACATTCTAGTATGGAACACTAGTAATTTTCCTATTTCTCTACTTCATGACAAAGGAACCACTTGTTGGAAAAGTAAATTAGATAGATGTTTAACCAATTGCACACCAAATAGAAAATTACATGAGAAACCTTGGAGGTTTGGATGCTTAGGAAGATGCCCTTGCTGCTTTCTTTGGATTATTTAGAGTAGGATGAATAAGTGAATGAGGATTCCTAGAGAAGTGGTGAGAATATATTTAGAAGACATTAACTTTCTTGTCTCCAAATTTTTTTGGTTTATTGAATCTAGTAAACCTAGAGCCATTTGGATAATAGAATTGTATTATGAAATGTCAAAGGCTGAAATAGTTAGCCATGTAGAAGCTCTTCTAGGTAGCTCTAAAGATTCCTAAAGAAAAATGGTGAGTACAAAGACCTCTGGTATCTCTAAGAGAGTTGGTAGAAAGAGAAAATTCACATATAGTTCTTTGGTTGCTGGTATAATCCAACAAGAAGTTGCTGATATTGAAAGAGTGCATGAGATCAATGTCGAGTCTACAGATGTAAATTTTTTGGATGAAGCCATAAGAGCTCTACAAGAGGCAATCCCTAGTGCAAGTGTTGATGTTTCATTATCTACTTTGGAAAATCTCGATCTCCTAATCAAATCCCTTAAAGAATTTATCTTCGTATTAAAAAGTCAAATTGAAGCTAAAATTGAGATATGGGTTGAAAGAAAGAATCTGGTGAATATCTCAAAGAAATATACAAAAGCACATCAAAAGGTCACAAAAAACTTGAGATAAGTGCAAGACTATGCAAAAGAAGTAAAAAAATACTATCGCACTGCATGAAATGGCCAAACATCACTCTAATTATGAAGGATGTCATGAGTATAAATGAGACCTAGATAAACATGGCTAAATATTCTTATGATCCAGTGCAAGACAAGGATGATCAAACTTGGATCTCTATAATGGAGTTGCATGAAAAATTCTTCACCCTAAAGATTCAAAGAGATGAAATGATCAAGAATATTATAAAGTTAAGGGGCTTAGTTAAGGAAAAGTATATAGTGGTCTCAAGTGCTCTTGACAGTACTAGTAAGCTCTCAGAGATAAACCTTGATGCCAATACTCCAGAAGAAGGAGAAGAATCTCTACTGGAACTTGAAATTCTATACAAGACTCTTACTGTAGCAAAGGTATAATGGGAAGAAGGAAATTATGAATGGAAATACACTTTTCAGAAGCTTCAAGTTTCTTCATCCTCAGGGTAACTATTTATTGTGATTTAACATGTTTTTAAGATTTTGATATATACATATATATAGAAGGCAAACAAATTTTGGGTTGACCTCCTAAGGGGTAGCATACAAAGTTTTGGCACACCCTTTACCATTGGTGTCAAAAGGGGAGACAAAATTTAAAAGGAGAGTAATGGTAATGAAGAGGTGAGATCTCCTATTCTTGTTATGCATGTTTCCATCAATGACAAAGAGGAAGATTATTGGAAGGAGATTGTTGGAAGTTTTGGAAAGGTTGGAGACATGTGAATGAGTTGCATAATACTGACTGATCCAGAGTTGTCATTGATTTCAACATTTTTATGATCAGCCTATTATGATTTGGGAGTGCTACTGAAGATATGTGTATATAATAAGTTGGTTTGATAAATATGGTTGTATAAAATTTAACTAAGTGCCTCTACTGACTATTTTGTGATTTAGTCCATCATTTTTTGGGTCTCCACTCCATCACACTAATTGATCCTACTCTACATTTTTAACCATGGTTTGAAGTTTGTTAGATTCATGTAAAATTAAGATTTTTTGATATTTTGTGAAATAGTTTGGAAGATATCATTGATAGAGTTCAGCTCTGTGTATCACAATATTTTATCTATTTAGCATGTTAGTGTGGAAGATTGGAAATTTCTTTGAGAATAATTATTTTGTGCTACGGTTCTACAAATAAACTCACTAATGTCAACGGAGTATGAATTTGAAGAAATATCAAGTCTTGAAGTTGCATGTAAGGAGAAGTGTATGTATGATTGAAGGTTTTGTGATTAGGTCCAATTCATGGCCGACCTAATGCATGATATATGTTGTGAAGATTAAATATGCATTGTGGATGATTGTAGGATCTATTCTAGGTCCATGTCGAGATAAATTAATTATTACATGTTTGGTTTGAGCATGAAGAAGGTTTTGAATCTTGTGTGAAGCTCACAAAGCTATTTTTGAAAAAAAAATTATACATCTAGTTAGGCCGACCTAATTGATGTATGCAGATGTAATTGGGTTAATATATGAAATATTTTTTTTAGTTGTTGCATGGAAAAAATACATGTTTTAAATCAGGTGCGAGAGGTTTGATATTGTGAAAAAATGTGAATTCAGAGGTGTGATATCATAATAAGAGCATAATTGTTGTGTGGCTACTAAGAAGAGTAGTACTTTGTATCTAGAGCTTCAAGGGAACTAAAATTCGATAGAAGGAATGTGCAATTTTATCAGTTCACATTTTGGCTAAGTAGCCATCTTTATTTTGTATCTATCTCTAATTGTGAGCATTATAAGGACAATGTGTCTTAGCAGTGAGCCCCTATAATATACTATATCTGGATATAATATATTGTCAGCTAATCCTCAATGTGGTTTTTCCCTTTTTGAGTTTTCCACATAAAAATCTTGGTGTTCTTGTCTTATATGAGATTGTGGATGTTTCATTCTTTCATTCTTTATTTTTGTTAATATGTTTTGGTGATTGGATAAGTTGTGTTTAAAATTTTAATAGAATACTGATTCACCCCCTCCTCTCAATATTTTGGGTGTTCAACATAAGTTTGGTGGGCATGAAAAAGGGTTTGAGCTTCATAAGGTTAGAAAGCTACGTTATTATAAAAATTTATGAATAAAATGCAAATAAACATGTTCAAAGGGATTTCACTTAGTTCATGTAAAGTATCCTCTTAGGGAAAATTCTTCCTAATGTCTCCAAGAGAGGAAAAATCTAGGATAAAAGATTCACTTTTTATTTAATTGAATGTGTAACATCACCATTAAGAGAAAAGTCATATGCCAAGAAAATTCACACTCTTGGAGGACATCAAACCCAATGGCACCACCAAGAAGAAGACACATTACAAGAAGTAAGAAAACCACGCAATGAAACATAAGAAATTCCAAAAAATATTCAAAATAATAATGCCAATTTATGCGCCCACTTTGAAGAAATTGCTAAAAAAAAATATTGTGATAAATTAATTTAAAGTAGAAAATAATCAATGCTAACAAAAAATAAGACATGAGAGCTTATTTAGAAAACCCTTTTCCAGGTCATATGTTTCCAAATGAAGCTATGTGATGAAAAAGAGAGGAAGGGGTTGCCCCCAAAATTAAATCCCAAACACATATGGGATCCATGGATTTTGGATCAATACTTCTTTTCTACAATGATATTATAGATCTCATAAACATAATCATTCCCCAAATAACTCATGGAACAAGAAGAATGAGACATAAAGAGAGAAAACAAAGAAAATATTTTGGGTCAACATAGAAGAGACCTAAATGTCTCGACGACTTGCACCATCCCCAAAAGGAAAACACAAGACAAAAGAAAAGATAAATGATTATGACATATAAAAGAATGTAGATAAAAATAGAGGAATGAACATGAAGAGATAAATCAAATAGAACAATATGGGGGATCACATTATGCACATGCAATCACATAAGAAAAATAAATACAAGAATAGTAAGGCACATGAAATTCAACCTATAGTTGGTTTTCTACATCCCAATCTTGTTTAGTATATGTGGAAGGTGGAAAAATAGCCAAAGGGACAATATCAAGTGTAAAACTAGGACAAGCACCAAGTTCAACACTTTTTTTAGGAGGATCATCATTTAATCTCATGGAAGAGGAAAATACTAAATTTAGTGTTTTATGTACTTTCTAATCAATTTTAGCAGTTTCATTACCATCATCCAAGTTAATCACAATAAGAGTTCTAATGATAATATCCATAGAATCTTGTGGTTGTTTATGTTGTGATGAAGGTGAAGAGTTATCATACATTGCTTGAGACAAGTTTGGATTTTGATTTAATATTCTTTTCTTATTTTTCTTTTAACAAATGAGCAATAGCATGATGTCTATGCCTACACTCTCTAGAATTTTGGTTTCTTTTAGTTTGATTTTCAAGTTGCAATTGTGTAAGGGAAGGTTTATCAACCATAGGTTTCTTTTCTTCCATTAAGGGAGGAACACAAGGAACCATGGGAGGTTGTTGAACCACTTTCTCTTTAGTCTTATAAACTTGTTTTACTTTCGGAGGCACACCGAGACTTATTTGATTATCTCATGATCTCTTATAGGAAAGGCGTGAAGCACTTGTTATAGGCTAGTCTTGGTTACTTGGAAAGGATTTTGGTTCAATCATGGTTCCATCAAGAATAGGATTCTTAATCATGGGTTGAGGCATATTAGTAAGGGATAATTCTGCTATGTGTTTTCCCTTAAACATTTGATAAGAAATGAAAAATAAATCTTCATTGGGTCCAATAGATTCTATAGGCTTAGACCAAAATAAATCCAATAAGAAATTCCCACAGGAATGTTGAATATCTGAGATACTGAGAGGGGGGATGAGTCAATATATCCTTTAACTTATTGAAAAAATATCACCCAATTACTCTAAAGCATATACTAGAAAATATGAGCAAGAGGAATAACAAAATATGAAACCACACAACACATGAACACCAAAATTTTATGTGAAAAACCTAATGAGGGAAAATCACGATGAGGGTTAGCTCACTATTTAATATAGTTTCAAAATTGGATACAAAAGAGGCTCACTATCAGATATAAAATCTCATTGCTTACAAGGAGGACTCACTATCCAAACAAGGAGGCCCACTCCCTACAAAATATTATTAGTAACAAAATGGCTTAATACAACTAGAATATGAACTCATGATGTTACACCTCACAAGTGCAAATTTAGTTCCTTTGATGCAAAGAGAATTCACATGCCAATAGACTTATATTCACTCTTACTCGGATTCACATTCAATCCACACCAACCAATCACACACTTTCAATCTCCAAACTACCCAAAATATATATCTAATATATCCGCAAGAATCAACTAGGTCATCCTAATTAGATGCAATATGTATTCACCAAAGAGACTAACTGTCAGCTCCAAGCTAGTTAAAAACTTCTCCAAAGATAATTCAACCATGTAGCACACTATATCATGTCGGATTGGACCTAAGATAGGTTGCTCATATATACACACCATAAATTAAACCATTATACCACCAATTGTTTATTAGGTTAGCCATGGATATGTTGGCAGATGGTCAACACTCTCCTCAAGATTCATGACATGGCTTAATCACCTCCCATGAAACCGTTAGCTCTCACAGTTGTATCATGAATTAACAGGTCGAGCTTTTGGTGCAAAGACAATTATGTTTCAAAAAATTGGTATCAGTACCAGAGGTATCAGGTTCGAATCCCCTCAGGTAAAATTGAGGGGGATATTGTTGGTAGATGGTCAGAGCTTCCCTCAGGATTCATGATATGGCTTAACCGCCTCCCATGGATCTATTAACTCTCACAATTGTATCAAGCATTAACAAGTTGATCTTTTGGTGCAAGGACAACTATTTTTCCAACAGGATAGACCTAATAACAAAAATAGAACACCAGATCAATGCCAACTCACCATACAATCACATGATCACATAGGAATGTATACTTACAAGCTTATAATATACATAAACTATTTCTCAATGCTACGAACAACAATGATCATCAGAGGGGAAATATAGACCAAAATACTAGACCAAAAATACCAAAGGATGTAAATTGGTTCTTCATACCAGTTTAGAGTACCATATCAAACTGAAACCTTAATTAACATGGTGACATCAATGAAAACATAGAGTTTGATCTTCTTCATTCTTGCAACAATATTCCCCTTTTTCATTGATGGCAACATGTGTCAAAAAACATCACACAGTTATTCATTATTTTCATTCCAAATCTCTTCAAATCTCTCCCCCTTTGACATCAATGGTAAAGGGCGACCTAAAAATAGGATGTAATTGTATGTACATGGTGAAATTGCATATACAAAGAAATTCTAACCCCAAAAATTCAAGAATTAAAAAAACCAAAACTCCACCTATGTTCAACAATTCAAATTTTCTCTCTTTTATTTCTTTTTCTCTCCTTTTTCCAAATAAAATTTGGACATTCAAAAACTCAAGTAAAGATAAAACTTTTCACCTAAAACACTTTCTTGTATCTCTCTGACACAGTTGGAAGAATCCTCTTCCAAGCAAGCACTATAGAATCCATTTAGGTACACATGTTTTCCAACAAAGCCAACAACGTAAATGAGGATGACCAATCCGTAAATAAGAACTATTGTTCAAAATATTCTGCATCATAGAGTATTCTAGAGATATTATCTAACCGAACCTCAAAAATTTCTTTTGACAAGCCAAAATGTTATCACCAGATCTTCCCTCCGTCTCTAAATATTCAACAACTCCGCTTGCAATTTTTGAACTCTTATTCTTTGTTTTCCTTCTCTGTTTTTAAATAAAACAAAAATCTTTCAAATACTATTTATTTCAAATTCAATTGCTTCAATTTTGCTTCTAAAATTGTCAACTATATTAGGCCATTAGAGACAATAATTGTTGATGTATGACATTTCTTTAGTGCATTTCCTTGTCTCAGTAATGTATTTTGATAACTTCTGTTTATCTTTGAAACACCTTTTCTCAACCATAGCTTCAAATTTATGTCCTTTAGGACCTTCCAACAACATTCTTTCTTAAAACAAATCAACTAGATTGTCCGGTAATGAATCAAAAACACTTGAAATATCAATACCTTTCTTGAGTAGATACACAACCAAAGCATCAATGATTTTAAGTCTATCCACCAGAGAGAAGACACTCCACAATTCATCAATATTCTTCATCTCACCTTTAAATAACATCATCTGAATATCATCTAGATCAAAAGATTCAGATCTAGGCAGGGACTCTTCTTCATTCTCCTTTCCTTCTAAAATAGTGATGATATATTCTATGATAATTTTATTCTTTTTAGATTCCAGAGGGGAATCATCAATAATAGTTTCCAATTCCTTTATACCAGAGGATGAACCCTTCTCAAACCAACTAGAGACAGGCATACCAAAGTACAAATAATTTTGCAAGGATAAGAAAAGGACTTTGCAAGAACTTGCATTGTCCTCCATACCTTCCAAATACCTATAATTTTTTTTTCCAACGAGGACCTAAGACTCCCAGTTAACATTCTATTTTCCTGGTAGAGAACTCATAAATTAAAATACTAGACAAATAAGAAAATACCCGAATCGGAAAGGATAACCCTTGACCAAGGAAATTCATACATTTTCAGTTAGGTTTTCCAACATTAAGTTTCTCAGATCAAACTACTTGTTTTCCTTCACCATTTTGTGCACAAGATACAAAACGATAGCCGAAGTGAAACCTTCACGATTTCTGAAATAGATTTTGTAAGAAATATTGTTCACAAAATATCTTATGGCGGGGTTGAAAATAGTATTTATTAGCAAAAGTCGAGGTTCTTTGTTGATTCCATTTAATTCCTCCACCTCTTTGTACTTCACTATTTTCTTTCTTGGGAGGTCACCAACACTACACAACCTAGTAATAGCTTCAATTTCCTCCTTTGTGATAGAGTAGGGTTTCTCCAAAATAATGTTGCCATCCTTGAATTTTCTTAATAGGAATAATATAGATTCTCTCACTATAAACGAAGGAAATTCTCTCCATAAATCCATGCCTAGGGTTTTTATGTTCTGTAATTTGTTTGTTTCTAACCCTAGTTCCATTTCCTTCATTTTTCGATGATCGAATTCTTCCAATCCAACTCTCTTCAGCGTTAGTGGAATATTTTGAATCGATCCTCTATTAATAGATTCCATATTCATACTTAACTTCTTCAAATTATTCTTTTCACAACAAAACTTCTTCTCTTACCTTCCTTTTGTAGTCTTCACTTGTTCTTGATTGCTCACAATGATTTCTCTAAATTACCCAGAATCATTGTAGATCACCTCGAGATCACTTCAAGATTGCTTCAAGTCATTCTTAGAATTATTAAAATTAATAAGTGATCAAAAATGACTTATTAATTTACATTTATACACCATCGTGCTACCCTAATTCACATTAAATGCAATAAGCTTCAAAAAGTTGATAAAAGCCTTTCAGTTGCACAAAAAAACCTTAATTTCTTCCGCAAACGAACATGCGTGCACTTTTTCTTCTAGTTTCTTTTGGATAACCTCTACCCATTCATTCCTTACAACATGTCCTTGTGCCTACATCTGTCACACCATATTTATAGAGGGTTTGAACAATTTTTTGTTAAACCTCCCCCTAAGACCATGCTACATCTAATTCTCAGAGGAATTGTTTGCACTAGATGAGGGCACAAACACATGTATCATCTCTGGTTCTATTTTCTTCTACCATATCTTGTTTATTTCTTGCTTAATCTCATATTTTTCAATCTTCTTCAAAGGTTCATTCTCCTTTACTAGATGAAACTACTTTCCCTTTTTACTTATGCAAAATCTTGAAATATTTCCCAATTTGTTGCAATTGTAGCAGAAAAAATTTCTCTGGTTTGTTTGACTTCCATTAACCACTGATCTGCACTGATTCACTTTATGTCCAAACTTGTTACCAATATAATATTAAAAAATAAAAGATTTATTCATTCTACCTCCATTAAACCTATTCATCATCACCAACTAATCATCTTCACCTGAGATCTGCATTTAGTAGATCTATGTCCAATTTTCTTTCATGTAAAACATTCTCCGAAGAAGGAACCAAAAAACTAATTCATCCTACTTATGCACTCAGTTTCCCCGTGACCAAATTTATTACATGAAAATAAAAAACCATTGAAAGATGGGTACCTTTTAGCATTCGGTTGTTTGATAGGCGGCTTCTTCTTGGATTTTTTCCTACTTCCCTTTATCTTGAGTCTTTTGATTGTCCACTGGATTTGAGTTCTACACACTTTTAGAGTTTTCAATGACTTAATTTACCAGAACACCTTTGTCTTTAGAAGGTCTCTATCCTTCTATCAATTCCTCAAGCTTGGTGGAGCTTGACTTGAAATTATCTTCATGTAGAGTTTTTCTTTCTCTAGATCTACGTTCAGGTTCATCACTTCTTGTTGAGGCCTTGGGCATACATCAAACCTACTTCACACCATTGTATCCAGAAACTCCTCAATTCTCTTATTTTATTCCACTTGCACCTTTAATCCGGTAATCTCCTCATTTGCAAGTTTGAATTTCTTACTCACTTCTCTATCTTTCTTTGATATTTTTCAATTTCTCTTTAAATTTCTAGATGCATTCATTTGCCTCATCAAGATTTTCTTTTAGATCTTTGTTTTCATTTTCAGCCTTTTGAAGATCTTCAAGAGCAGCCTAGAGATCTTCTTTATCCATTTTTTCAATCTACAAAATCTTCCTCAAGATGTTAGGCTTCCTCAGAGGAACTAGAGCTCTGATACTAGTTGTTGAATATATGAGATACTGAGAGGGGGCTGAATCAATATCTCCTTTAAATTATTGAAAAAACATCATCTAATTAATCTAATGCATATAACAAAAAATATTCAAGCAAGAGAAATAACATAATATGAAACCACACAACACATAAACACCATAATTTTACATGAAAAACCTAATGAGGGAAAAACCATAGTGAGGATAAGCTCACTATATAATGTAGTTCCAAAACTAGATAAAAAAGAGTCTCATTACCAGATACAAAAGCTCACTGCTTACAAGGAGGAATCACTGTCCAAACAAGGAGGCTCACTACCTACAAAATATTATAGTAACAAAATGGATTACAACCAGAATATGAACTAATGATGTTACACCTCACAAGTGCAGATTCAATTCCTTTGATGCTTAGAAAATTTCCATTGCAATAGACTAATATTCACTTGTATTCACATTGACATTCAGTTCAAACCAACTACTAACACACTTTCAATCTATAGACTACCCAAAATATATATCTGATACATCTGCAAGCATCAATTAGGTTGGCCTAATTAGATGCAATATTTATTTACCAAAGAGACTAACTTTTGGCTCCAATTTAGTACAGAGCTTCTCCAAAGATAATTCAACCATGTAGCATGCTATATCATGTTGGATTGGACCTAAGATAATTTTCTCATATCTGCAACACAAATTAAACCATTATACCACCAACTGTTTATTAGGTCAGCCATGGATAGACGTAATAACAAAAATGTAACACCATACCAATGTCAACTCACCATACAATCATATGATCACATACTGAGTGCATACTTACAATCTTACAACATACATAAAACATTTCTCAAAGTCGTGAACAATTATGATCACCAAAGAGGAAATGCAGACAAAAATACCAGACTAGAAATACCAGAGGATGTAAACTGGTTCTTCATACCAGTTCAGAGTACTAGATCAAACTGACACCTTAACCAATATGGTGACATCAATTACAACACAAAGTTTGATATTATTCATTCTTCCAACGGGGAAGACACAATATTAATGCAACTATGATTCATAGTAAAGATCTCATTTCCAAATGGAAACTTTAAGAATTTATGCATTTATGCATAACTAACAAGATAAAATTCATGGAGTGAAGCCATTGGTAGCCCAAATTCATTCAAAATTGGTCTCATGATGGGATGATAGTGAATGAGACATGTAATTGTTTTGGTCCAACTTTTGAAGGGAGATTTATTGAACCTATCCTAAGGCAAGAAAAACCATTATGTGTTTTGATCCATGCTTTCAGTTTTTCATAAGTATCTTGATAAAGCTCATGCACAAATCAAAATTATTTATTGATCACATTCTCTACAAAAATGAGATCAATTAATCCCATTAGTAGGCTTGTCATTGATTCTTCCAGCTATGTGAAGAGGACCATCAAGTGTGTGTTTTATTATGTCATGTTATGAGAAAGCAATGTCAAGGGGAATATTAATTTGGCCCTTACAAGGTTTAACTTCAATATATCCAACCATAGATTTTATAAAAATTTCCCCATTTTCTTCCACATTATCATCATCAGTGTCAACATTCATTATATCATTCCTTGTTTCACTAGCTTTGAAAAATTATTTTTTTTGATTTGGTATAGGATTAGTAAAGATTTAAAAAAATTGGTTAGGATGAGCTACAAAATTATTACCCTGATCATTAACACCTCCAATTTGAATATGATTAGAATCAGTGAGGTCTTGCAAAATATGTGTAAGATTCTTGCAATATTCTGGATCATGTCCATTTTTTCATATAAATGACAATAGGAATTTGGTCTATAGTTTGAAGGTAAAGGTTTAGTAGGATGGGGAGCTTTAATAGGATGCAAGGAAATCAATTTCCTTTTTAAGATTTGCAACATGGTATAATGAAGGGTATCAGGTAGGGGTGTGAATTATCTCTTTCTATCCCCAAAGGCATATGAATTTTTCATCTTTATAGCGGCCACTTGGCTATCAAAATGTTGAGTTGGTTGAGGGGGATTAAGTTGTAAAAAGCCCTTATTTTTTTTCTTGAAGGTTGGTAGTTGGTTTGAGGTATGGATTCAATTTTTTCAGAATGGTTAGAGGGAGTTTTCACTTCATGTCTACTAACCAAATTTTGGTAATCATGAAGGGTGGTACACAACTATGTAAAGGAGGGAAATTTCAACATCTCTATTTTAGATTGGACCTTTTTTTTATAAATTTTAAATAAACATTCTTTGAAGGTCAGTATTGGGAATCTTAATGTTTATTTGTGAGTAAAGCATTTGATATCAGACTATAAAATGAGCGACTTGTTCATCCTCCTTTTGTTTGCATGCCATTAAAATAGCTAGGGTCATCTTGGGACCCATGTGTACTTGGAAGTGGTTGGAAAAGGAATCAATAAGTTAATTGGATGAATGTATTGAGGTATTTGGTAAAGAGAAAAACCACTCTAAAGAACCATCTTTGAAGGATCTAGGGAAGAGTTTAGATTGGATTTTATCTTAAAAAATGAAGACACTACATAAGGCTATGTATGTGGAAACATGGCTAATAGGATCTCCTTTCCCACCATACTTCTCAAATCTAAGAACCTTTATACCTGGTGGCATTTGTGTTCTCAATATCTCCAAGGATAATGGATTGGTTTGGATGTATTGTGAAGGTTGGCCATTTTTGTTTTGGTTTAGTGTGGAATTTTTTTGTTCGAGGGATGAGACATTTTGCAAAAGTTTTTTAAGTATTGGATCACTATTGGTGTTGTGGGACAGGGGTGAATAAGGTGGGGTTGTGTATGTATGTGAAGGGAAAGTGAATTATAAATTTGTGAGGGGGGGGATGAGGAGATATGAGATTTGAATGCACAAATCTAGATGGATTCCTAGTGTAAATAGCTAAGGATGTATTGACATTTCTTGTAGCCTGCATAGTTCTAGTAAGATGAGGATTATTGTAGGTAGGAATAGAGGTAAGGATTGTGGAAGGAGGAATTAGATTTCCATCTTGACTTTGAGTATACACCAAAGATTGAGAACAACTATTGATGAGTGTTTTTGCACTTTCTCAACATAGACAACACACAACTGAGATGTCTGTCTTGAAAGGTGAAGATCTGTAACCAAGTTTCAAAAAATCACCCCAAGGTCTCTTGGTGTTAGGTCAAGACTTGAAAAAATAACTCAGTTGTTTGATGTGATTTTTTGGCAAGCACAAAGGGAATTTATGGTTCAAAAAGCATGGAGTTTCCTTGGGTCTATAATAGAGTTTTAGATTTATGGACGTGAATCAATAGTGACATTAATTTCAAGATAGTAGTCTAAAACTCACTTCTATCACCTGATTTTGCTTTATAGTGATGCTGGAAATGCTTGCTTAACTAAGATTTTTTAAGAAATAGAAAGAGGAAAAGGGTTTAGAAGTTTTTCTAAGTCTGCAACTAAGATGAATAGTAACAATCAAGGATTCTATAGTGGACAAACTTCCAAACTGAATTTTACTTAACCAAGGACAACCCACACTATCATATAATTAGTGCAATCTTCTAAGGCTTACTAATGATTTTCAAACTACAACATGAATACTAAGAGAATACGCATACATAGTTGAAGTTAAGTGATGTAAATGAAATAGCTCAGACTAAATTTACATAGCAATTTATCATCAACAAGTTGCTAAAATTATGAGATGGAAATGCATCAAACACTATAGCATACATCCACCATTAAAGCACAACATGAACTACTAACTGAAAATGAACTTAAACTAAAATAAATAATGTTGAAACTAACTATTGGAGATAGAATCATGCACACATGGAGAGAAATACACAAGAAACCATTAACTCAATAATTCTCTTATATATATTGTAGAAACATGTCTTTACACAACAACTCATATCTCTCCTTGAAAATGAGAGGATTCCCCTATTTATAGTTTTCCAAAAGAAGAATGAATGGGTGAGATATCTTTACAATGAATGGTCTAGATTCATTCTAACTTAGGAATTCACCTAACCCCAATATTTTACAATATTAAAAAAATAGATTCTTTTGTCTTTTTCCTATTTTTTCCTCTAGGTATATATTTAAAAATTGATCATCTATTAAGGGATTTCCAACTTCCTTCTATAGAGTAGCATAATAAACAAAGTTTTCAATAACAAATTGGAGTTTATCCCATTCCGTGAAGTCTTATTTGGTAATTTTGAAGGTGATCCTCTCAAAATTTTCATCATTTCCATGTGGTGCTATACACATGCATCTCCTACCTTAACCATCTACTCTAACTCTGAGAAAGTTCATGCAGTGAAATCCATGAAATCCGCTAACAAAGTGTTGCCAACTCCCTGTTCCATGCTTTTGTGAAACTCCAACTTTACTGCCTCCAGATCTAATTCCAGGGTGGGCATCACATAACCTATCATAATCTTTAGGGGTTCATTCATCTCATCCAAGTAACAACACTGGCATGGATATGGTCCAGCTCTATGAATGAATTTTCCAGAATTACTTTTCTGAATTCAAGAGTATGCAACCAAGAATCGAGCAGATTGTGATCCTCCTTTTGCAAGTCCAACTCTTTCTCCCAAACCTCTATAGATAACTTTAGGATGCTCTATAGTTTGGGGAATGCGATCTTGTAGAGCTCAATGAAATTCTTACATGTTCCCACCTCTGTCTCAATTGGGGTTTTTAGGATCAAATAGTGGTTATGCATCTTGACTACGTAATGAATGCCCTTATTGCCCATGCTGATGACCCTCTTGAACCAATCAGATATGGACTTGGTCCAGTTCCTATTTTTTTCCATTTTATTCACATGCTCTATGGATAGGATGGAAGATGTAGGTGATTCCATCAGAGCTTCTTCTCCTATTGAGGTCCATTGTTGTGTGAAGGCTACAAGTTCTGCCACTTGTGCTTATAGTTCTTTCTTCGTTGATTGATCTTTGTTTAGTTGTTGGAGGATGGTGGACACTAAGCCCTAAAATCCATCAATATTTTGTGCTTGTTTTGTCGGGCCCAAATTAATGGTTGACACCTAATAGTCCTTTCCTTGAATGGTGTTTGCATCTTTTCTTACTGTGGGAGTTGCTACTTGCAATACCCTAGACCCACAAAAATCAATAGTAATGTGTGATCTGATCTTTGTCTTCTCCTTTTGGGTCTTTACTAAGGCTTTGGGAAGGATTGCCTCCAATCAATCCTTGGGGTCTACAAGTATGAGATATTTCCTCTTTAGTTGATGCTCCAACCACCTAGGAACCTCTCTTTGATGGCTCAGAGATTCATCATTTCCTTCTTCATCCTATTCTTTTTATGGTCCTTCATTTTCTTGTTCAAAAACATCTTTTATTTTTTCTTCTTCTTCATTATGTTCATCTTCCTATATCTTGTCCTCTCCTTTATCAAGCTCAACATTTGCTACATTTTCTTCACCAATATTTTATTCTCCTGATGTCCCCTTGTCTGCTTCATGTTGAGCTTCTTTCTCAAGCTCAACATTATTTTCTTTTACATTCTCTTCTTCTTTATCCTTCTCTTTCTCTTATTCTCTCTCTTGAGGCAATTTTTCATGTCTCAAGCCCTCATCTTGGTTAGTTTACAAATTTTGATCAGTGTTCCCTATATTAATACTTGTATCCGTTTTCCCTTCATTAGAATGGTGTTCTTTTGCGTTTTCCTCTTTATTATGATGTTCTTTAGGTTGGTCTTCTTCATGTTCTTGATGAGAGGTTTCAACTTCATAGTAATCATCCAACTTACCAACATCTTGGCCTTTGAATGTTTTTCACTCTTCTTTATGTGATTCTAATTTATCTATATTTACCTTTAGCCCTACCTCAATATGCTCAAAGTATCCATCATGATTAGAGTCATTTGACTCTTCAGTAATATGCACATCTGCCCCTTTGAGTTGCTCTTTGCTAAGTCTCTACATTTCTTTAGAAATTTGTATTGTCACCTCCATTTTGGGGGCTCAGTAGGTGGGGCAGGGAGAGGTAAGGTAGAAAAAATATGGGCCATTAACACTTGGACTTGATGGTTAAGAATTAACCTAGAGAGCTCAGATGGCACATTTTTCATATAAGAGACAAAGGCATGTGGTAAGGTGAGAGGTTTCGTGAATGTTATTGGAAAAGAAGGTGGAAGAGTAGATAAATTTGGTAGTGGAGACATGAGAGAGGAGGATAAAAGTGGAGAAGTAGTGGAGGAAGAAGATTCCAATACCACTACAGGCGTAGTCATGGAGGAAGAGGTGAGGTGGATTGAGATGTCCACAATAGATGGGGATGAGATGCATATTTTTTTGGGAGTAGTATGAGATGGTGCAGTAGCAGAGGTAGATGGGAGTGCAATGGTAGTAGGCGGTGGTGAGAGAGGTTTCTTACCTTCTTCCTCTTCATGTGAGGGTACTTCCTCCTAGATGGTCGACATTTTGAGAATTAAAGTTCCAATTCGTTTAGCTTTCTTTGGTGGTTTCCCTTTAGCTAATTTCCTTGTATATACTTTGTGTTTGGGCTTCCAATTGGATGTGTCATTTCTCTTCCTTGATATGGTAATGGGCAGAAACTTGGGAGCCTCACTCAATGATCTTGTGGTGGTGCCACTATATATTTAACTCTCTACCTCATCTTTGAGATCTTTTTATGTTAGTTTCATGTCTTTCTAATGCAATTGAGTTATTTTATAAACTATCCACTGGTTGGTCCTTTTCTCAATGGGGTTGGTGATAATATCCAGATCAGTGACATCCTCCTTAGGCTAGTGAATTATTGGAAATGAAACATTAATCAAGGAATTGTACTTCTCATCCAGAACATTGTCATCCTCTATAATTTGATTTGGGACTAGGAACAAGTAGATGGCCTTTACAAATCTGGTGGTCATTCTCATATAGTGTCACTTCTGAACCTCTTTGTCATCATCAAAATTCACAAAAAAATTATTCAATGTGAGGTTAGTGGGCGTACTATCTTCCAAATTGATTCTTTAATTTTTCGAGGGGATCCAAGCCTCCTCTATCTATGTAACTCAAAATTATATTCAGTGCATGGAGCAATAGGGAAAGAGTACATTCCCTATTAGAATGTGAGGGGATATGGGATCCCAACATGGTGCATATTATGTAACAAGTTATGGGTAGTCTATAACTATCATGTAAGCTCTAATAAGATAATCCTGTCATTGGGATAGCAGGGCAACCGATAGGGTCTTCTGGAGAATCGCTCTTCTTTGATGTATGTAAACCTGGGGAATTGGATGGAAAGATATCCAAATCCCTTTATGACCACCTTGGTGATGTGTGATAATCTTTTGTGATATTCTCCTACCAAGGTTCTAATGATGTGCCCAATGAAGGCCTCATTAACCCTCTGGTAATCGCTCTTGAAGTTCATATATTGAAGTTGAGGGTAGTAGTCATACACTCTGAGTTTCCCTTTCTTAGTTCCTAGTACTCCAACATAATTCAGTCCATTATAAGGGAACTTTATGGCTAGGAGATAGACTAGATAAGAGTTCATATGGAACTATGATGTCTTCTTTACTTCCATAAATTAATCATGCAAGTTGTTGCTTATCATTTTCGCCTAGTGGAACTTGGCGTTACCCGAGAGGATCTCTTCTACTAAATAAAACATCCACTCCTCAAAGAATGAGGAAGTGGGGAGGCCCATCACTCTTCTTAGAAGCATGACTAAGTCATTGGATTCTTCAAAAAAATCACTCCTATATAGTGTTTGCGGTCCTTTGTTGGCACTACCTCTCTTATCTTTCAGCCATGTTTGATTTATTGTCCTTTTGCATCTAGTAGGCTCTTTCTTCCAAAAATTTAGAGAGAAATACTTATCGACCTATTCCATTACATCAAATGTAGGTATTCCAAATTTCTTACCAATATATTGGGGAGGTAGGTCTATGATTACTCTTCCATCCTTAGAGGCTATCCTTCTATTGTATGGGTAATAACACTCCCAACAAGCCATCACTAGTTTATGAGCTATTAGGGAATGATGGAAGCTATCTGTCTTAGAAAGCCCACTTTGTTTTATCCTTATGGATTCCTCTGTTATGGGGTTAACCATAACCCTTTTCTTGAAATCATCTATTCTGAAATTTCCCAAATCACTATCTATGACTTTATCCCAGTTGGAAGTAATCTTTGAGGTACGCTTGACCCCATGGAATTCATACTTCATTTTTTATTTCTCTTCTTTTCCTCTAGGAGTTTTAGCTGGTTTCTTTCCTTTTTCAACTTTCCCAATTGACTTCTCTATTGGTCCTTCAGCAGGTTCCATAAATTCTACACACGAGAGGTGCAGTAAGTGATTTGATAGATTAGGAATGTAAAATGATATTGAAATCATGCAAAAAAATCAATAGTTGCATCTATATACTCTTAAAATATCATTACATTTACCATATTTCATCATTTGAGGCTTGTTTCGATAATTTTCTGAAATGCATGTTTGGCAGTGCGGGTTTCCACCCTACAAAAAACCACTAGGATGAAAGCTAGACTTTTGTAGGTGGCCACATGACGATAAATTCCTGCAACAATTGAATAGTAAGAAAATCCTATGTGAAATTAATGGACACATGTAAAATTGGTGATGGAGGTATATAGGACCAGTCCCCTTCGTTGAATTTTAGTTGTTTCCACCCTACGAAAGATGGCTTCCGGTACATAAAAGAATTCCCCCAGAAGAGAAGAAGAAAGAGACCACAGATCCCTCCCAGAATGAAATAGCCCCACAAGAACTGAAGAAACTGCATCTCCTGAAAGAAGTGAGAGGGAAGAGGTCAAATGAAAGCAATCTCTGAAGGTGAAATAGGTGTAGCCCATGATGTCTCCATAGAAGCAGGTGTGACCTCAACAAATGAAGAATTCAAAGTGGGTGAAGATTGAATAGGAATCTCCAAAGATGGATGATCAACTAGATCCTGCTGCACTAAAATAGAAGAACTCACATCTGGAGTCATAGAAGTATCAACAACTAAAATAGTAGGTGAAGGAGGTGGAATAGATGGCTCAAGAGCAGGATCTGAAGTGAGAACTCCAATGTTCAAGTAGCCAAATGTCTCCTCTAAATGATGATTCACACTAGAAGTGTGATGAACAACTATAGGAACAAAAGCACCATTAGTAGCAAAATCTGCAAAGGAATACAACCGAGATGAGTGATCCACCACCCCAGTAGAAATAACTGTTCTACTCTCCAAGTCTCTGATGATAACTGAATCAGGTGTGAACTCCACAGACCTCCCATTGCCTCCATGTGTGATTTGATATATATTAAGAAGGTTGTTCATCAAATGAGGAACACACAAGACATCCTGAAAAGTGTTGTCCCCAAACTAATAGACCCCTTCCCTGTAACACTCATGTATGTATTGTTTCCCATCAAAATAGGATACATAGTGTGAGACTCAAAGGAAGTGAACATAGTCTGTGTAGAAGCCATCTCCTTGATCCAAGACTCGAAGAAGCACAAAGAGCATGCCCCCTCATATTTGATGAAGTGTGTAAAACAGCTATGCCTGAAGAAGAAGAAGAAGAAGAAGGAGGAGGGGAAGGAGATGATGTAGACATCCTAGAAGAAAAATCAATCTGATGTTTTTGAAGAAGATTCTTCAACTCATCAATGTCCTTCTTGTAGCAATTGTGTTCTGCATGTCCTTCTCTCTTGCAATATGCACATGGGCCCTTCTCATTCCTAAATGATTTCCCCTTAGAAGAGGATGATGAATATGAGGACTCCTTCTGCTGCTCATAAGATTTGGAATCATTTTGTTTTTGTTTCTTTCCTTTTCCTGTAGAAGCCTTCTGATCTCTGGGCTCCTATGATGCAATAAGTGCCTGTGATGAAGAGGGCTTCAACTGCCCCATATTGGCCAACTTGGCCTACTCTCGAGTGAGAGAAGATGCAAAATCATCAAAAGAAGGCATAGTAAATCTAGTACCAAGTGCATCCCTAGTAGCATAAAAGGTAGAAACAAAAACTGAATAATCTGGTCCAAGCTTAGAAAGAATGGACAATATCAACTGAGAGTCTTCCTTCTGAACACCACACTGTGACAACTGCAATCTAAGAGACTCGAGTTTGGTGAAAAACTCTTGGATGCTATCAAAATCCCTAGGATTTAAGCCAATAAGCTCATTCTCTAACTGAAACCCTCTCATAGTATCCTGCTGCCCAAATAAAGACTACAAAGTAGTCCAAACCGCATGGGGTATAGTGCAAGAATCAATATGAAAAAGAATGTTAGAAGAAAGAGAAAGACATAATGTACCATAAGCTTCATCACATCTATTAAACCACTTTCTCTTTTCAGCAGCACCTGTAGGTTCAATTTTTGTACCCATGGTTACCCTATACAACGCTTTGTGTTTCAAATGAATCTCCATTTATTTTTTCCAACCAAAATAGTTGAATGGAGTAAGGGGTGCAATATTATGTGTATCCATGATAGAAAATAGCAATATATACTCTCAAATAAAATAAAAATGCTCGCTGATCTCAAAAAAGAAGCCTGATAGCACGCTTCCCAAGAAAACAATTGAAAAACTAAAGGCTGAGATCATACAGTAAAATCAGATACCTAATAATAAAATCTGGAAAATCAGGTCTGAGATTTGTGTAGAGCACTGAACCAGATTTCCGACGCCTATTTGTTTTCGCAAAACTGAGTCCGGACACAAACGTTACGCCACCCGGACTCAAAACAGCAACTTCTGGCTTTGACAGGCGAAAAAGGCACCAAAACTAGAAAATCAAAAATTCTAACCTCCACCATTGTGAAGAACGTCGAACCAGATTTCTGATGATATTTCGTTTTTGAAAAAAGGCCTCCATTTGTCCAAGTTATGAGAAAATGAAAAAAAGGCCTATAAAAAGGCACTTCCAACACTAATCAGGGGCAAAACTTAAGCACCTTCAGATCTGGCCCTCAATTCTGCAGGTGACCGGCCGCTGGCTCTAGGGGCTGAATCCATAGGTCATGGTCATAGATGGGACCACCCACTCGATGCTTGAGGGCTGAAAGGCCCACGGGGGCTAGTGCGAAGCTCCTGGTCGACAATGTGACCGGAGCTAGCGGAAGGGGCGGGGCTGGAGGGAGGACAGCGGTGCTATGGTGGTTCCCGCTGGTGCCAGTGGTTGCATGTGGTTGTTGCCGAGTGGCAGGATGGTGGCGGCCTCCTTTAAATGAGTGACCCAAAAAATTAAAAAAAACTTTGTTTTTTTTGTTTTTTTTTTGCAAATTCGATCTGCGAGCCCTAGGGCCGTACGGCTCTGGGGCAAAAAAATTTTGCCTTTTTTTTTCAACAAGTCCAAAATCGACCAAACGAAAGGCGTTTCTAAGGTTTTTGGGCACTCTGAACGTGACGGCGATGTCCGTTTGACCCAAAATTGCACAGAAAAAATGCCTACCCCTAGATGCACACAAAATCAATCTAGCTTGAAACTCATGCATAGAAAAAGATGCTGTGAGAGAATATCTTCAAATCATGAATAGGCAGCCACAGGTCTGGAGCTCTGATACCATGTAGAAGTTGATAAATCTCAACCTCGCAGTCCCCAAGAATCACCTGCATGCAATCACCTGTCACATGCAATAGATATCAAGAACAAACAAGAGGATGTTCTGTAAACCCTCAGAGCAAGAATGTGCAAGCATAAAAACTAGAATAATATTATGGAATGACATGTTTTACAAATAAAACAAAAGCCTTCAAAAGGAAATCATGAAAAACCCTAATCTTATCTTGAGCAACAAGATAACTCAATAAGATAAAGATTATAATTAACCTAGGAAATAAAATATGCCTAAGTAAACTTATGCTAAAGTGTAATTAAATAATTAATTACACCAACAGATGAAAGCCCGTATCCGAACTTTCATAAAGGCTAAAAAAATTATGAAACTTAGGTAGGTGATTTTTGTCAAGATGCATTCAAAAAATTTATGGCTCATGACCAACTTAGGTTTAAAATAGGGGGATGCAAAATGAGGAAAAAGAGAAATGATCCGGCAAAGGAAAAAGGGAAAAGAGGGGGTCCCTGGTCAGAATGGGTCATGTGTGCTATACACACAACAAATGGTGACTCTGATGGGAGAATGATCCCGAGAATTCCAAGGGTAAGGATTCATGTGGAACACATAATCTATGGTTTCATAAACTAGGAGAAAGTATCCTCAAACAAACTCAAGGCTTAAAGAAGAACATAATCCTTACCGAAATCATAGCAAAGAATACCTTAGAAGCATGTGTGTAGTGAGTTAATTCCCCTCTCTTAGAAACCCCAAAAGTAACCTCGACATTACTCTGCTACTAGTTAGGCATCCATAGCCTCGATGGAGTTGTCGCTGCAATCCCCATGAACATTTCTCTATTACTAGTTGGACATCCATGGCCTTGATAGATTTTCTTGTACACCCACAAAGTTTCCTATTTTTCAATATTTTCGTTCAAATTTTTATCATATTTTCCTTTTGATGCTCTTTTTCTCAACTATATAAGAAATGAAGCTTACAGTGGGTTTAGGGATTGTAGTGGTCACTGGAGAAGATTTAGGATTTTTCACTTCCAAAGGATTCATGGTAACTATTGTATAGCCTGTCAAGATTTCTTAATATGTGTGTTATGTGATCTTTGATATAAGTGTGAGGGGATTCAGATAAGGGTTCCATTAGAGGTCAAGCCAAAGTTTAGGTGAAGATACTAGATTCATAGAAGCGGAAAAAGGATCTTGGTAACTCATGAAGACATATCCATGGAATAAACAAGAGTGTGCAACAAAGTGTGCCCCCTAAGAAGGCCAAGCACAACCACTACATCAAAACCAAACAACCCCTCAGCAGAAACAAGGGCTGACAAAACAAGTGAATGACAAGGAATAGCAAGATAGAAAGAAAAAGCCTACTCTAACTATATACAAGGGTGAGATTGAATAGCTTAGGTGAGGAAATAATGCTTCAGATATTTCCCATTTACTGGTAATAGGACATCCTCTCCAAGTATCTTTTTCAAGAGAAAGGCATTATCTCCCAAAATTTCAGAAATTTGGAAGGGGCCAAGCTAGAGCTTGTTGAATCTTTCATGTCCCCCTTTCTTCTCATGAGATTTGTCCTAGAATAGTACCAAATCAAAAATCCTAAATTCCTTGACCTTGGATTTGCAGTCCAACCATCTCTTGACGATAAACTGATGTTTGGAAAAAAAAATTGCAGCTTGATCACGGACCTCCTCTAAATGGAGTAGATCAATCAAGTGAGCCTCAGGGTGTCCCCCCTCCTCATAATAGGTGTTGATGAACTATAGTGTAGGGATCTTGAAGTGGATTGGGAAAATAGGCTCTAGGCTATAAATAAGCTTGTATGGGGAATTTCCTTAAGTAGCTTTGTGTCAGGTGTGATCTACCCATAGAGAAAAATGCAACTGGGTATGCCAGTCCTCTGGGTTCTTATCTAATAGTTTGTGTATGAAAGTCAACAATTTCCTATTTGTGGATTCAGCTAATTTGTTGCCTTAGGGTAGTAATTTGATAAAAATTTGAGGATAATCCCATAATAAAAATCTAAACTTCCAAACTTAAGGGATGCAAATGCAAGACCATTATCATAGAATAATGCAAATAGGTAGCCAATATGATTTATAATAAAGCTTTCAAGAAAATTAGTAACTACCTCTATCATGCATTGTCTACAAGAAATTTTCTATGTCCGTCCAATGCAATAATTAGTTGTGATTAGAATGTACCTATGACCTAGAGAGGTTGGTGGGTTTATCGAGCCGATGAAGTCAAGTCCCCACTAAGAAATATGCCTTACCTCAACAACATGTCATAGTGGAACAAAAACATACCTCTCCCTAGTGACAGTAGTCTAGCAAATGTGGAAGGATTGGACATGGTTATGAGAATCTTTGAATAGAGTCAGACAATAGTATCCAGCTCATAGAATTTGATGGGTAGTCGAAGGACCAGATCCATGGCTTGTTTCAAACTTTTCATTGAATTCCTTCAACACTTTAGCTACTTATTTTATTCCCAAGTATCTGGGGTAGATACCCTTATAATTCTTCTTATACAACATGGATCGTTTTAGCATATAACTATTTCTCTTCAGTTGTAAAGATTGTTTTTGAACTCCTTACAAGCGTGGTAGATATTTTTTGTTCAACAAGTAGTATATGATGTCATCATACCATTCATCTGGAGAAACATCCTCCAAGCGGTATTGATGAGTTGTAAGCTTTGGTTCTACCTCTACCATTGTGCATGTGAGAGCTTGCCCTCATACTACCTTCATTGGTTGGATCTCCATGTCATACTCTTGCAAGAGTGTAACCCATTTTTCTCTTCTTTCCCCTAGTTTATTTTGCATCAACAACACCTTAACTACTAGGTCCAAGATGGTAGAAAACACCTTATTTCTTAGGATGTAATGCCTGAATTTATTGTCTCCTTAAACTATGGCATACACCTAATTATCAAAATTATGGTAGCACAATTCAACATCCTTTAATGGGGAACTCATGAATGTAATAGGGTTCTCATTCACTTCATCATACTTTTGTGTTAATATGTTGGTACATGAATGGTCTGAAGCAAACAAATAGATATAGAATGGCTTAGAATAATCTAGGCTAACCAACATAGGAGCATATGTAATAGTCCTCTTTATTTCTTTAAAATCCTTCTTAGCTTCTCGTATCCATTTTACTTAACCATCTTATTTAAGAATTGTAATCGATGGCTTGACTATTTCTACAAACCCATGATAAACTTCTTGACAAAGATGACTTTTCCAAAAAATATTTCATTTCCTTCTTGTTGCCTGGAGGCTGAATTTTCAAGATGGCCTAAATATGGTATGGATCTATCGATATACCATTTTCTAAAATCACATGTCCCAACAACTTTCCTTTTGTTACTCCAAATATACACTCCTTCGGGTTCAATGAGATACCAAATTCTCTACTCTTCTATAAAACCTTGCATAATTTGGAGATGTGATCCCCTCTTTTCTTTGAGAACATTGTAAGATCATCCATGTAGATGATGATGATGCATTTTCAAATGAGGTCCTTGAAGGTTATATCCATAGCACATTGATATGTTGCACCAGCATTGATTAAACCAAACAACATCCTTCTATCTAAAAACATCCCCATTTTGTGGTGAAATCCATTTTATTCATATCTTCATACTACTCCATTACTTGATTGTATCTTGAGTAGCCATCAAGAAATGACATAATTTGAGAACCATTTACTATTTACATCACTTCATCCAGTGAGGGCACTAGATAGTTATTATTTTCAAAAGCTATGTTCAGGTTCATGAAATCTACACACAACATGATTTCTCCATTTTTCTTTCCGACTTGTACCACATTCACCACCCATGTGGAATGTCTAATAGGGAAAATGATATAGGTGGACAACAAATTCTTCACTTCCTTAAAGATGATTGGTTCTAGTAGTGCATTAATCAGACTCTATCGCCGCCTAAACGATCTCACATTCAACTTGAGGGGAATGGTGTGACTGATGATTGAGGTGTCATAGGTTTTGAGATCCTCATAGCCCTAGGCTATGAAATCATGGTAAGTAATAAATGCCTCAATAATTCCTTTCCTTTCTTTGAGGGTGTAGACTTTTCCAATAAATACATTCTTAACATCCTCTTTAGTACCCATGTTATGAATTTCACATTGATTATTTATGGAATCCTTTTTTTCATTTCTGATCTTGGTCCCTTATGTGTTCCAGGTCTAATAATCTTTCTAAATGGACCATACCCCTAGGTATTATGTTTGTATTTAAATTTATTACCCCATCTATGTCTAGTTCTGCTTCCTCGGGCTCTACTTTGTCTATGATTTGGGAGGAAAATATATTTGAACCAATGATGAAGTTAATGATATGCTTGTCATCATCAAATACCTAGAAATTGGTCACATTATTGGGTACTGATGGAGTAGAAGTGAGTTCTACAGTGAACCTCTTCAGGCCAGACAATGATAGAGGATGCAAGGTACTAGATTCCTAGGCTAAGACATCTATGGTTTGATTCTCGCCATGGGGAATTAATTGGTTATTGAATGCATCTAATCCTTTTCTTAGGTCCCACACCCTATGTCTATAATTTGCTAGTCTTTTATCATGACATGAGTATAATTTTTGAACTTTCTTTACAACTAGATTGGAATCTCTAAATACTTGCAATATTTTGACCTTATTCCTTAACACCATTAACAATCCATGAACTAATGCCTCATATTCAGCTACATTATTGGTGCAATAAAAATATAATATATGGGTAGAAAAGTATGTCTTACCCAAAGGAATGATGAGCTCAAATCCCGCTCCCACTCCTTTCTTGGATTTAGATCCATGAAAGCACAATGAACAGAACTTGGAGAGATATTTTCCTTTGGAGCTGATTGAAATAACTTCTTTTCCTGGTTGTGTGTCTATTTTTTCACCCTTGGGTGGTTGTTTTTGTTCAGGCTAGTTTTGATCTTGTTGCTCCCTCAAAATCTCCTTTGGAGGGATTTTCCTTTTGACATGATCCATGATTGTTTGGCATAAGTAACACTCAAAATATGAATGGGCTACATCATGTAATCTAAACTAGTTGGGTAACAATAGCTCTTTGAAATCCATTGTGGCTCCTAAATTGAGCTGATATTATACACATTTCTATATAAATTCTTGAAATCCATCGAATAGACCTTAGTTACCATCCTCTTTATTGTATTTATCATCAGCATCAAATAGTGCTTCTATACTATTGGGAAGAGGAATATGATTGTTGGGATCACTGCACAACATAAGGACCTCCTTCATACCTTCTTCTTGTTCACCTTGGTAGGTGATGTAAAATCTGTTTCTACAAACAACATTTTGTTGGTATTGCTATACTTAGTGATCATAAATTTCATCAAGGGCTCTTGTTCAATATAGATTTGATTAGATAACCCTTTTCAAGGCAACCATAGATGTGAACAATCAATCACTGCATAACCATTCAAGGATCAAGTGAAGTCTCTTCCCAATATAATTCCATAGGTGTCGGGGATGTCAACAACTTAAATTTCAATAACTTGTTGTGCACTTGAATCTGTTGTGATCTACATAGGAATCCTGTGCATCTCCCATACTATGTGTGAACCCCCAATCCTATACCTACACAAATACAGAAAACACACACACAATTAGATTCAAACGCAAGTAAGAACAAGGATTCCCCATGAAATTCATCTACAATTCTCAAAGATAGAAATAAAATGAAGAACAAAACAAGAAACTAAATCAAATTCTATTCAATCAATGCAAACACTTAATCCCATGGGGGAATTCTTGCTAGTTATGTGTAAAAATTGGCCCTTTCCCAACTCCTTTGTAAGCTTGATGATTTGATGGAGATTGATCCACTTTGTTGATGAAGAAAAAGATGATTTCTTGATAAAACCTGTAATAACCTAGCTATGGTGATGAAAAATTCTCAAGAAAATATGTGAAGTTGTTCTCAATGTGAAGATAATGACTTTACTCTCAAATTGTGGATGAAGATTGAGGAGAAGAGCCTCTTATTTATAGATTTCAAAATTGGAAGAATGAGAAAGATTGAGAAATTTGGGATCATTCAACATCCAATGGCCAAGTGCCACTTGTCAAGATGTGAATGGGTGAAGGTTGTGTGCATTTTGATGAATGGGCCAATAAATGATATTAGGTAGATTTCAAATTCATGAAATGACTTGTTGAAGAGGGAAGAAAAATGACTTAAATTCCACTTGTCTCAATGTTGAAGGACATGTAAGAGGGGAGTGAATGCTTTGTTGGATGTACAAATCCAATTGGAGGGATTTTCAAATTTGGAGGAATATTTCCCTTTTATTCCATGCTAAGAGAAAATAGGTATTTAATAAATCAAAATAAATAATTTATTGTGCAAGTGACATTCTCTAGAGGATGTGACATGGATTAGAATTAAATTAATCAAAGGTTAATTAATTTAATGAGATATTAGGGGATGTGACAATTTTTGACTTAAATTTATGAATTGATTTAAATCAAAATTGAGAAGAAAGGTTTAATTAAATAAATGATTTGATTTATTTAACTAAAAGGGATAATGTTAGATTAAATTAAATAAGGTTTAATTTATTGAATTTAATAGGACATTAGAGACCTAATTTAAATAAAATGAATTATTTAAATGAACAGAGACTTAGGGTTAATTAAATTAAATTTATTAATTTAATCAACATGGAAGAATGACTTAATTAGATAATATAATGATTTATTTAATTAAGGGATGAAAAGTGATGACAAGTTGAGAAGGTGATTTGGGATTAAACGATGTTAGTAGTTAGGATCAAGTGTGTCGGTCAATTTTCCATGTCTACACTATGTTCACCTTAGTCTTATCAAGATAAGTCACCTTACATCTAGATGGAGTTGAGGTTATTTCTAGTGCCTGGCACACTGTGAATTCCATGAAATTAGCTGAGGCTCTTGAATCTAGCAAGCAATTATTTATATTTTTTCCAAATATATGAATTGTCAACAGGAAAGGAGGGGTCTCCAACTTCCCTTGGAACATTATTATAGATACATCAGCCTGGGCCACTTGAGCCTTGTCTCTATCATTACTTTTGTCTCTAGGAAGTGGAATGTCTTGTTCCTTAGCTGGTTGTTTATCTGATGGTTTTCTTTTCTTGCATTGTTGGTTGGGTGGCTGATCGGGTTTATTTCCCACAATTACCCTAATCATGGGGTCATTGTTAGAGGTGTCAAATGAGACTCTCTTTGTAGGTGCCTCTTGAGCTAGTTTTGATGAGGAAGTTCCATTCAATGATCAAAAGAAAGAATTCTTGATTGTGGGTACCCTTAGCAGATCAAAGGCTGATAAGCTTATCTTTACTTTCTTAAATTTCTCAACCACTTACCCATTTTCTCAAATTTTTCCTTAGACAAAGTTCTTTGCGAAGCATTAATGGGTTGATCTTGAGTTGGATTGGGCTACCTATTTCTATTAAAATATTGGGTAGGCACTTTGGGATAGGTCGAGTTATTGCTAGCATTAGGATCCGGTGGGGTAGAAGTTGTAAAGGGACCACTGGCTTGCGTATTTCTCAAGTTGTAAGGGGTAGCATTTTGGTGAAACATATTGACCTCATATTCTCATTTCTCTTTCTTTTCTTTAGGACCATTATCTACTGAATCAAATAGCTGAGATAAAGAGTTTTCATTACTTACCTCTTTTGCTTCACTTTCCTTCTTTGCAACCTCCTTCTCAAGTGAGTTACTGTCATTTTGAGGGAAGGAAGCTTAGTTTACCACCAAAACTAAAGATTCATATGGTTCTAATGGAACTATTTATCTACAATCCGTACCATAACCAATATTTTTCACCTCTATCTAGAAGATTTCTGTGTCAATTTGGAACTCTGGACAATCAAGCTCAAAATGCTGATTGGTTTTGTGAATTCTACACCATCTAGATAATGCTGCCTCTACCAAGTAAACCCCACTTGTTTATTTTTCCAAGCCATCAGGTGCATCCAATGGAGTAGGGACTTTTCCATTGTTAGGTCTAGTGTTCCATGTTCTATTATGCCTTTGGGGCTACCTTCTTTCAAATTTTTGTCTTGAGCTTTGGCCTCATTCATAATTTTGGTTCAAGGATGGTCCCAAATCTTGGTTGTCTCTTTGATAACTGGCTTGAATTATTTTCTAGGATTCTTGTAGTTGGTTATTTTGATTCCTCAAATGAGTTACTTTGGGTAAATTCTATACTAATTCAACCAGCTTGTTGATCCTTTCCTTGTTTGCAGTACTTTTAGTTGGAACTAAATTATGAAGGAAAATAGGAGGCACTGTGAGCTAAATCTTTTGGGGAGCTGAGACTTTAGAGCTCTAGAGGTATGAAGGCATTTGGGGAGGTTATGAATAATCCTATTGATGTAGAGCCTATAGATAGATTCACATTAGTGGATATTGATTTAGGGGTGGCCCTGAATGTGGCATGATCAATTATTGGGGAACTTTATTCAGCATATGCGTTTGATGAGACAATGCATGAGTAAGCCCATGGATTTTCCCAGGGTTGGTAGTGGGTCCCAATGAAGGCAACAAACCTATAATATACTATCCCAAGTCAATTATTTCTTTTTTTCTTCTACATAGGCCTCCACTAAACTTTAAGGGGGTTGGTGCATTTGTTTGACCAAGGTGGATGTGAGGTTGTCCAAAGCAATGTAATATACTAATTTGGTCGAAGCATAATCAACTATGTATGGTGGTTGTAACTTCATGCATGCTATATGAAACTTCTTATTGAATGAGCTAATTGGCTCATTGACCTCCCTCCTTACTAACATGAATTGTTGATACAACTCTATGGGGCTAAATGGAATCTTAAATTTATACAAAAAGGTTCTCTTCATGAGGTCCCAAGAGGTAATGGAGCCTATAGGTAAATGGATATACCAATAAAATGCTTCATCTCCCAATGACTAAGGGAAGAGTCTACAAGTCACATCCTCATGTTCAATCTACATGTCCTTCAATCTTGTTTGAAAAATTGGAATAAGTTCTTATGTTGTCATGTGCAGTTCATGCAAATGGAACTTACAGCAGAAGCCTTCTGGGTTCTTGGGAATTTGATGATAATCATTAAAGGATATAGGAAATGTATTGTTACCCTACCAAGCCATTGGTGGAGGTGGAGGTGGTAATGATTGAGTTGCAACAACTTGTGGATCACGTGGAGTAGTTGTTGTGACTATGCCTTGGATGTGAGAAGTGAATGGAGAAAAGGTTGTCTAAAGTGAAGGAGAAGATGGAGATGGAGGGGTTGGAGAAGATGGAGGGTGAAGTGGAAGTACTGATGCTAAAGCTTGCCCTTTATTTGCTTTCCTATCCCTAGTAGGGTTCTTTAACTCTTGAAAATATTCCTTATCTAGTGTGTATCTAGTTAGCCTATGAAATATTTGAGGGGAGAAGGACCTAATTCGATCTAGCATTGTACAATTTCCCTCTTTCCAGCACCAGTTATGTTGATGGGTATTTTTGCACTTTCTTAGAATAGACAACACACAAGTGTGATTTCTCTCTTGAATGGTGAAGATTTACAATTGAGTTTCAAAAAATTACGGCAAGGTCTCTCGGGTGTCAAGTCATGACTTACAAAAGAAACTTAGTTTTTTGATGTGATTTGTTGGTAATCACAAAGGGCATTTATGATTCACAAAGCATGAATTTTCCTTAGATCTATAATGGATTTTTGGATTTTTGAAAGTGAATGAATAGTGACAGAAATGTCAAGATAGCAGTCTGAAACTCACTTCTATCATCTAATTTAACTTTATAGCAATGCTAGAAATGCTTGGTTAACTCAGATTTTAACATAAATAGAAAAAGGAAAAGAGTTTAGAAGTTTTCCCAAGTCTACAACTAATATGAATGATAAAAAGGGAGGATGCTATACTGGACAAAATTCCAAAATGAATTTTACTTAACCAAGGACAAATCATAGTATCATAAAATTGGTTCAATCTTCTAAAGCTTACTAATGATTTTCAAATTGCAACATGAATACTAAGAGAATACACATACACAGTTGAAGTTAAGTGTTGTAAATGAAATAGCTCAGAATAAATTTACACAACAATTTTTTATCAACAAGTTGGTGAAAGTATGAGCTATAAATGCCTCAACCACTAAAGCATACATCCACCATTAAAGGAAAACGCGAACTAATAACTAAAAATAAACTTAAACTAAAATAAATAATATTGAAACTAACAATTGGAGATAGAATCGTGTACACATGGAGAAAAATACACAAGAAACCATTAACTCAATACTTCTGTTATATATATTGCAGCAACATTTCTTTACACAATAACAAATATCTCTCCTTGAAAATGAGAGGATGCCCCTATTTATGGTTTTCCAAACGAAGAATGAATGGCTCAGATTTCTTTACAATGAATGGTCCAGATTCATTCTAACTTAGGGTTTCACCTAACCCCAATATTTTATAGTATAAAAAAAATAGACTCTTTCTTCTTTTTCTTATTTCATCCTATACTCTATTTTTTCCTCTAGCTACCTATTTAAAAATTCATCATATATTAAGGGATTTCCAGCTTCCTTCTACATAGTAGCATAATAAATAACTTTCCAATAATAGCTTGGAGCTTATCGCATTTTGTGAAGTCTGATTTGGTAATGCGGAAGGTAATCCTCTTTAAATCATTCATCACTTCCTCATGGTGCTCTACACATGTATCTCTCACCTTAACCATTTTCTTTGACTCTGAGAAAGTCTGTGTAGAAAAATCCATGAAATCCACTGACAAAGTGTCACCAGCTCCCTATTCCATCCTTTTGTGAAATTCCTGCTTTACTGCCTCCGGATCTAATTCCAGGATAGGGATCTCATAGCCTGTCATTAGATTCAAGAGGTTATCCACCTTAGCCAAGTGAGTAACAATGTTGGCATTGGTATGGTTCAGCTCTATCAATAAGCTTTCTAGAATTACCATTTTGAATTCAAGAGTATGCAATGAATAATCAAGCAGACCATGATCCTCCATTTGCAAGGCCAACTCTTTCTCCAAAAACTTTGGATATAACTTCAAGATGCTCTATAGTTTTTGGAATGTGATCTTGTAGAGCTTGAGGAAATCCTTACATGTGCCTACCTTTGTATCGATTGATTTTTGTAGGATCAAATAGTGGTTATGCATCCTAACTTTGTAATGAATACCCTTATCACCCATGTCTATGACCCTCTTAAACTAGTCAGATGTGGACCTAGTCCAGTTCCTCATTTTATCCATTTTATTTATCTCCTCTTTGGATAGGATGGCAGGTGTAGGTGATTCCATAGAATCTTCTTCTCCTCATGAGATCCATTGTTGCATGAAGGCAATCAGTTTTGTTACCTACACTTTTAGTTCTTCCTTCATTGAACGATCTTAATTAAGATATTGGAGGATGGTGGCCACTGACCCCTAAAAGTCATCAATCTTTTGTACTCAGGACATCAGAACCAAACTAATGGTCAACACTTGATAGTACTTTCCATGAACGATGTTTGCATCTTTGACTACAATGGGAGTTGCTACTTGCAATACCCTAGACCCAGAAGCATCATTAGTAATGTACAATCTGATCTTTGGCTTCTTCTCCTTTCAGGTCTTTACTTGGTCTCCTACTAGGATTGCTTCAACTCAATCCTTGGTATCTTAGATTATGGGATATTTCCTCTTTAGTTGTTGCGCCAATCATGCTAGAACCTTTATTTTATGGCTTGGAGATTCATCATTTTCTCCTTCATCTTATTCTTTTGATGGTCCTTCCTTTTCTTATTTAGAAAAATCTTGGATGTTTTCTTCTTCTTTCTTGTGTTCATCTTCATGTGTTGTGGAATCTCCATTATCAAGGTCAATAGATGCTGCATTTTCTTCAACAATATTTTATTCTCCTGATGTTGTCCCCTTGTCTACTTCGTGTTCACCTTCTTTCTCAGACTCAAAATTATTTTATTTTACATTCTCTTTTTCTTTATCCTTCTCTTTCTCTTTTTCTCCTTCTTGAGTCACTTCTTCATGTCTCAGGCCCTCATCTTGGTTGGTTTGCAAATTTTGATCAGTCTTCCCTGCATCAATAATTGTATCCATGTTCACTTCATCAAAACAATGGTCCTTAAGGTTTTCCTCTTCATTTTGATGTTGTTTGGGTTCTTCTTTTTATTGTTCTTGGTTAGAGGTTTCAACTTCATAGTAATCATCCAACTTACTAGCATCTCCACCTTCAGATCTTTGTTGCCCTTCTTCATTTGAAGATACTTTGTCTATATTTACCCTTATCCCTCCCTTGAGATGCTCAAAGTAGTCATCCCAATCAATGTCCTTTGGCTCTACAGTAATATCCACATCTTCCCCTTTGAGTTGCTCTTCGCTAAGTCTCTCCATTTATTAAAAAAAAAATTGTCACCTCCATTGTTGGGGACTCAGTAGGTAGTGGAGGGAGAGGTGGGGTAGCAACAAGTTGGGCCATTAGCACTTGGACTTGAGGGTTAATAATTACCCCAATCAACTTGGATGGCACATTTTTCATATAAGTGGAAAAGGCATGTGGTAGGGTGAGAGGTTATATGGATGTTATTGGTAGACAAGGTGGTAGAGTAGATAGATTTGGTGGTGGAGGTGGGAGAGTGGAGGATGAAAGTGGAGAAGTGTGGAGGAAGAAGATTCCAATACCACTATGGGTGTGGTGAGGGAGGCATAGGTGAGGAGGAATCAAATGTCCACAATAGGGAAGAATGAGATGATAAATTTTTTGGGATTGGTAGGGGATAGTGAAGTAGTAGAGGTAGATGGGAGTGCAGTGGTGAGTGAGGTTTCTCAAATTCTTCTTCCTCTTCATGTGGGGGTCCTTCCTCCTCGATGGTTAGAATTTCAATAACAAAAGCTCCCATTCTTTTAGATTTCTTTGGTGGTTTCCCTTTAGATGATTTCCTTGTATATGCTTTGTGTTTGAGCTTCCACTCATATGTGTCTTTTCTCTTCCTTGATCTGGTAATGGGCAGAGACTTGGGGGCCTCACCCAATGATCCCATAGTAGTGCCACTATCTGTTTCACTCTCTAGCTTAGCTTCTAGCTCTCTATATATTAGTGTTGTGCCCTTCTCATGTAATTGATGTATTTCATGACCTATCCACTACTTGGTCCTTTAATCAATGGGGTGAGTGACAATATATAGATCAATGACCTCATCCTCAATCCATTCAATTTCTGGAAACAACACATTAATCAAGCCATTGTACTTCTCACCTAGAACATTGTCATCCTCTACAATTTGATCTGGTACGAGGAATAAATTGATGGCCTTTACAAATCCAACGGTCATTCTCATATAGTGCTACTTCCGAACCTCTCTTTCATCATCACAATTCACCCAAAATTATTCAATATGAGGTCAATGGGTGTACTATCTTCCAACTTTCTTCTTCAATTTTCTGAGGGGATTCAAGCCTCGTCTATCTATGTGTAAGTCAAAATTATATTCAGCGAAATAGTTCTCAAAGTATTCGACGCATGGGGCAGCAGGGAAAGAGTAAATTACCTATCCAAATCTTAGGGGATATGGGACCCCAACTTGATGCATATTGTGTAACAAGCTATGGGAATTTTGTAACTATTGAGTGAGCTCCAACAGGATAATCCTATCATTGGGATAGCAGGGCAGATAATATGGTCTTCCGGAGAATCCCTGTACTCTGATGTATACAAACTTGGGGAATTAGACGAAAGATATCCAAATACCTTTATGGCCACCTTGGCATTGTGTGATTCTCTTTGATGATAGTCTCCTTCCAAGTTTTTGATAATTTTACCAATGAAGGCATCATTTACCCTCTGGTAATCTTTCTTGAAGTTCCTATATTGAATTTGAAGGTAGCTGTCACACACTCTGATTTTCCCTTTCTTAGTTCCTAGTACTCCAACACAGTCTAGTTCTTTATACAAGAAGTTTACAGCTGGTAGATAGACCATATAAGAGGTCATATAGAGCTACAAAATCTTCTTTACTTCCATAAATTTATCATGCAAGTTGTTTATTATTATTTTTGCCTAGTGGAAATTGTCGTTACCCCAAAGGATCTCTTCTAAGAAATAAAACATACACTCCTGAAAAAATGAGGAAGTGGGGAGACCCATTACTCTCCTTACAAGTATGATTAGGTCATTGGATTCTTCGACAAAAACACTCCTATATAGTGTATGCGGTACTTTGTTGGCACTACCTCTCTTATCTTCTAGCCATGTCTGATTTATTATCCTTTTTCATCCAATAGGGTCCTTCATCCAGACATTTAGTGAGAAATCCTTATCAACCTCTTCCATTACATCAAATGTAGGTATTCTAAATGTATTTCAAATAGATTGGGGAGACACATCTACTGGTACTCTTTTGTCCCTAGTGGCTATCCTCCTGTTCTATGGGTAATAACACTCCTGATAAGCCATCAGTAGTTTAGGAGCTATTACGGTAGGAAGGAAGCCAACTGCCTTAGTAAGTCCACTTTGTTTGATCTTTAAGTCTTCCTCTATTCTGGGGTTAAATTATAACCCTTTTTTTGAACTCATCTATACTAACATGTCCCAAATTAGTATCTATGACTTTATCCTAGTTGGAAGTAATATTTGATGTACACTCGAACTCATAGAATTCATAGTTCATTTGTTCTTTCTATTCTTTTTCTTGAGGAATCTAGTTCATTTATTTGTTGCAAGTATGGATGTGTTTGTTGGTGTTCTTGTAAGATTGGTAAAATTAAATTAGATTAGATTAAGTGATACTCAAACACTTCTAGGCTAAAATCCCAATCTAAACAAGAGAAAACAAACAATGCATGAGTAAAATGAAAGAATCACACTAAAATACTCCCCATACTTGAAGTTGATTCACTTCTCTTGCTCTCCTATTTCTCCTTTTGCAATATTTTCCCTTAGATTTGTAGTCTAACTTGTGCAAATACCTGCAAATTGTAAGTAGAAAGTTGGAGACAAAATGACTGTTAAATTGAAAATGGAGGAGAAGGGTTGATTTTATAGACAACCATTCTAATGGATGGATATGATTGATATTCTAGAAAGATTCTAAGATCAACAGATGAAGATTCATGAGAGGGAGGTTACGAAATGGATGGCCAAGATCGATTTTCTAGAAAGATGCCAAGATCTACGGTTAAAAATTGATGTAACCAGAATATGCCATACATGGAAAAGATATGGCACCAACAGCTATCATGCCTAATGGCTATGGCAGACATGCAGGACATGTAGACTATGACATAAAATAATGACAGGGGATCTTTGACCAAAATAGAGGGATAAATAATTTATTCGAAAATGGAAGAGGATGACACGTGGAAAATAAATAGTTTATTTTATATTATTTATTTGGAGGAAATGAAGAAGGAGATTTAATTAAATTCATAAATTTAATTAAAGGAGGAGATAGAAATTGAATATGGATAATTGATTTGGATCAATTATTTAAAGGAGAAGAAAGAGACATAAATAAATAATTTCGTGAATTATTTAATTATAGAAGAATAGAAGGTCAAATAATTGTTATTACCTGACTATAGACATGTGATGAAAGATAAATAATTAAATAAATAATGATTTATCTAATTATTTAAGAAAGAGGTATTAGTGATGCAATTAATTTATTTTAATTGATCATGATAGAATAAATATTAGAAAGTGAATTAATTAAATAATTAAAAAACCATTTAATTAATAAAGGAATATGATCATGAATGATTAAATAATTAAAATTATTTAATTATTAGAGGATTATGACTAAGGAAAAATGTTTCTCGTAGACTCTAGGACATTTTTCAATGTCTAAATTTTGCCCCTCTTTGACATAATGCAGTTCATCATGTTGTGTCAAAGAAATTTAATTATGAAATATTCCCCAGTGTAAAGAGAAAGGGGAAGGATGACCAAGAGGGTTGTGGTATGCCCCCTCGAGAGGACATGCAGGTTCAAAGAATATGAACCTGCTCTTGAAAAGGAAGATAAGACTAGAGGATGAAGAATAGAAGAAATTTTAGCATGAAGGAGATGGATGTTAGCATGGAAAAAAACAAGGGAGATGGGATGTTAGTGTGAAAAGGGGAAAGAAGATAGATAGGAAATGATAAGGGAACCAACTTTCATGCTTACATTTTTATATTTATCATCATTGGGCATCAAAAATGTCACAAATGGACCACAAAAACCATGGTATGACATAGACCAAAGTGTGCAAGGTGACCATTTGGGAGAGACAAACAGTAAAAAAGACAAGGAATGCCCCAACTCATACTAAGGACCCAATTGTCCTAGTCTTTTTGCCAAGAAAAACCATAGGTAGCAAACAAAGAAAAGAGGCCATGATCTATCATTGTCCCTCTAAATCCATTGATAGTACATCCTCGAGGAGACTAGTAACATGACTCGAAACCAATAAAAAAGATAAGAAAATCTAGACCAACAAAGTGTTTCCCAGTGATAATGATGACTATTTGATTGGTTGATTAGGTTGACCAAGATGACCAAGTTGATTGATAGGTTGATAAGGATCAATAAATTTATTTAATTGATCATGCCTAGCTTGAGGAAGGACACATCCTGATGAAGGAAAGATTGATTGACCAAGCTGATAAGATTGAGTGGTGTGACAAAGGTGATTGATAATGATAATGCTTGGTTTCAAGAAGGACACCAATTAAATGACAAAGTTGACAAGATTGTTTGGTTGCTTGACAAAGATTTGATGAATATGACCAAGTGTTGTGAGGATACCCAACCGCAGGAAGGACTCCTCCTGTTTAGGTAGAGGGCACATCTAAGAAAGTTTACCAAGTGACAAGTGTTGACATGACACCTAATTACAAGGACACATCCCGATTAAGGTAAATGACAAGGTTGACAGAGTCTAATAACAGGAAGGATGCATCCTAATAAAAGATAAGAGATAAGACTGAATGACACAAATGACATAATTCCCCATTCTGATATAAGACTAGTGACCTGATTGAGTTGATGATAAGATAATTGATTGATGAAAAATTTAATTTGTTTGTTGTTTCTTGATGTAGTTTGAAAGATGATTTCTTTCAGATCAATCAGATGACCCAACTCAATGAACCCTAAAGGACTTGACCTAGGGGGCCTCGGGGGCTCATCGATAGATGGCCCTGCCTACATAGCAGTGCACAAAGACCTCATAGTTCGACACGACTTGACTTTGTCTTATTCAACAAAATACTGGGTCATGATTTTATTTCAACAACCTAAAGGGACTGACGTAATGCCTCGGGGGCTTATTTAAGATGAGCCTTTCCTACGTAGCAAACATGCAGAGTAAATGTAGTTCAACCACTCTAACAAAACTGATTCAGACTCAAACCTAGAGTCAGCCTCTATTTTTTAGGAGTTTTAAATTTTTCTGATGTTTTTGGATTTTGTGGATTTTATGACGTTTTCGATTTTGAAATGTTTTGGTTTTTTTTGTATTTTGAAATGTTTTGATTGTTTTGGATTTTTCAAGACATTTTATGGTTTTTTGGATGTTTTAGGACATTTTATGGTTTTTTTTTTTGGGGGGATTTTTTTCAGGACATTTAATGATTTTTATGGATTTTGACGGTTTTAAAGGGTTGATACCATTTATTATTTCCCATGAATATGCAAGTCAAGGAATTGACCCTAGTTGAGTATAGGACAAATTTACTAGGTGCGAGGGGAAGAAGCGAATGCAATAGGTGGATATGAAAGTGAAGGATGCTAAATGTTGGTTGTTTCATGCCATGGGAAGGATGACAAAGCTTTATTAAGGATGAGGAATGGGTCTGACTGGATGAAACACTAGATGGATTGAAAGTAGATGGAGGAGCATAGACCGACTACACATGGTGCCTATTTTCTAGGTTTTCACCATGGTACTTATCCAAAGTGCCACTAAAGTGGTTTTCACTTTTGGACGAATTATTTCTCTTTACTATTTGTCTGAATTTTTTATTTTTGTATTTTTTCCTTTTTAAGGGATACTCTGAGAATCAAGTATAATACTTGTGAAGGTGCATGTTGTTGATGGGTTTGAACAATGGTTCTCCTTCAGGAGTAGAAAGTTGATAAGCACCAGATCCACATGTTGCTATGACAATGTATGGGCCCAACCGATTAGGCTCAAATTTACCAGGTTTTTCTCGTTCTACTTGGTTCTTTGGATTCTCCTTTAGGACTAGATCACCAATGTCAAAATTTCTAGGATGAACCTTCTTATTATAACTACTGATATTCTAGAAATATTCTAAGATAAATGGATGAAGATTCATGAGAGGGAGGTTATGAAATGGATGGCCAAGATCGATTTTCTAGAAAGATGCCAAGATCTATGATTAAAAATTGATGCAACCAGAATATGCCATACATGGAAAAGATATGACACCGACGGCTATCACGCCTAATGGCTATGACAAACATACAGGACATGTAGACTATGACATGAAATAATGACAGGGGATGTTTGACCAAAATAGAGGGATAAATAATTTATTCAAAAATGGAAGAGGATGACAAGTGGCAAATAAATAGTTTATTTTATATTATTTATTTGGAGGAAATGAAGGAGATTTAATTAAATTCATAAATTTAATTAAAGGAGGAGATAGAAATTGAATATGGATAACTGATTTGGATCAATTATTTAAAGGAGAATAAAGACACATAAATAAATAATTCTGTCAATTATTTAATTATAGAAGAATAAAAGGTCAAATAATAATTATTATCGGACTATAGGCATGTGATGAAAGATAAATAATTAAATAAATAATGATTTATCTAATTATTGAAGAAAGGGGTATTAGTGACACAAATAATTTATTTTAATTGATCAGGATAGAATAAATATTAGAAAGTAGATTAATTAAATAATTAAAAAATAATTTAATTAATAAAGGAATATGATCAGGAATAATTAAATAATTAAAATTATTTAATTATTAGAGGATGATGACTAATGAAAAATTTTGCTCGTAGACTCTAGGACATTTTTTAGTGTCTAAACTTGTCATTAATGTTTTCATTGATGTCAACACTATACAGGTTGAGTAAGTTGTGTATTTTTCAAGTTCTTTTGAGAAAATAAGAGAAACAATGAAAGCTAAGTTGAAGTGTGTTTTGAGCATGATCTGGTATTGTGGTCTACACTTCTTCTATGTTGATCTTATGCCTATGTGGATTTATAGATGTTCTCATAAGCTTAAATGGATAGCATATTATGAGTTTCAGCTTCTGGTTTGAATGAGAGAAAAAGTTATGTTCATAAGTGTGTGAACTGGATTTGCAGAGTTATCTGGTTGAGGATTGGGAGAAATGTTTTGGCTCCGTAGTCTTCTAGTATTTGGTTTCAAATCTTGAGGATCTGGGAGATTACTCTCTATGGTTGTTTGTGTGTTCAGGAATTTTTTTTTGTGGTTTGGCTCTCTGGAAGACTTACTCTAGAGCTCTGGTATTTTAGTTGGTTGTCTCGGTTAGACTGGTCAAGTTTTCTCTGTGAATGAAGTTTGTTGAAGTTCTTACAGATGTATTTGAGTTGTTCTCAGAGTTGGTAAAATGTTTGAACAAGCATGTTGGGCTATCCTCATGTGTTTTTTTTGCTGGTGATGTGTGTACTTCAAAGATCATCGATTTTTTCATTAGGTTTGGCCGAGTTGGTGTTTACACATTACATTATGATTTTGCATCAATTTGAGAAAGCGTGTGCGTGATCCAAGATATTATTTGGGTCCTAAATTAAATATGTAATTTGTCTTCTCACATTCTAATCCACCACAGGAATCTTGAGTAGCCTAACTTGTTTGAATTTGTAATTTGGAGTTGTATAGCCGACCTTATGAATGTTTCTAATTTTGAAGATGGTATATAAGTGAATCAAGTTGAAGAGAATTGATCATCCATCCATCATTCGATTCGAGCAAGAGAAGAGTGTGTGAATAAGTGTGAAAAGAAAAGTGTGGCAGAGCGAATTAAGGCAACAATGCTTCATTCTATCTATATTCTTCTGATCAGGTTGTGAAGTGTGTGGAACTCCTAGTGGTGGATCTTTATCTATTTCTTTGTATTTATTTGTAGGTAGTGAGTCTCTCTTTTGGATAGTGAGTCCTAGGGTAGTGAGCCTTTATATCTAGGTAGTGAGCTTGTGTATCCGGTTTTGCATTCTACTATATTGTGAGCTAATGCTCACCGTGGTTTTTCCCTCATTGGGTTTTCCATGTAAATATGGTGTCTCTAGTGTTTTATTTTTGCTATTTTCATTTCATGTTTACACTTAATAATAGATTTAAGTTAAAGTGGAATTGTTTAATTTTATAAGTGAAAGAATTGATACAATTGATTCACCCCCCTCTTAATTGTCGTGTGTGCATTTCAAAACTTGGTATCATATTTTTGGTTCCATGATGAATGGTTTAACTGCTTGACATAGATTAGATGGGGCACAAGTTGCATCTTCCTATGTTTGATTGAGCTGATTTCAGTGACTGAAAAAACAAATGAGAATTTATCCGATTTCCCTTATTTTTTATACTTGGAAAGTTGTGGAGGTGAAGTATGTGATTCTAGAAGCTGACTGTTCTTCTACTAATGAGGTTGCAACTTTTGAAGAGAATGAAAGAGTGAGTTTTGCTACCTTTAGTGCATTATATAAAAATGAGAGAGCGAAAGTTATTTCTCTAGCTATAGCAAATGAAATGTGGACAAAATTGAAAGACATTTATGAAGGAAATGAGAGAGTAAATTTGTCAAGGAACTTACTACTAAGCCAAGGTTTGAGAATCGGAGAATAGAAGATGGAGAAGACATTGCTAACTATTATCAAAGAGTTGAGACTATAGAAACTGAAATCATGAATCAAGGAGATACCATGAAGGATGGAGGTATAATTGAGAGGATCTTGATGACCTTACTAGACAATTATGGTGACAAAGTATCTTCTCTTGAAGAATAGTATGATCCAAAGACATTCACTAAGGAACATCTATTTGGTTTCTTGATTGCATTTGAGATGAGAAAATTTGTAAGAGATAAGGAGAAGATTGAAACAACCTTTAAAGAAATGAAGATAGGATATGATGATGATGAAGATGATATAGAAGATCTGGAAGCTAATTTCACAAGGAGATTGAAGAAAGGTACTGGTAAATACAAAGGTAAGTTGCCTTTTAAATGTTTTGGTTGTGGAAATATTGGTCATTATGCATCAAGATGTCCTAATAGATCTACAAAAAAGAAGAATAAGTATGCTAATAATAATAAATATAAGGATAAGAAGGATAGGAAGTTCAAGAAGTTATATTATTTCAAGGAAGATGCAGGGATTTATTATGATGGATCTAATCTTGAGGAAGATAAAAATGGGTCCTTATTTCTAGCAATAGAAAATAAATGTGGAAATGAATATGGTCTAGAGAACAAGAAGTATGAAGCAGAAGGTACCTTGGTGACTGGTTTTTATGCCAGACAAGATGAAGACTTCTAGGTAATTGATAGTGGATGTTCAAATCATATGACTTGAGATAAGAGTAATTTTACTAAACTTGAGAAATATGATGGAGGTATAGTCATGTTTGGTGATGAATCTGGTGCTAAGATTGGTGTTAAAGGAACAATTATCTTTGTTGGAAAACACAATACTGATGATGTTTACTATGTAAAGGGTTTAAGGAATAATCTCTTAAGTGTTGGACAAATGTGGAGTAAAGGTTTTACACTTGTGTTTCAGGATAACACTTGTGAGATTAGAAAAGGATCCAGAATTATGGTTGCAGTTGGAAGAAGAACTCATGGAAAAATCTATCAAATTAAAGGTGGTGATGGTCAGTTTTTTGTTTCACAGATTAATGAGAGTTAGATTTGTCACAAGAGAATGGGACATGTGAATTTTGATAATAGGGTTAGAATTAGTTCTAGAGAAGTTTTGAGACATCTTCCTAGAATCACAAAGCCCTCTAATTCAATCTGCAGAAGTTGTCAGATGGGAAAGTAGACAAGAAGTAGTTTCAAAGGAAAAGATCAATCTTCTACTGGAATGATTGAATTGATTCATACAGACCTATGTGGTTCTACAAGAACAAGTAGCCTGAATGGTGATAGGTAATTTATGCTTTTAATTGATGATCACTCTAGGATGATAGGGGTTACATTTCTTAGAGAAAATTCTTAGGATCTTGATAGATTCAAGGTATTTAAAGAAAGAGTAGAAAAGAAGAAAAATATGATAATTAAATGCTTAAGATCTGAGAGAGGTGGAGAGTTTACATCCAGTGAGTTCAATGCATTTTGTGAAGAGAATGGCATAAAAAGACATTATTCTGCTCCTAGAACCCTGTAGAAGAATGGAGTTGTTGAGAGAAAGAATAGGACTACACGAGAAAAAACTAGAACCATGATGAAATAACCAAATGTTCCTAATGTGTATTGGAGAGAAACTATTCACACTACTATTTACTTTCTTAATAGATTTCAAATCAGAGGAAACAAAACTAAGACTTTTTATGAGTTATGGACTGGTAAGACTCCTACTATGAAATAATTTAAGGTATTTGGTAATAGATGTTACATTAGAAGAGATGCAAAAAATCTTGTAAATTTTGATGATAGATGTGATGAAGGAATATTTCTTGGATATTCTAATAACATCAAGGCTTACAAATGTTTTAATAAGAGGTTGAGACAAATCATTGAAACTAATAATGTGAAGGTTGATGAAGCTATGCATAGACTAGTGGAGATAATTGAAGTTGAACCTAATGAACCTATCTATGATAAATTACAAGAAGACGAAAAGGAAGAGAAAGAAAAAAGTGAAGAAGATGAAATTTTGGAACCTACACTAAAGACTCCTAAATATGTTCAGAGAAATCATCTAGAGGATCAGATAATTGGAGACAAAAGTGAAGGAGTGAAGACAAGAAGGAAAGTGGTTGAGGTAAACTTGTGTTTACTCTCTAAGATTGAACCTAAGACTATGAATGAAGAATGTAATGATGAAAGTTGGATGAGAGCAATGGAAGAGGAATTATAGCAAATAGAAAATAATGAGACATCTGAATTAGTCCCTAGACCTGAAAAAAAGAATGTGATTGGTTCGAAATGAGTATTCAGAAATAAATTGAATGAAGATGGTGAAGTGGTTAGGAATAAAGAAAGACTGGTATGTGAGGGATATTCATAGGTTGAAGGCATATATTTTGAAGAAAATTTTTCACTTGTAGCAAGAATGAAGGCCATTTGGATGTTCTTGGAATTTTCAGCTCATAAAGAATTCAAGGTATATCAAATGGATGTCAAGTCTACATTTCTGAATGGGGAACTAGAAGAGGTATATATGGAGCAACCAAAAGTTTTTTCATTGTTACATAAACCAGATATGGTTTGTAAGTTGAAGAAAGCATTATATGGACTGAAGAAAGTTACCAGAGCTTGGTATGCTAGGTTGGATAGATACTTGAAAAAGAAGGGATTCAACAAAGGGGCTCCAAACAACAATATTTACTTTAAGGTTGAGAAATTTAAGATGTTGATAATTGTGGTGTAGGTTGATGATATCATTTTTGGTGGAAATGAAGGTATGTGTAAGAATGTTTCTGATGAGATGCAAAAATAATTTGAAATGACTATGATTGGTGAAATGAATTTCTTTCTTGCACTTCAAGTTAATAAAACTAACAAAGGGATATTCATTTCAAAATCTAAGTATGCTAAGGAATTATTGAAGAAGTTTAGAATGGATGACTCTAAACTAGTTTGTACCCCTATGATAGCTAGTTGTAAGTTGAATAAGGATGATGAATCTGCTAAAGTTGATAAGAGAATGTACAGATCCATGATTTGTAAATTTTTGTATCTTACTGCTACTAGACCTGACATTATGAATTCAGTATGTTTGGTTTCGAGATTTCAAGTAGAAACAAAGGAAGCACATGTTACAACTATAAAGAGGATATTCAGATATCTTAAAGGAAATCCAGATTTTGGGCTATGGTATCTGAAGGACAATTATTTCACATTGAATGCCTACACTGATGTTGATTGGGTTGGATGTGTTGATGACCAAAAGAGTACAAGTGGAGGAGCATTATTTCTTGGAGGAAGATTATTTGCATGGTTGAGCAAGATACAAGATTCAGTTTCTTTATCCACTGCAAAAGGAGAGTATATTGCAACAACATCATATTGTATATAGATATTGTGGATGAAACAAACTTTTATGGACATAGGTGTGGTGAGTGATGAACCTACTACTATCTCTTATGACAATACAAGTGTTATAAACATTTCAAATAATTTAATGATTCATTGTAGAACAAAGCACATATTTATTAAGTGTCACTTTTTGAGGGAGAAGGTATTGAGGAATGAATTTAGACTTGAATATGTGTTTGTTAAAGAAAAATTTGTAGAAATATTCTCTAAGTCCCTTCCAAAAGATACTTTTGAGTATCTCAGAGGGAAGTTAGGGGTTATCTCCCATCCTTATTTGAACTAAGTGCACATGGAGGCACATCAATCTCATGGATTCATAGATTCTTTTGTTTTGGACTGATGATTGAGGTCTACTCCTCAGGGGGAGTAGAGAAGTGCATTGTTGTAATATGTATTGTGGGTGTACTCCTTAGGGGGAGTGAAAAAATATTTATATGGAAAGTGTAGACACTCAAAATTGTCCATGTCATAATATTACCTAGTGGATATATGACCTTGTAAAACATTTTGTAATATTTTATCCTAGGTCATTACATTATCCCACTTATCTCATTTATTCCACTTAATCACCTTCCTAATTAATTAAATAAATCTCATTTATTTAATTAATTCCCCCTTCACATGTATCAAAATAATTGAAATTAAATATATGAATTAACCCCACTTATTGTTACATTGCAACATGTGTCACATGACTACAACTCTTCACATGCACACATAATTATTTAAATTATGAGATTCCCACTCACATCCTATTTTTACCCCCATTCATTGTGCATCATAGGCATCTTTTCTCTCCAAATAAATAAAATAATCTCACTTATTTCCTCACATCTTAATTTTACCCTCATTTCATAACCCACTTAATGTGCATCATAGGAACTAAAATACACTTTTAATCCTAGCCCTACATATCACAAATTTGACTTTTAATATTGGCCATTGAATCAAATAAACCTTCTCCTATAAATCAATCCTTTCATAGGTCATTTGGGAGAATCTTCTTCTAGCATCCTCACTCTGTCAAAATTTCTCTCAATCTTCTCACCTATCTATCTATTTTTCTTTTATCATATCCATCTTGTCATTATGCTGCGAAAATGAGAAATCAACATATCAAATCATTCAATCCTTAAAAATCTTGCATTATCATGCAGGTGGAGAAGAGAAATGGAGATAAATCAAATCTAGCTCAGAGATCGATTTGCTTTGTTTTCTTGTTTTGATTTTTATGCTAGTGTATGCTCTACTGTGCTTGTTAGGGTTTTCATATCTTGTTGTTTTAGTTTTATATCTAATTTTCCCTAACTACATTTGGTGAACCTGACGTGAATCTTTTGATCTAGCTTTCTTTTTTGCAGGTTTCATTAACTTTTTGTTGTAGGTCTGCTAGTTTTGGGAAAAAACACCAAGTTATACAAATTTTGTCATATCTTCCAAATGGCTACATTTTTTTCCATAATATTTTCACAGATGCCTAGATATCATCTCAAGAGACTAGAGTAAAATAATTGAGAATTTATCGCCATTTTTGTAGGAGTTATCACTATTTTATGTTTTTTCATAGAATTTACTTTTTGAATGCAAATCTGCGAATTTTTCAGAAATATTTACATTTCTTGAAATTTCTTGAAATTTTAATAGGGATTTTTGTTTTACAGATTTAATTTATAGGTCAAATACAATGCGAATTAATCTGATCTTTGTTTTCTATATGTTTTTCCTAAATCCATATTTTCTAGTGCAAAACAAAGAATTTTTCTGATTTATTTACATTTCTAGAAAGTTCTCAAAAAATTAGCATGGGTCTCTTCTTTAGTTTTTTATTTTTCAGATCAATAACGTCTTCAAATAATCAAGTCTAATTCATCTATGTTAAAAACATGTATCTGAAACTGAAATTTCCTGATGAACTTTTTTTTATGGCTGCATTATAATGTCATTTTTATTTATTTTGTAGGTGATTATAAGGAGTTGTAGTAGAAGCAATATCATTCATACACATCAGATTGGAAAGTGAATGCTTCCGGTAGCACTTATTCTATTATTTTTATCTCGCATTTAATCAATCAATCTTGTTTGCAAAACACTTCAATTTGAGGATTTAAAACAAACATCTTGTTTCCAAACACACTTTGAAATTGGGCTTAAAAAGAACCATTGTCTTCCATCACACATTTTCACTTTGGGTTAAAAATAACAAGTGTTTGAATTATTTTACACACATTTCAATTTTCTAAAAGGAAATTAACAATTGCGAGTGTGAATCAAGTGCGTGTGTGATTAAAAACACCTCACTTGGTTCAATTTTGTCATACCCTTCATAGGAGGCCTGCTAGGGTATTTCATCACCCCTAGGGATGACCTCAATCAAGGTGTGAATCGAAAGACACGCTTCTTTGAGAGTTAAAATCTTGTCACTCTTGGCTAAGCCCCAAAGAACTTTATACCTTTGGGAAGTGAAGGTGAAGGGTGGGTTACCCCTTTCTCCTGGCTGTGTGGCAAGATTTTTCTTTCAAATTATCCCTATTCAACCTTGTGCATCCTAGCTTAAGACCTAATTGGCCATACCCACTTGACTAGTTCTAGGACTTGTTGATGTGTCTTCTTCAAGTGTGTGCTTAATCATCACATTCATAATTTCAAATTCAAACTTGCTTATGTGTCTTGCGTGTGTGATTCATGTGTGTACATGTGCAATCATTTATTTGCAAATTGACATATCAAGCTATGAACACCAACACATAAACATATCATTCTAATCATCTTAATCATCCTTTTTCTAATCACATTCAAATCAATTTCATCATAATCAATCCAATTCATGAAATCTAATAATTCCACATCATCATCATCACCCTAATCCTAGTCAAGCATTTGCTAAAAAGGTCCTAATACTTAAAAATTCTAGTCACAAGCCCAATGTCATACTTTGAGGAGCCTCTTCACCTAATCATGAAGATAATCTAAAACCATATATCCTTCAAGGTGGGTCAAACTTTTCTCCTAGTGATGATGAGAACTTTGTAGATCTTAGTGATGATTAAAACTTTGTTGAAATTTTAGGTCACCTTAATGATACTATTGACAAGGGAAATACCACGCTAAGTTTGGAAATATACACCATTCCATTTACTAGTCCTCCATCCCCATCTAGAAAAATACCTATCTCAAAGTACACTAGTCCTACACCAACACCACCATCCAATTTCTCAAGCTCTAATCCATCAACCAAAAAATACTTTAATGATTTTCTCCAAAGACTACTAGCATGAAATAGACCATCCCCATGTGAAGAACCCATTAATGACCTTACCAACAAACCTTTGAATGTCATTTCTATTCTTCCAATTCCATCATGTGGTCCAAAAAACATTGGTCTTATATGTCTAAGTCAAATACCATCATGCCCTCATGTTGCTGATCATAAAGAGCATACCAAGCCTCTTTTAGAGCCTTCCACTTCCATTTCCACTCAAATCCAAGAGCTATGTCAAGAGTATTATTTTAAGAATAAAGAAACATTAACCTCTCATTCTAATCAAAATATAGGCCCTTCTAATGATCCCACTCACAACATACTTGGTCCTATTCATGATGAAGCTTCCCCCTATGATCTAGATCCTACCTATGACCAAGAAGGCCATGATGATCCTCTTATCCAAATCTATGCATTCCATGGTCAAGAGCATTATCACTTCACCTATCCATGAGCAAGAAACCTCCATTGCTCTTATACACCCCCTACCTAGTCCTATCCATGATCCTGCATTATCCACTTATCATGTTGAGACACATGCCTCCCAAGTAAATGTAGAATATCAAACCAATAGTGTGGATCTAAATGAACATAATCAAGATCCTAATGATCCTTCCACATCCACTATCAAACCCATTTCAAATCCATCGACATTTCCTATTGGTCTATCTATATTTATTCATGAATGTTCCTCCTTAGAACAACAAAAACCTTTATCCACTTCACCTTCTTCATTTTATAATGAACTCAAGTCTAGTGTCCAAAACACACCTAGTCCCATTGTCCATTGCATGCTTCAAAACATGAACTACCAAGGTATTTTGGAGCCAATCCATGTCAAGGTCCCTCCAGGCTCTTATGGCCTTGGATATAAACCCCAAGGACACCAATCTAAAGATGTTGGTACTTCCTTCATCAATCATAAGTCCTCTTTCCACCATAAATCCTATCATATTCCTAAAACATATGTTTCCATCCCTCATCCATCATCCTACAAATTCTAAAAGCATGTGACCATACGCCTTCCACCATCAAATTTTCCACCATTGCTTCCAACTCCTAATATCCATCCATCTAATCTACCTCCACTACTCCCAACACCTAATATCCCCATTATCCAATCCCCTTATCCACCTATCCATAAATCCTCTAAAAATAATAATCATGACCAATCAATGCATACATTGTCTAAACATGAAGCTTCCACTCATTCCACCATACTCATGGGATTCAAAAGATTTTTTTTGATTCCTCTACCTATAAATCAAAAAATATGAAGAGTCCCCATGCCCTAGAACACAAAAGCAAAGAACCAAAGAAAAATCCATCCAAAAATCAATATAAGCTCATACTTTCAAAATAAAAGTCTAAAAACAAAATGGTTTGGGTACCTAAGAAAAATGAAAACAAGTCAAAAGAGGCATCTACATCTCAAAAATCCCAACCATCCACTTCCACCTCACATTCCCACTCTATTCAAGAATCTCATATTCCATCCCACAAGAAAAATAAAAGTCATAAAAATACTAAATCTATGTGGGTACCTAAAACACTTCTTCACCCATCTCCTAAGCAACCATCTCCATTGCTTCCTACACCCCTTCCACATCAAAAGCTTCAAATTTTATCATAATGTGTGCAACCATTGGTCATGGTTCCCTTCCATTTCACAACGATTCCACATACCTCCATCTCCTCACCCTTCACTCATTATCCTACATATCTCCCCCATCACATTCCCATGGTCCATGCATTTGGCTAAGCCTCCCATCCCTCTTCCCTAGATAATCGACTTCATAATCCACCAATCAATCCATAATCCACATCATAATCCATCATCTACCAACTCCATCTCCCTTTCATGTCACCCCTTACCAACATCTATGAGCATAATGGAATTTGACATGGTCCGTGCGATGACATCCATCTCTAGTGGGACTATCATCTTTCATGGACCTAGAAACTTGAGTCCCTCCTATCCATATTCCCCTTCTCTTATCCAAAAATTAAAAAAAGTCAAAAAAAATAGAAAGGAAAAAAAAGAGTAAAGAAAAATCCCTTCATCCAATGGTGAACCTGGTAAACAGGCGCCCTGGATAAGTACCATGATGAAAACCTTGCAAACAGGCATCATGTGTAGGTTGATCTTCTATGTCACTTACACTTGGGGGTACTTTGTCTCATCTACATTATCTATCCTATCATGTCATTTCTTATCATATCATTTCCATCCTACCTACCATCTTTATCCATCATACCCATATACTTATCATATTGATTCCATTCATTCTCTCTTCCTCTTTTTGATCTTGATAGAAATATGGGGCAAAATGTTGAAACATGCTTTGGATATCTTTTGATATACCTCATCCTTCCAAACAATCCTATCATTATCCTTGTTTCATAAGATTTGTCATGAAAAATCCTAAGTATTGTAGCTAGAATGGGGCATTTTATTCCTATGTGACATTGTCTTTGGAGATCACATCCCTGCCCTCTTTTTATGCATACATCCATTTCATTCACTATGAACTATCATTTTTTATCCATCCATATATCATGAGTCTTTTATCCCTTTCATCCATCAATCCCATCTATCTCCTGCACCTAGACTTGGTTTTCCCTTGTCATTGGTATCTAGAAAAAAGGCTACCCAAATTTTCATCCATTGACATCTCAAAACATTCAAAAAAGTCCTAAGAAAATGCAAAAAAATTGAAAAAAGGTCAAAAAAATCCAAAATAATCAAAATATTCCAAAAATCAAATATTCAAAAAAATCAAAAAATCAAATCATTTCAAAAAAAAAAATCAAAACATTTCAAAAATCCAAAAAATCAAAACATTTCAAAAATCCAAGAAATAAAATCAAACCAAATCACTTCTTCCAATAAATACAACTTCTTCAAATCAATTTCTTCATCAAATTATCCAATCACATCACTTCTTCTAATCAAACCAATTCTTCTAACCAATCCAATCATTATCATCAAACTAAATCATTTCTTCATCAATCCAATCAATCAAAATCATTCAAAGTAAATCAATCCTCAATTTAATTCATCAATCATCATCCAAATATTCAAATCTAGCATCTTCAATCCTTCCAAGCAATAATCCAAATGAAAGTCAATCCTTAATCCATACCAACGAATCTAATCAATCTTTCCAAATTATCAAATCACATACTTTGGTCTTGATCCTAATCTTGTTGTAAACCCAATCAATCAGTCAATCATCCTTGTGTTGATCTAGGGATATATCATTCCTCGCAATGACAAGACTATCATCATCATCATCAATCAATCAATCAATCATATTTGTGTTGATCTATGGATATATCGTTCCCCATAATGACAACACTATCATCATCATCAATCCATCAATCAATCATCATTGTGTTGATATAGGGATATATCATTCCCCACAATGACAAAAATATCATCATCATCAATCAATCAATTAATGATCAGTTTACAACTTGACAGGGGCAATACCTTGTTTGTTTTTGTATCATTTGTGCATTCTTGCTTGTGTGTGTTATCAAATTTCAATTTGCATTTACATCAAATCCGAATCACTCTCAACTAATATTCATATCTTGTATCTAGACAAGGTTGTATTACATTGGGGCATGACAACGTCACCTTGGTCCTTATACCTTGGTGCATAACGTCTAGTGCTATATCAAACATATGATTGCTCACTTTATTGCAGCATAGCATGTCATTTTTCTTTTTCATCTACTTCTTATCTTGTATCATTCATCTTATCCCTCCTTTATCATTTCATTCATTTCGAGAGAATATCCATGTTTATGCAACCCACCTATCCTCTCGAGGAGGCATCATCATCATTATCATATCCTATATCATGATCCCATTTCTCCATATCTTTTGCATCATCATATTCTTCTATCATCCCTTTTCTTCATTCATCTTATTCCTCACTTCCTTAAGTGGTTGGGGCATCATCTTATTTTTCTCTATCCATACATTAACTTCTTTGAAATGATGTTACTCGACATAAATCTCACCATCTCAAACATCATCTCAAAGAGGGGCAAAATGTAGACACTCAAAATTGTCCATGTCATAATATTACCTAGTGGATACATGGCCCTATAAAACATTTTGTAATATTTTATCCTAGGTCATTACATTATCCCACTTAATCACTATCCTAATTAATTAAATAAATCTCATTTATTTAATTAATTCCCCCTTCACATGTCTCAAAATAATTCAAATTAAATATTTGAATTAACCCCACTTATCATCACATTGCAACATGTGTCACATGACTACAACTCTTCACATGCACACATAATTTAAATAATTTTATTATTTAAATTAAGAGGTTCCCACTCACATCCTATTTTTACCCCCATTCATTGTGCGTCATAGGAATCTTTTCTTTCCAAATAAATAAAAGAATCTCACTTATTTCCTCACATCTTAATTTTAGTCTCATGTCATAACCCACTTAATGTGCATCATAGGCACTAAAATAAAATTTTAATCCTAGCCATACATATCACAAATTTGACTTTTAATCTTGACCATTGAATCAAATCAGCCTTCTCCTATAAATCAATCCTTTCATAGGTCATTTGGGAGAATCTTCTTCTAGCATCCACACTTTGCCAAAATTTCTCTCAATCTTCTCATCTATCTATCTATTTTTCTTTTATCATATCCATCTTATCGTTATGCTATGAAAATGAGCAATCAACATATCAAATCATTCAATCCTTCAAAATATTTCATTCTCATGTAGGTGGAGAAAAGCAATGGAGATCAATCAAATCTAGCTTGGAGATCAGGTTTCTTTGTTTTCCTCTTTTGATTTTTATGCTAGTGTGTACTCTATTGTGCTTGTTAAGGTTTTCATATCTTGTTTTAGTTTTATATCTGATTTTCCTAACTACAAAAATAATTTCCTTTTCCATTGATGTGAAAGGGGGAGAGAGATGATGTAAAAATTGTATTCTTGGTAGGTTGTCACTTCTGAAAATTATGTAGGATATGGGAGAGAGATCATGTGAAAATTGTATGCTTGGCAGGTTGTCACTCTTGAGAATCATGTATATTATCTTTGATGTTTTTTCACATCATGTGTTGCCATCAATGAAAAAGGGGGAGATTTTTGCAAGTATGGATGTGTTTGGTGGTGTTTTCATTAATGTTTTCATTGATGTCAACACTGTACAGGTTGAGTAAGTTGTGTATTTTCCAAGTTCTTTTGAGAAAATTGGAGAAACAATGAAAGTTGAGTTGAACTGTGTTCTAAGCATGATCTGGTATATTCTGAGTTTCAGCTTCTAGTGTGATGAAGAGAAAAACTTATGTTCACTAGTGTGTGAATTGGGTTTGCAGAGTTATCTAGTTGTGGACTGGGAGATTTTTTTTGGCTTCGTAGTCTTCTGGTATTTGGTTTCAAATCTTGCAGATATTGGAGATTACTCTCTATGTTGGTTTCTTTGGCCTGGAAAATTTGTTTGTCATTTGGCTCTTTGGAAGACCTACTCTAGAGCTTCGATATTTTTACTAGTTGTCCTAGTTGAACTAGTGAAGTGTTCTTTGTGAATGGAGTTTTTTGAAGTTCTTGTGGATGTATTTGAGTTATTCTCAAAGTTGTGAAAATTTATGGTGAAGCATGTTCGGCTATCCATGTATGTTTATTTTGCTGGTGATGTATGCACTTCAAATATCATCAGTGTTTTCATTAGGTTTAGACGACTTGTTGTTTACACATTACATTATCCTTTTGCATCAATTTGACAAAGAATGTGCATGATCCAAGATGTTGTTTGGGTCCTAAATTAAATATGTAATTGGTCTTCTCACATTCTTATCCACCGCAAGAATGTTGATTAGCTAACCTTGTTTGAATTTGTAATTTTGAGTTGTATATCCAACCTTATGAATTTTTCTAAGGTTGAATATGGTATATAAGTGAAGCAAGTTGAAGCGAATTGATCATCCATCCATCATTTGATTCGAGCAAGAGAAGAGTGTGTGAATAAGTGTGATAAGAAGAGCGTGGAAGAGCGAATTGAGGCAACAGTACTTCATTATATCTTTATTCTTCTGATTAGGTTGTGAACTGTGTGGAAATCCTAGTGGTGGATCTTTATGTATTTCTTTGTATTTCTCTATAGGCAGTGAGCCTCTCTTTTGGACAGTGAGTCCTAAGGCAGTGAGCCCTTAATCTGGGTAGTGAGCCTTTATATCTAGACAGTGAGACCTCAAGCAATGAGCCTATATATTCAGTTTTTCATTCTAATATATTATGAGCTAATCCTCACCATTTTTTTTCCCTCATTAGTTTTTCCATGCAAATCTAGTTTCTCTATTGTTCTGTTTCTGTTATTTTCATTTCAAGTTTACACTTAATAATAGATTGAAGTTAAAGTGGAATTGTTCAATTTTATAAGTTAAATAATTGATACAACTGATTCACCCCCCCCCCCCCGCCTGTCTCAGTTGTCTTGTGTGCATTTAAACATTCTTTCCTTTGTCAACTTTTCAAACCGGCTTTTCCACTAGTCCTTTAGCAGGTTCCATAAATTCTGCACATGAGAGGTGCAATAAGTGATTTGGAAGATTATGAATGTTAAAAAATAGTTAAATCATGCAAAAACATCATTAATTGCATCCATATACTCTTTAAAGATCATTACATTTAACATATTTCATCATTTGAGGCTTGTTTGGGAAATTTGCTGAAATGCAGATTTGGTAGTGTGGATTTCTTCCCTACGGAAGCTACTATGACGAAAGCCCTTAGAAACGGTGTTGGGAAGGTAGACTTCCAAGGCAGCCACCTGACAAAAAATTATCACAAGAACTGAACAATTAGCAAATCCTGTGTGAAATTATTCGGCATGTGTAAAACTAGTGATGGAGGTATGTGGGATTATTCCCCTTCATTAAATCATTATTTAATGCTCTTGCGGGTGTGAAGGAGGTGGAAGCAGTGACGTGGAAAGTTGTTGAGGCTTCAATGTTAAGGAGCGGCTTTGGACAAACGTCCTCTCACAAGCAAAGTTCTGTATAGCAGGATCCACAAAGTCTTTTCACTCAAGGATTCTTGCTTCTGGATGTTTAGCGTATGCATGTCATCATTCTTGGCCATTTTGGTTGAATGCCTTGTGATTTTGTGGAATACAAAGTTTTGAAATGGAAAATCCATGGGATGGGTTGTCGTTGGATTCCTACCGCTAAATAGCGGACTTAAGCGGATGACATTTCGATAGTGGCGACCCACATTGGCAGACATGCTGAAGAAACCTGAGTTAAACTCTCACCATTTATGCATCTTCCACAATGGGAGCATCAGTAGGCTTGGGGTTCGCATGGCGGAGAGGTAGTGATGTTTCACCACTGAGAAACAACCTAGGGGTAGTGGCCTCTCATGGATGGTGGTCCACATGAACAGACTCGTAGGGATGGTATAACCTGAAATTTTGTTGGAAAACTTGAAATCTTTGTTTTGAGGAAATAGGACATGCGGGGCCCGCAAGGTGAGGCGACACCAAAAATTTTCCATTAGAAATGACAACAAAATGACTTCCTTCAACAGATGGTATTATGCAAGGATAGACCCATAAGAAATCAGCTGCATTATAATTTTCCTGGCATTTTCCTGGTGATCCATGTACACGAAGTCCCCAAAGATAGTGGACTTAGAGAATTTTATCCATTTCTCAAATAATCAATGGTAGTGGGGCTTTAATGGTAGGTTTCCATGCAAAGTGAGCCACTAAACAATGGCCTTGGAGAGATGGACTCCCACAAGTGGTATTCTGCCACACCCAAATGCCTATCAGTTTTATCTTTACTCAATTCAGGATTTGGGAAGTGAAGCACTAGATTTGATAGAGTAGGGGTGGGGACCACACTCACCACTCTAGATGGTGTGATATGAACGTGAAACATAATTTGGTGGACTTAGATCCTAACCACTGTGACATATGGTGAGTGTTTAATCAAGTTTAAATTCTAAATTCTATACACCTAAAAATGGTCTGGACAATCTAATTAATTAAATACGATTTATTTAATTAATCGCCTTTAATTCTTCTACTATTAAATAAATAAAAATATTTATTTACATAACTCGACTTTAATTCTTCAAATTACATTATTTCTTCTTAATTAAATAAACAAATTTAAAAATTTGTTTTATTTAATTATCACTATTAAACTCTATTTCACATCATCATCATCTAAATTAAATAAACAAGTTTAATACTTTTTTTTATTTAATTATCATATTTTCTTCCACCTTTATTTAATAAATAGAATTCTATAGTTTGTTTTATTAAATTAAATATCTTCTTGCATAAATTGAATAAATCTGAAATATTCAATTAAAATGCATTATATAGCTATCTCCTATTTTCACTCAAAAGTTGCACAAATCAAATTATATATTATATGTCTAATTTATGTCTAAATTAATTGACTCAAACCTTCACGAGAAAATTTTGAGACAAATTCAAGAGATATTTGTAGGCAACTCCTTCATCTTCTTCCATCAATTCTTCCTATCATCTAGATTAATATTTTGTGGGGAGGAACCATTCCAATAATCTCCTCAATTCCTTCATCCTTCACCATTGAAATCTCCAGATTGAATCTAGACCTTTTCTTGGTTTCTTCTTCACAAACATGCTGCTAGGAAATCTATAAATATAGCCATTGTCTACAGGAAAAGGATCCCCATTTTATGCAACCTTACTCTATAGAAATAACATTAGAGAAATATAGCAATAAAACAATTATCATTCAACACTTAGCATATCATAGCAATCATAATCATGGTTTCTTATTTAGATACATTTTAGTTTGCTATAGCTTTCATTTATCAATTTCATGTCAATCTAGTTTATAATATCATCAATATCATTAGGCTATTGTTATATAGGATTAGTTTCCTGCATTTTGACAACATCGTGTTCTCTAGATTGTCATTTTAACAGTCATAGTGCTTACCCGATCTAGGAGCCACATTGATTTAATAAATCTTTGGAGATAGAGAGAAATATGATGCTTTCAATGGATTTCTAGCCTTCAAAAGCTTAATTGTTGATTAAATCATTGATATAATGTCGTATTAAGAAGTGTTATTTAGTGATTTTACTCATACTTATTCGACACTTACATTTTGGTGCCCACCATGGGGAAAAACCCCATACTTCACTTTTATTTCTGAAAAGTGTTCTCACAAGTTTCTGACATGTTTCTTTTAACACATGTGATTACTGTTCTGGCGAATTCACTAAATTATCTAGCACATTTGACAATTGTTTCAGTGGATAGCAAAATTACTCTAGTGCATTCGTCAACTGTTACAGTGCATCAACTTTTGCAGTGATGCTAGTCGAAGGTTTTTTCCTTTCAGCGCATAGACCTACTGTTTTAGTGCATCCATCATTTTTTATAGTGCATAGTCTATTTTAGCATGTTTAAAGTCTTTTATAGCGTGTCTAACCACTATTGTGGTGTACCGGATTTTCTTTAATAAAATTTTAAATTTCCAAGGTCTAATCACTTTTTTTCTTTGTCTCAGGTACAAACTACGCTTGTTAAAGACAAAATCTTAGAAAACATACGCCGATCAAAGACAAAACTCATAAATTCGTAATGGTGTTTGTAAGGCTTTAATTTATTTCATTTAAATTCCTTTGGTTAGAATAGTGCATATAGCTTAATTAAAAAATAGTTTGAACCCCATGTATTATGTGTTTCAAAAGAAATAGGCTTATGCTCTCCCCTTTACTGGGTGATTAGAATGGTAGACTTGATATTTACGCTTTATTAAATCCCTTAGAAGGCCTCCCGTAGTGGGAAAAAGTACTCACCCTATGGGAATGACCTAAGTGGGAATAACCAAAGCTAGGTTTTCCAACCCACTCTAATCAAAAGTGAATTTTTGGGAAACCCATATTCAATGGAAGTGTGCAAGATAACCATCCCCAAAAATCTTTGTTCTAAATATTGGGAGGTCTCTAGAGGGATTTTATCTATTGCAGCTCCGAACGGATACCCTATCTACAAAATTTAGAGTAAAATCTAACTATGTCAATTTTTGAACACTTCTTATATCACTATGTGAGGGGAGGGAAGAATCTACCCCCAAGACACTCACCATATAACTATTAGAGACCCTAGTCAAAAGTGAAGGATTTTACTTTGGCTAAGAATCGGAAAAGGAAAAAACACGAGCGCCCTCTAGGGGATGAAAAGGTTGTGTGAGCTAACATAGTTGAAGTTGTGGGTTGTGATATTCTAAGTGACCCTTCTGAGCTAGAAAAGTGCTTGAATTGTTTATCTTTGTGTCAAAAACCTGTAAAAATGAAAGAATCAAACCAGATTCTATAACACTCACTGTATGTTTAAAGCGTTGAATCTAAAAGAATTGTGTACAATTTGGATTTTTTGTGTGAAGTCATTTTTCAAAGGTATCATCCAAATAGATCATCAAAATCGGATATTTATAAGAAAATATCCATCCATTTATCTTAACTGGTTAGGAAATTACACCCCGAAACTAAACATCTTGTAGAGAAAAACCAAAATAAACAAAAAAAGCAACAAACATCCTGATAATTTATAGATTAGTGTGTTCACAATCTATTTTGGCACACCTACTGTCTATTTTAGTGCATTTGTCATTTGTTATAGTCCATCTGCCAACCAGTCATCAATTTTACCAGTATCTCAATGCGTCCAAAAAAAATTTGTGGTGCATCTTGAGTCTGTTTTAGCGTGTACACCTACTGTTTCAGCGCATCTACCAACCAATCATCACATTTACCAGTGTTTTAGCGCATCTACAGCTTGTATTAGCGCATCCCCAATTTGTTTTAGCATGTTTTCCTTCTTTTATAGCACATTCACAGTCTGTTTTAGTGTGTCTACCCTCTGTTATGATGCATCCACAAAACAAAAAAACTAAGCTAATTAGGACTAGTACCAGACATAATACATCAAGATCAGGGTCTTTGTCAAAGAAAAAATATTTCCTTAGTCTAACCAGTGTCTTAAACTCAAAAAGATAAGACTTACAAGTCAAAGTTTTCCAAATTGAACTTCCAACCATAAAGTGTCTAAATTATCACACAGATTTTGGATTATTACGTCAAGTTTCTCTATCAAGATTTTGACATCATACAATCAAGAAAACAAAACATAATAAATTAGCTTTTAACATGGTCATATCAATAGAATTTATCATTCTATTAGACTTAAGTTAATACCTTGGAACTCATCCAAACAAAAAGATCAAAGTTTAGTGAGAATAAAACAAAACTCGTATTCTAATCTTGACTAGATCACAAAGACAAAAATTTAAAGAAAAGGAAATTGAAAGACCAAACATCATGGCTGAAGAAAATACTTTGAGTAGACTTCACCAAAATGACACAAATGAAATAACCCAAGAGGATATCCAAACAACACAATAAGATCCAAATTTTCACAAATTTATGGAAAAAATCTTAGAACAAGATATGGAAAAATACCTTTTGATTCTAGCTGAATGAGGTGTAAAAATTCCAAAATATTTTGATGTTAGTCGATTAAAAGAAGCACCTAGAACAACTGAAACTAAAACACAACACACACAAAACACATAGTTCAAGTTTTTTCCCTAACAAATCAAATGAAAAACTTGCAATTACAAATTCAAGATATGCAAAAGGGAACCATGAAAAGGTATTCATTACAAGACATTTTTCCTTACCCTTTTGATCCAAGTGTGGATATGCTACCATTTCCTAGAAATTGTGAATTCCTGAAATATGACAAGTACAATGGTAAAACAGATCCAATTAACCATGTGATGGAATTCAGAACCATGAGTTTAGAATTATCACAAGAAGAAACTTGTCTAATGAGGTTATTTCTAAGGAGCTTATGAGGTCAATGCATGGAATGGTTCTCTAAATTACGGCTAGGGATTCAAACTTTTGAAGAACTAGTCAATAGTTTTATCTCATAATATTCCTTTAATAATCAACATGATTTCACAATAAAGGACCTTTCCAACATGAAACAAAAAAAGGGTGAGACATTCATTTCATTTCTACAACAATGGCGAAGTTTATTTTCTAGGTACCCTCATTCTATACCTGAAGAAGAGAAAATGGAACTATTCATTGACAACCTAACTAATGAAATGAGCTATAGGCTCAAACTACAATGTCCTCCCATATTTGAAAAAGTGATTGAAAATGGACTCAAGATCGAAGAAGCTTTGTCAAAAGAGGGGTGATAAAACATTACAATGAAAAATCAAATAATGTAAACTCCTCAAATCACTATGGGAACAATGACAAACCCAAGTTTTGGAAAAAGAATAGAAATACTAGGAACAATGATACTACAAATGACATAAAAAATGAGAAACCATTATTTAATTTGATGGCCACTACTACAAATACAAATCAAAATAGTGACCAAAAAAACAAACAAAATGTCAATCAAAACAACAATCCAAACAATGGAGAATCTAAACCGCAATCATATCAAAAATCATCAAACCGATGTAGATTCACACCTTGGGCCAAATACTAGAATCAAGAATGAGAGAACTTATTGAAAATGGACTTATCACCAAATGTGAAGCAAGATTTTGGGATCCAAAAGTAAAAATACCTTGGTGGAATGACGTGGACTATTGTAACTTCCATAAAAATAAGGGACACAAGAAAAATGATTTCATGAAGTTAAAACATCTAGTCCAAGATCTGATTGATAATAAAAATTTATATGTAGAAGGACACCAAACCAACAATGATCATACTACATGTAAAGATCCTTTACCAAATTATGAAAAGGGAGAGTCTTCTTCTACAAATGGTAAAGGTAAAAATGTCAACTACCTTAATGAAGGCACAATCTTTTTTATCTATGAAGTTGAGAGTGATGTTGTCACTGATAATCAAATTGATAGCATTAGAACCCATGACATAATAAAATTAGATTTGATCCCAAACAAAGACACATCCAACAATCAGGTTAATGTCATCAAAATCAGAGAGACACAAAATTCCCAACCAACCAATGTAACCACAAGGGGGAAATCTGAGGTAATATTGAAAGGAGTTGCATCTAAAAATACCACTCCCCCTTCAAGTCAATACAGCATTATTGATCAACTACATAAAATACCAGCACAAATATCAATATTAGACCTCCTTAAATTCTCACCATCCCATAAGGAGGTTTTGGAACAAGCTCTTGTGGCCACCATGGTACCCAACAATCTGGATTTCTGTCAATTTCAAGCTATGGTGGGACATTTGACCATGCCTCATTGTTTATCATTCTTTGAACGAGATGATTTATTTTTTAATCATCCTCATAATATTGCCCTTCATATTGAATTCTTGATCCATAAACACCATGCGAAATGTGTCCTAATAGATGGTGGAGCTGGTTTAAACATTTGCACTTTAAAATTAATCCATGTACTAGGTTATTCTAATAATTCTATTGATGCCTGAAGGAAGATGACAATAAAAGCCTATGACGAAAAAAGAGAGATCCGCCACGGGAATGGTTGTTTTGCCTATTCAAGTAGGACCAATGGTGAATAATATAGCTTGCCAGGTGCTAGAAAACGAGTTAGCTGATAATATACTCTTGGGACATCCATGGATTCATGAAATGCAAACGGTGCCTTCAACTTATCATCAATATTGAAAATTTATAGTCAATGGACAAGAGGTAACTATATCAGCTGAATACAACAATCCTCAACATTGTAAAATGCTTAAAACATCTCAAGACACCTTTGTGCCCCATAATAGAGAAGGTAGCACTTCCAATTCATCGGAAGGTGAAAAACACCCAAATATTATATCTAAGTGGGTTGAGAAAAAGGGTCAATGAAAGGATACAAGTTTTGTTGATTCCAATTTATTAGACAATAAGGGTTCACTGAATTCTCTATCACAACAATTTCAAGAAAATATCTAGCTAACTGAAAAATGCATGGGACAATATTATATTGATAAATCTCTATGTCTTTCATAGTTGATGCCATCTCCAAGGTCATATGGAAAACCATCAATGATAACATGATAACCATCACAACCTACCAAAGTTCTAGATGAAATATTTGTGAAAGCTGGTACTATACAAGACAAATCAAAAGACATGACCATCCTCAGTTGGCTATACAAAGATGATGATGCATCAACATCAGCAAATATCAACATAAAGATAGATCAGTATGGGAAAGGAAAATATATCTTAGAGAAAATGGGGTATGAGGGAGAAGGACCTGTTGGAAAAATAAAATAAGGCATGATAGAACCCATTCAACCTCTCACTCTTCAGTTAGAGGATAAGACAAGATTGGGTTATTCAGAGGAAGCAAAACAAGAAATGACTCAAAAAGAAGTTGAAAGAATCCTTCAAATGAGAGATAGTTTTGAAATAGATTCCAATGAGTATGAATGGGATATTTATTCTAATGTATCATACACAGACATACAAATTGATGTTGTCAAATATTATGCACCCACACATGAGGAGGGACAGAGCTCGGGAACTAGACCACTTGTATTTGAATCACAAAATATCAATGACTCAAGTGAGGATAGACAAACATCAAGTGAGCTAGATGATTTGGAGGAGAGTAATATTATAGACCTCAAGATCCATAATGACAAGCCTAACACCATAGTTGTTCAAACCCTTATTTCCATTGATCAAAGTCAATTTGATTACTTTTTTTTGTTAATACATCCTGAACTTATTGACTGGGAACCAACTAAACCTATTAATGTACCCATCTTTGCGAATGATGACGCTATCGTAAAATTCCTTTGTTGTGACTGTGAACCCCAATTTCATACCTGCACAAAAAAATCAAACAAGCACAATTTTAGATCAATATGCAAGGTTAAAAGAAGGATTCCCCATGAAATCCATTTACAATGCTCAATAGAAATGAAAATGAAGAACAATGCAAAAAACTAAATAAAATCTATCTAAGAAAAACAAACTCTTGATCCCATGGCGGAGTTGGTGCCAATTGGTATGTAGAAATCAGCCCTTTCCCAACTCCTTTGTAAGCTTTGTTGATGGTTTGATGAGTGATCCACCTTGATGAAGATTCAATCAAGCTTCATGATAAAAATCTGCATAACCTAGCTAAGAATGTGAAGAAATGGATGAAACTAGATATGCTTGAGGAAGAATTTGAGTATAGTAAGTTTACTCAAATTATGGATGATTGAATGAGAGAAAGAGTCTCTCATTTATATATTTCAAAATGGAAGTTTGAAGGAAAATAAGAAATGTGGGATCATTCAAAATCCAATGGTCAAGTGCCACTTGTCAAGATGTGAATGGTTGAGGAATGAGCACAGTTTGGTCAATGTGCCAAAGAGGGGGAGATTTGAAATTTGAATTTGAAAGTTGGAGAGAGAGAAGAGTGGAGTTAATGTCACTTGGCTCAATGCACAAGGACATGTAAGAGGCCTTCAATGTGTTGTTGGAAGTACCCTTCCCGCTCAAATTTGAATCAAATTTGAAGGAATATTCCCTTTTGATGCCATGTGAGGGAAAATAGAGATTTAATAAATCAAAGTAATTGATTTATTGGGAAAGTTGCATTCTCTAGAGAATGTGACATAGATTAAGATTAAATTAATCAACACTTAATTAATTTAAATTGGAATTTAGGAGATGTGACAATTTAGACTTAAATTTATGAATTGATTTAAATCAAATTGAGAGGAAGGGTTTAATTAAATAAATGATTTTGATTTATTTAACTAAAAGGGATAATGTTAGATTAAATCAAATAATGTTTAATTTATTCGATTTAATAAGAGGACTTTAGAGATTTAATTTAAATAAAGTAAATTATTCCATTAAAGAGGGATTACAAAAATAATTAAATAAAATTGAAATATTTAATTAACAGGAGATTTTGACTTAATTAGATAGAGTTGATTTATTTAATTAAGTGATGAAGAGTGATGAATTTAATCAAATAAATATTATTCGATTAAATGACTGGCAAAGGAGATGATTCAGGATGAAATGCTGTTAGTAAACTAGGATCCAATGTGTCAGATCGAATTGTACATTTTCCATGTCTACAGTGACAAACCTGATACAAGATCTAATCATAAATCTCATAATGACACGTTTAGACAGGAGGGTTTCAAATCTTCTAGTTGCAAAATTGAAAATAGGAATTATGGATCTAATGGTGAGAACCATTCATTGGCAGAATTAGATCTCAAAAAAGTAAAAATAAAGAATGCATCAAACGGTGAAAACCTCTCAGAGGTACTGAAATATGGGAAATTTGACACTCCTCCAGAGCATTATCATGAAGTTTGATCAGTACTGGTGGAGCCTACATAGTCTATTAACATTGGCACAATAGAAAAAGCTAATATTTTGCATCTAGTAGCATATATGGCTGAACAAGAAAATCCTAAATTTTTCAAGTTCTTTGAAGAAAGAAGCATTAGCTTTGCTTGGTAATACTTTGATATGCCAAGTTTAGATCCAAATATTTTAATGCATCATTTATCTCTACCTACTATAATTAAACCTGTAAAAAACAAAAACTAAGGACGATGCATCCACATATCACCTTGATGGTAAAGGCTGAGCTGAAGAAGTTATTAGATACATTATTCATTAGGTCTATCGATTACGCTGAGTGGATATCAAATATTGTTCATGTATCAAAGCCAGTTAATAGTATTAGAATATGTACAGATTTCAAAGATCTGAATAAGGCATGTCCCAAGGATGATTTCCCCTTACCAAACATCGACATCATTTTAGACTTAACTACAAGACATGTCATGTTATCAATAATGGATGGTTTATGTGGCTACAACAGAATCAAGATAGCACTAGATGATCAAGAGAAAAATGCATTCACATGTCGATGGGGAACTTTTTTCTAGAATGTCATGCCCTTTAGGTTAAAGAATGCACGGGCAACATATCAACGTGCAATGAATACAATATTACATGGTATGATGCATGCCTTTATGGAGGATTACGTGGATGATATCTTAGAAAAAACATATTCCAGAGAAGGACATCTAGATATCTTGGGAAAAATCTTTACAAGGCTAGAGAAGTTCAATGTCCAATTAAATCCTAAGAAATGTGTCTTTGGTGTTACATCAGGAAAACTCCTAGGATACATAGTGGTAGAGAAGGGTATCGAAGTGGATCCCACAAAGGTCAAGGAAATAATGGAAATGCCACCACCAAATAATATCAGTCAACTAAGGTTTTTACAAGGTAGGCTACAATCAATCAGTAGATTTATTTCCCAGTGAGCAAACAAAAGTCATCCATTTAATCACTTGTTGCATAAAAATGTCTTGTTCAAATGGGATCAAGGGTGTGAAATGAATTTTAACAAAATAAAACAATATCTGATATCACCACTTATTCTCGTGCCACCTACATAAGGTAGACCTTTATTACTATACATTGTAATAACATACATTTATTTAGGAGCATTGTTGGCACAAGAAGATTGTGAGGGAAGGGAACAAGCCATTTACTACATCAGTAGGACTTTGAATGGCTACGAAATAAATTTCACCTTCATTGAAAAATCTTGTTTAGTAGTGGTATTTTCTACCTAGAAGTTGCAGCATTACATGTTGAATCACACGGTCAAACTCTTAGAAAAGACTAACCCGTTAAAATATCTACTCAACAAGGCTGCTTTAACAGGAAGACTGGAAAAGTGGGTCTTGATTTTAAGTGAATTTGATATCCAATATGTGGAAAGGAGAGCCATTAAAGGTCAAGTGATTTCCAAACAATTAGTTGAAGCTCTATTAACTGATGATCATCCTATGACAATTGAGTTTCCTGATTTAGACATTCTTACTATGACAACAAAAAAATGGAGGCTTTATTTTGATGGGTCATACACACAAAGGGGATCTGGCATAGGAATATTATTTGTTATACCTCAAGGAAACACCATCCCAAGGTCTAATAGACTCATGTTTCCATGTACCAATAATGTAGCTGAGTATGAGGCACTAATCATTGGCATCAAAGTAGCAATTGAATGGAAGGTCACTGAGCTACAAGTGAATGGAGATTAACAATTAGTCATTTATCAAGTCAATGATGAATATCAGACAAAAGATGATAAGTTGATGCCATATAAGAATTTTATTGATGATCTCAAAAATTACTTTGTGGATATCAAATTTGAACAAATTCCAAGGGCATAAAACAAAGTGGTAGATGTTATGGCGACAATTATTTCTCTTTTGCAATTGCCATAAAAATATGGTCATTATGAGTTTAGGGTAGAACAAGTGTCTAATCCAGCTTATGATAGTCTTGAATCCCAAACCATATGCCATTTAGATGTCATTGAATCCTCCATCTATGGAAAGACCTATGCTTACCTAAAATACAACATCCTTCCTCCCGATCTTTCCAAAAACCAGAAACACAACTTCATCCATCAATCCACTCGACATACCTTAATCACCAACATACTTTACTCTTGAGATATGGATGGTACTCTTCTCTAGTGTCTAGAACATAATGAATCTGAGACAAATTTACATGACATTAATGAGGGTGTTTGTGGAACTCATTCAAGTGGGTTAACTCTAGCAAAGAAACTCCTTTGTTTGGGGTTATACTGGCCGAACATGGAGAAGGCATTTTATCAATTTGTTAAGTAGTGCCAATTTTTTTAGATCCATAGTAACCTAATCCATGCACTAGCATAAGAATTGCAACCATTTACATCAGCATGGACCATTTGTCAGTGGGGACTGGACTTGGTAGGAAAATAAAACCCGTCTTCATCCAATGGACACAAATTCATAATCGCAACAATGGAATAATTTACAAAATGGATAGAAGAATTTTTCATTAACAACAATCACTAGTAAGCAAATATCTTCCTTCATATTGAATTACCTCATATGTTGGTATGGTGTAATTTAGTCCATTATCACAGAAAATTTAAGACCACTCAAAAACCAAGATGTCTAAGAACTATGTGAGAAGTTTCACATCCAACATCATTTCTCAACACTATACTACCCTTAGGGAAATCACCAAGCAGAGGCCTCCAACAAAAAAATTCTAAAAATTCTAAGCAAAACGCTCAATGATGTTGGACGAGATTGGCATAGTCAACTAAGCCCAACTCTGTGGGCATACAAAACTAGCATCAAAACACCTAAAGGATCTACACCATATGCCTTGGTATATGGATCAAAGGCCATACTAACCATTCAGGTAGAGATTCCATCACTATGTGTGTCACTGAAGGGAATTGTTTTAGATGAAGACTATAGAGTGTCGAGGATTCAAGAAATAGAACTATTGGATTAACGTCTACAACAAGTTGTCAATCATTTTTAGATATACCAATAAAGAATGTCCAAAATCTACAATCATAGGGTAAAGCCTACAGTCTTTTAGGTTGGTGACTTGGTTCTAAAGGTAAAGCCTAGAAATCAAAAGGATAGAGAAAAGAAAGGAAAATTTGAAACTAATTGGCTAGGTCCTTTTGTCATCATATCATTCTATGGATCAGGGGACTATCAAATTTCAACAACTAAAGGGGATTTGTTCAATGAACCTATCAACAAAATCCATCTCATATATTTCTACACCTGAATCAACTAGTGCACAGTGTGAGTCATGGAAAAATGGTTGGCTTGATAAAAACATGACAAATAGGCATCTTGGTAATGAAAAAATACAAAAAAAGGTAAAAAAGATCAAAAACACAAAAAAAAGAGAAATGAGAAAAATACAAAAAAATCATAAAATATGAAAAAGTGCAATAAAAAATGTAGCAAAAGCCTGGAAACAGGCACTACTTGTGATTTAAACTACCTTTTCCATCTATTTGAGACATTTCATGTTTGTTTATTTTCACTATCATTTCCATTTAGTATCACATCATTACAATGTGGTCGTGTCTCACCCTAACTTTGGGGAAAAATATTAAACTCACTAGGGGCAATAAACTTGAGCTTAAACAAATAGACAAACATTAATATGACAACACAATATCACAATGATCAATGTGGAACTCAAACATTGGACATACATAAAACATCTAAACATTACAAGAAATCAACCATCCAAATCAAGATCAAATCAAGACAACTGCTAGGTGGATGATATGCTTTTGAATAGTAATTTTATTGCAATATGCTTGAGTGTTTAGCATGTTGTACTTTGATTATTGTTATCATTTCTTTGGAGAAACTCGATGATGTATTGAACTAGAGAAGCTAGGAAGGAGAATGGTATTTTTCATTATCTGTTGTTTGTAAATTAATTATTTATTGTGTGAATTGTCATAGGACATGATCTACAAAGTATCACTGATGACATTCCAAATTTCCATGGTATAATGATTAATTTTTGTCTGTTTACACAAGAAATGCTCAGGAAATCTCGGTTTAATTATACTTAGATGCTTGTGTTCACTTTCAATATCAAAAATCATGAAATAAGTACTCAGGTCATCATGGTCTAACTCATACCATTGATGCTTGTACTCATTTTCAACATTCTAAAGGCTCAATGATGACAAAAAGAACATATAAGAGGATTGTTAATGTGACAATTTTGCATATAGATTTACATAGTAGATATTAGATGAAATTTATTGCTAGTTATGCATATGCAGAGTATTTTTGTTCCAAAGAGGGGTAATCAAATTCCAACACGATGTTAAATTTCTTCATTAAAAGATTGAGTATACTTGACATTATCAAAAACATCATCATGATCATGTAGTTGCATCATCATTTTTATTTGCATACATTAGAAAGCATTTTTATTATCATTTCATCATTCATGGATTTGAATCAAATGATTTTTGCATTCATCATATCATATTTTCCATATCACATAAAAAGTGGCATAAGAAAATCTCAAAAATAAATCTGTATCATTGCTTTCATTCATCCATCAATCATTTCTCATATCATTTATCATACATTTATTATATCATATCATTGCATGTCAACATACATTCATTCAACATATCATTTATCATCTACTTATTACATCATATCATTGCATTTCCACATATATTCATTCAACATTTCATTATCATACAAAATTTTCATCCAACACTCGTCTCCAGTTCTCTAACTTACCTAGTCTAGGCTGAGTAAGTCGACCTGTATAAATATGCACATATGGCCTCATGGCTGGCCACTATCTCATAATAACTAGATGGGTAACAACAATGTGTTCCCATGCCAAAACCTATAGTAAAGTGACCCCTGTCGATAAACTATGACCTCAGAGGTAGACAACCGAATGCAAATCATGATAAAGATGCACAAGCATGCATATCCCCCAAGAATATCTCATCTGATGAACTATCATACTCTTTAAACAATGGCAACAACCAATAGAAAGTCCCTTTGACTTGCGATTAGGACAAAGGAACCCTCCAATGAATCTGACAAGTACTGAAGGTAGAGTGGAATAGGCATCCACCATCTCACACCACAAAATCTTGTAACCACTAATATGATCATCCTCAAATACTCTGTGGAGAGAATCAGTCCCACCTTGCTCAACAACATCATATAGCACAAGGTCACCTACAACTAGAATCCTCAAAATATTTCATATGTCCTTGAGAGTGATGGTCATCTCACTAATAGGAAGGTGGAAGGTATTATGCTCACTATGAAATATCTTTGCTAAAGTTGTCAACAGACCCTGATTAATCCCAATCTAGGGAATATCTAAGAGAGAAGCCAAACTAGAATACACAGTCACCACTATCTTAGGCTACACTAGCTGAGGTATCAAATCAAATGTCCTTAGAAACCTCTCTCAAACCTAGAGGTTCGTCAATGCCTCCTATCAACACAAAATGTTTTAAGTTAGTAATCTCATGTAAATTTCACAAACATCAATCAACCTATCAAATCTAAATAGCTCTAGTGAGACTTTGATCAAATCTCATGAGCAACCAAAAATCAACCTCTGATATCATGAGGTCATTTTCAATTAATTATTGTCCTCACCTATTATGAGGTTAGTTAATAATTATTCCTCGCCTATCATGAGGTTAATTATTGTCAATCAATCATCAAACCTTGACTATCATGAGGTTAAACATCATTTACTCTACGAATATCATCAATCATATCAAACCTAAGGTTGACACAATAAAAATTTGAAAAAATCAAGGACATAATTGAAAAAATTCATCATTCTGATATTGATGTGCTAAAATAATCTATGCACTATTTCATATGGTCAAAGCACTAAATCAGAGGGTCAAAGTGCTAAATTTTCAATGCACTATTTCATTTAGTCAATGCGCCATTTCAGGCGTCAAAGTGCTAAATTATCCCATGCGCCATTTTATCTTGCCTCTGTGCTCTTCAATTTGTCCTATGCGCTAAAACAACCTATGCTCTAAGCTAATCTATAGACGCGCTACACAACCTCATCCAGGAGCTAGATTATTCTATGTGCTAAAATATCCTACAAACACGCTAAAACCATCCACTTAGGTGGTAATCTAGTCTATGCACTACATCGGTCCCTCTATGCACTAAAACAATTCAAAAAAATTAAAATCGAAAAAAATTGTGAAAATAAAAAATGCATGAAAAATGAGGAGGTAAAAGGGAACATACCGAAGGTTTGTATGCATTTAGTTGGTTTTTTCGATGCATGCACTCAAAATGATGAGTATTATAAGGAATAGGTATCTTGAAACAAATTGCTAAAAATCACTCTCTCACGAATTTTGAAAACTCAAATGCGCAAACAATTTCAAAATGACCTCTTTTTAACTTTTTATAGAGTGATTAAGAAGGATTTTTATGGGATTTATTTACTGGGAGATTAATACAACTTCTTTTGAGGGGCATTTTCACAACTTTTTGTTGCGAGATTAAATTATTTCATCATCAAATCATTATCAAATCATCAGAAAATCATACAAATTTAGAAAATCAGTTTTCTTTTAAAAAATTCCAAAAAATCAAAAAAATCAAAAAATCATTAATTTATCTCCCGAGGGGGCATATATCCATCATCACTTGAAATTAAAACGTTTAGGGCATACTAAAAAAATTTCGTCAATAGTAGCAGTAGCAGCAATTTTCTTTTTTGAAGCAATGCGTAAACACATCACTTGAAAGAGGGGCAAAATGTATACACCTAAAAATGGTCTGGACAATCTAATTAATTAAATATGATTTATTTGATTAATCACCTTTAATTCTTCTACTATTAAATAAATATAAATATTTATTTGCATAGCTCACCTTTAATTCTTCAAATTACATTATTTCTTCTTAATTAAATAAACAAATTTAATACTTTATTTTTATTTCACATCATCATCATCTAAATTAAATAAACAAGTCTAATACTTTATTTTGTCTAATTATCATATTTTCTTCCACATTTATTTAATAAATAGATTTATATAGTTTGTTTTATTAAATTAAATATCTTCTTGCATAAACTAAATAAATCTAAAATATTCAATTAAAATGCATTCTACAACTATCTCATATTTTCACTCAAAAGTTGCACAAATCAAATTAGATATTATATGTCTAATTTATGTCTAAATTAATTGACTCAAACCTTCATGGGAAAATTTGGAGACAAATTGAAGACAAATTTGTGGGCAACTCCTTGATCTTCTTCCATTAATTCTTCCTATCATCTGGCTTAATTTTTTTGTGGGGAGGAGCCATTCCCATAATATTCTCAATTCCTTCATCCTTCACCATTTAAATCTCTAGATTGAATCCATACCTTTGCTTGGTTGCTTCTTCACAAATATGTTGTCGAGAAATCTATAAATATAACCATTATCTACAGGAAAAGGATCCCCAATTTATGCAATCTTACTATGTAGAAATAACATTGAAGCAATCCAGCAATAAATAAATTATCATTCAACACTTAGCATATCATAGGAATCATAATCATGGTTTCTTATTTAGCTGCATGTTAGTTTTCCATAGCTTTCATTTATCAATTTCATGTCAATGTAGTTTGTAATATCATCAATATCATTAGGAAATTGTTATATAGGATTACTTTCCTACATTTTGACAACATCTCATTTTCTAGATTGTCATTTTAATAGTCATAGTGCTTATTTGATCTAAGAACCACAATAAATTAATAGATCTTTGGAGATAGAGAACAATATGATGCTTTCAATGGATTTATGGCCTTCAATAGCTCAATTGTTCATTAAATCATTGATATAATGTCATATTGAGATGTTCTATTTAGTTAGTTTACTCATACTTATTCCACACTTACATAAATGATTTCTTAAAAATCCTCAAATGAAAATTTTGATAATAAGTTAGATGTATGGAAGTAAATGGGGCACAGTAGCATACATATCAGCCATGTGATGGAAAGAAACAACATGATTCGGGTCTCCAAATTCTTTTTGCATGCGCGGTTGATTCCCTTGCCTCTTGGATTTGAAAATCTATAGGTAAAAATGATAGGAAAGCAGGAGTTTTTATAAACTTAACCTAGCATAAATGTCAAGCATTAAGTGTGGGTACGATGATAGTTAGGTAGGTGGGATTGTAGAAACCTGTGCCATAGTGAACGTATGAAAAAATCTCATGAAAAAAATATTAACATGGGCACAACATTGTCGGCGGATGTGGGGCGACAGACTCAAAGAATAGTGAAACAAGGGCAGCATCCCGATAGGGGAAACCCGCAAGAGCTGACTCAAGAGCAGTGATGGGTGAGACGACTTTTGTTAGATGGAAGCTCACAACATAACTTTTGCAAAGGCCCAAAACTTTATGAAACTTAGGTAGGTGATTTTGATCAAGATGCATTTGATAATGTTATGGCTCATGACCAACTTAGGTTCAAAATAGGGGCACACAAAATGAGGCAAAAGTGAAATGACCTGACAAAGGAGAAAATGGAAAGAGGGGGACATTGATTGGAATGAGGCATGTGTGCTATAGGAAAAACAACAAATATTTATTGTAGGAGAATTTTTATCAATGATATGAGCTATAATTTTCATAATCTCTATTCCATATTCATTTTCAAGCATTCTTCTCACGTTATCTAAAGAAATAATTGCACTACCAACAATGTTTTCAAAAGTCACAAAGTTTTACAATTTATCTAATTCTTCATAGATATCCTTCTTATGTTCTCTTATAGGACATTAGAAAACATTATTAAACATCATTCACATTAGTTGTCGGTAGGGAAGTCTTGGGAAATAAGGTGTTAAGGATAGGATCCATAGTGGGTTAACTAGTGTAAACACTATGAGTGAAAGAGTGAGAAAACCTACGATCCACGATGAATGGTGTATCAAAAGATGCCATGAGTCTCAAGATACGTCTCATGATAGTATTACAAATAGGACACAAAATTGTGAATCTCATACAAGTTTCACAAGTCCAAGGTGAACCCAAAATGGGTAAGAGGTAAAATGCAATGTGCTAGCCTAGAATGTAAAGTACAATGCAAGTATGTAAAATCAGTTTCCAGATTTAAACAAGATATTTTTTTGATTATATTATGCAAAAAATTGAAAATGATGTCTTTTAGATGAAATTTGGAATTCACACAATGCACTAAATTTATCAAATGAGTCTTACTATGAGTAATTTGAGATAACCAAAATTCTACAAACTAAAACAACAAACTGAAATAGTAGAGAAAAATGGAGAAAAAGAGATTTTACTACCTAGAAATGTCAGAAAAATCCCTAATTTGGGATTCATTCACCCATGGGTGAATGGGTCCTAGCTTGGGGTTTTTGAAAATTGAATTTATAGATTTATGAGTTTATTCTTCTGGTTTTCAGATTCTAGACTGAGACACATGGTTATAGTTTCAGTTTTCAATTAAATTAAGTTTAAATGAAAATGAAAATAGTGTTAAATGACAAATTAGGAGACCTAATTTGAAATTCAATTTTGATTCAATTTTGTATTTTAAGTTTCTAGTCATGAAATTTTATGTAAATTCTTTGGAAATGACTGAAAGATTTGTATTTTCCAAATTTTAAAGAATGCAAAAAGGAAATCCTAAAACCCTAAATGAGATGCAAACTAATGCAAGTTAAAAGGCCTAAATTGGATTCAATTCAATACAATGAAATGAAAATGAATGTAAAATCCAAGATCTAGGGTTTAAATGGACACCAAAATCAAAAAGATCTAGTGCTCAAACGTCGGGTTCACCAAAATGAAATGGTGGAAAAATAGGTGTAAAGAGATTCACCAAAACGGATTGATGGACCAATTGGGGACCTATTTTCCTCTATTTCATTAGGAAATGAGATTGCCACAATGAATTTATTACCAACACTTAGGTGAATCAAGTCAAAGTGTGAATCTTCATATTTCCTCATGCTTGAAGGACGAGGGTTAGGTTCACCAAACACTTTTGGGAAAAAAACTAATAATAAAAAATCAACCCAATTATGCCAAATTAAACTTGAAACGACAATATTAAACTCAAAATAAGAAAAACTAGAAATTGAATTACAGATCTGAGAGGGGTAGAAATTTGCTTACCAGTCACCAAAAGTGAGTTTTCAAAGGCTAGTTCTAGGACTCATTCACCCATGGGTGAATGGGTCCAGTTTCAAGGTTTTTCTGCAACTTTCGAGAGCCGTTGACATAAATTTGAAGCTTCCAATTTGTCGAGGTAGAAGTTTCAAAATGCCAGAATTAACTTTTATAAGTGAGTTTCTGTGAGATGACAACAATTTAGACAACTTTTGTAACTTCGTCAACTTCTTCAAATTTTCTCTTCAAGAGGTCTTCAAGTTTTTCTTCCACCTAAATCTAGAAACACATGTTAAGAAGGAAAAAATGTTTATTTTGGTGAATGGGGGTTTACTTTGGTCAAAACCCATTTTGGTAATCAAACCTTGAAATGAATAAAAGAATGAAAGAGGGAATGCAGAATGAACAAAGCTATGTTACCACTCAAAAAACCTTTGGATAATTCCTTGAATGAAAGTCTGTAACTTACATGAAATGGCTTCATTGGATGTGGATCTTGAAATTTTAATCTTTCTTGAGATAGTTCCTTGAATAATTGATTTGATCATGACACCTACATCAGAATGTTAGCTCCAAAAATATGCATGATGCAAAAATATTTGACATGATGATTTGATCTTGAATGCTATAATAAAACTTTGATAGATTTTCTCTTGAATGCCTTTAATTGCTCTTGAAATTCTCTTGAAATCTCATAGAATTGCTAGGTTTCTTAGATAGAAAATGTTATGTAAAACATAGTGAAATAACCTTGTATTTATAGGTATGTATCCTTAATTTACTAAAATTCAAATATCACAAGCCGACATTTGAATATGTTAAAATAACACCAAAAAAAAAATTTAAATTTAGGTCCTAAGGTTTAGGGAGGACCCATTCACCCATGGGCGAATGGGTCCCAGGTCCATAAACCTAGGACACACATTGCTCAATGTAAAGTGTCATGTTAATGCATTAATTAATTTCAGGTTTCCCTTCCAGATAATGTAATTAAATGGGCTTGGAAATGAATTATATGACCAATCAAGGCATAATTAAACTCAATTAATTAAGGGAGCCCTAAATAAGTGTGAAAGTGTAAAGGGATACACTTTACAACACTAAATTAAAAAACAATTAAGTCTATTTTAAGTTAGGAGGGCTGAAACAATTGAGAAAATGTGAAGGGATACATTTTTCTACAATACATAAACCTAAAGGGAGTTTTCAGAAAGAAGTAAAAAACTAGACCAACCACCAATCACCCAATAGTTAGTTAATATAAAATTATTACAAGTGATAATGTTTCCAATAGTTATTCAATGTACTGATCTGGTTTTGGAATGCATAAACCATTATAACCCACATAGAAGATAGATTAGAATGAAGGATAACCGGTTGATTGTGAATATTTAGAGGGACACTTTCACCTCCTATTTGAATATTTTAGAAAGGGAAGTGTTTGTAGATTTTGATTTTACTTCTATTGGGATTATGGTGTCTCAAATTTTGAGAGTCCCATGATTAATTAATTAATTAAATAAATCCATTTTCTGCAATTAAATCCCAAGTGATATGGATAAATCACTTTGTTGGCCCCAACAATTGGAAAGTTGTCTACAAGTTGGGTTTCCTACATGATTGGGAGAGGCATGATATTTTTCCGCTTATCACTTGGATTCTAAATTGGAGAAAGGAGTTTTTTAAAACCTCTCAAAGATGTGCTATAGTGATATGTGACCATTGGTGGGACCTAGTTGCAAGTCAGTGGGAAGTTGGTGATTGGTTGACTTCCTAAAAGTTTGGCAGATGGTACAAAATTATGGCACTTGTCACTTGGGCACTCATTTGGAAAGAGGTGCTTGTGAAAACCTCTTTAAGGTCTACCATAGTGACATGTGGAATTTATTTTGAGTTATCACTTGGTAGGATTTTGAAAATTTTCTGAATGGAGACTAGTTGTTGTTGGGAGTGACTAAGAGTGAAAGGGGAGTTAAAAATTGGCAAGTTCAAAATTTTTATCTATTGGGATGCCTAACATGTGAAAGGTAACTCAATATTTTCATTAAATATTGAGTTGGATTCCTTGCATGTGGTTGGATGTTGTTGTTGTTGGTGCATGATGGTTCATGTTTGACAGGTTGTTTTTTTGGGCTATTAGGACTTGTAGATGTTCTCCATTTTCATTTCCATGCATGAAGAGACTATGGAGATGAAACATGGAAATCTTGGATCCCATGATAGAGGACAATAAACATAAAAATTTTTATGTATTCAACAAGAGATAGAGTTGAATTTATTATAGGGTTATGTTGTCGAAATGTTGTTAGATTTTCTCCAAAAGAGTAAGATGTAATCTTCAATGTAAATTGGAGATATAATATCCATGATAAGGCTGTGAGATTAGAATTGTATTCTAGCTACTTTTTTTGATGATAATACAATGGTTCTATGCTTTGGAGTGTGGGGTTTTTTTCTTGAAAGGGTTCTCCCCACATATAGTTGTGATCCATCTCTTTTGTGTATTCTTTTATTCTTTAAATGTTAATTTACATGTCGTTACGTTGTTAAAATGTTAATGGATTTGAAAACTACATCTCTTTCCTCTAAGGGTTAATGTGATGGAAATTAAAACCATGTCCATTTCCACTTTAAGACATAGTTGTATGTTCTTATATCATAAAAATGAAAAAAAATGATAGATACTAGAAGTATATACTAGTTCTCATATGACTTTTTGGGGTGCCCATTTCCCTTCATTTGGTATAAAATCTAAGATCCACTATTTGCATGTTCTTGCATGTGCATGTATGTAAGTTACATGTACTTTCATTTTATTTTCATGTACTTCCAAGGGATTGCATGTTAATGCATGTGAATATTCATAGTGTTTAAGGTCTTGGATATTTCTTCTGTTATGATTCCTTAGCCTAGAAATCTTGAGGGAATATTTCTTGAAGGAATTGGCTAATGATTAATCCTTATATGAGTGAAAGATTTATAGTTGCTCTTGATTTCATGAGACAATAGGTAGTGTGAGAGATAGTGAAATATGGGTTGTTTGGAGTTTATCATGAGATTTCATGTGATATGAAATTTTTTGGGATCTCCTATTTGATAGTTGAATAACCTTGATGCATGGGGTGTTTTTACACTTCATGGTTGTGTGAAATAGAGTATTCATGATGGGTTTATGAGATTCCCATAGTAATATGGAGATACTTGTGTTTTTGTGATTGTGGTGTGTTGTGCTTGATTGGGTGCTTGTTTTAGCTTTTGGTATTGAAATGCACTATTTCATAATCCATGAATGCATGTAGGCTATGACATTGATCATTATATGAGCTAAACATTTTGGAATAGTGTTGAGGATTCATAGGGTATACATAGAATATATATAAGTTATTAGCATAGTATTATTTTTATTAGTTTTTATCCTATGTAAATGTGAAACAATAAAAAGTTAGTTTCCTAGATGTTAGGAAGTTAGCATAAGTTAGGAAATTTATATTTTGTTATCATTTCCACTTCATGTGAAGATTTAGATGATATTCCAAATCTTTAATTTTGGCATACATAATGCCTATATAATAATGTATTTTCCTCTTCCCATGAGCATATTGGAATTCAATTTTGTAGTCTTATTATTTTGTAGATATTAATATCCTTTTGTGAATCTATTCTCTATATTTTATTCTTCTCTGTGCTTGTTCCCTATCAGTTGGTATCAGAGCATTCTCTGATAAATGGGTTTAAAATTTTCTTCCAATCCATTTAATTTAATTATTGGAGCTCTCATCAATATGAGCTGATATTGAAAGCTCTATTCATCTACATATGGAGAGATTTTTCATTTTGAAATTATTTTCTTGAAAAAAAGTAAAATATAATCATTTTTCTTCTAATTCTTTTGTGAAATTTCTTTCAAGTCATGTTGTTCTTTCCTTAACAATATTTTATATACTCAAAATATTGTAAAAGAGTTTATGGGTTTTGAAGATTACACTCTCGCCTTTCCAAAACACTTTATGGTGTTTAATTTGGTTTAGAATTGATAAATTTATCGCAATTTTAATACTGATGCTACAAATGCTAAATTCAAAGGAAAATAGGTGGTTTTATTACTCGTTTTGATTGAAAAAGCATGGTTTTTTTAATTTTTAGTATGATTTTTCTTTAAAATGTATGGTATTTAATATCCAATTTTTATTAAATTTTATTTTGTTGAGTTCTCTCAATGTTTTCAAGGTACTTATCTTAAACTTCTCTGAGAGAGTTTTAATTCCATATCTTTCAAACTATGAGGCAGTTGATCTTGAAAATTTGCCGCATTGTGTCTAGTATAGTCTAAAACACCTTTGTAAATTGGGTTTGTTTCAACACATATATTTTTCAATTTAATTATTTTTTTCCAATTCTGGTAGAGTGTTAGTCCATATTATTTGTTTATTTGTATTATTGTGAGGCATAAATAATTTCACTAGCTTTAACTCGCAATAACATGGTTTCTAATTTGGCTAAGAGATTTGTTGAAATCACAAGTGTAATAACCACATTGACTAATAACTTAAATGATATTATAGTTCATTAGCTTCATGGTCCTAGAAACAAACAACCTCTTGGTCTTGAAAGGCACCAACCTCTAGCCAAATGTGAATTCAAGATCTATGATGGATCTTGAGATCTTGATGTGTTGTACACATGGATTCTTGATATGGAGACATGGTTTGTGTACAATGAAATTTTTGCTGATGATAAGGTTCTTTTTGCCAAGTTGAAGCTCTCTGGTGTCACTAAGGTTTTGGTAATTGAGCGACAATATGCTCAGGAGCCTATCACCACATGGAATCAACTTCTCACAACCTTAAAGGATACATTCTATCCTTCCAACTATAATAAATATTTGCACATCAAGTGGCTTCACCTGTGATAAGAACGAAAAATGTCAATGCAGAATTATATCTACCAATTCAATTGACTAAGGATACTACTTTGCATGAAAGATCTAGGTGTATCTCTAATCTTAAATTTCAAGAGTTAATTACAATATAATTTTATTAGGGAGTTGAAATATACTACCCTAGAAACACTTGATGTTGCATTCAACAAAGGACAAATAGTAGAAGAAAAGATTGTTGCCCAATCTCATGCATCTTGACCTTAAATTTTGTACTGGTCCTCCAAAGAATTTGAGTTCTTGACCACAACATTTTTTTTCTAAAGAGAAAAAATCTTCTCCTTCATCTAATACTAATAAATCTAATTTTTTTACTTATCATAAAAAGAAGGGACATGAGAAATTTGAATGTTTTAAGTTGAAGAAGAAGAATATAATTGTACAGTCTCATGATGAGGAAAAGAAAAATGTTCTCATCGATACTTTTGGTGATGATAGGACATATGATGAGTTGAAAGGTAGACTTAATAAATTCACCTTGATGAACCATCATTCTACTTCAAGGGGAGGTGACAATTTTTTTGCCACTTGTGCTCACCTAACACATGATTTTTTGTGGATTATATCATCGACAATGGCTTGGAGAATTTTTTTTATTGAAAAGTCCATTGTTGAAAACCTTCATTTGCCTATGGATCCACATCATCATCAATATTCACTTGGATGGAAGGATAATGGTTCATCCTCTTAGATCACACACACATGCATTGTTTCTTTTGCATTTGGTCCCAAATTCATTGATAAGGTCATCTGTGATGTGACCTCCTAAAACTCATTTCAGAACTCCTATGGGTACTCTAACTATTGGACCTCCTAAAAATCCTTTCAGAACTCCTATGGGTACTCTAATTATTGGACCTCCTAAAAATCATTTTGGACCTCCTAAGATTCCTCTAATTATAACACCTACTGAACCTCATGACCATATCCTAAGATTTACAAAACAACTTACTAGTAATAATGTGTTGCACCAACCAAATTATCATATAGTATCTTATGCATATAAAACTATTTATTATAAGAAACCAAGACAAACACAATCCATTCATTCATTAATACCATTCCCACAACTTTTTTTACCTAGTGCCCCTCAGTTACCTCAAACTAATGGAAAGGAGTATGATCTTGTGGAACAACTTCACAACAATCATGCTAAGATATCCCTTTGGGATTTTATTCTTGAACATCACCTATTTATCATGGCATGATTCAAAATTCTTTTAAAAAAATCATCCCTCCAAATGTGTAATCAAATGATGTGGCCACTTTGATTGAGAATATGAACTCACATAGTATGGGCATTGTCTTTCATTAAATTTTATTACCTCATTTGGAAAAAAAAAATGATGCTTTGATGATATTAGTTGTTATTAACAAGGTTGGGATTAGGCATACCCTTGTTGAAAATGTTTTAGGGATTAATGTTTGTAGTGTGAACCTTTTAGATATAATTGGAGTAGATAAGAGTAAAATTCAACAAATTGATTTGTCTATCTGTGGTGTTGATAATATGGGGAAACAACCTCTTGGTGTGATAACACTACCTATTAAAGTTGGAAAGGTTACATTACACACTCCTATCCATGTCATTTCCCATGACCTCTCATATAATCTTCTCTTGGGTAGACAATGGATTCATGAAATTATTGGATTGCCATCAACACTACATCATCTAATGAAATACACTTACAAAAATAAGCTTTCATGATAAAAGTTGTTCTTAAATCTGAATATCCTCTTTGAAAATTTATAAAAACTACAAAAGTTGAACCTTAAGAAAAAAATGAGTGTCTTTTATCAATGGAATTTTTTTTAGATGATGATTAGGGATCATTAGATTTAAAACCTACATTCGATGGGGAATACAAGCTTATAGACCCAAAATAAAGAAAAGAGAATGAATTTTCCATGATATCAACATAATCTAAGTCATCAAAAGCTTTTGATTCTAAAAATTTTAGCAAAGAAGAAGAAAAAAAAAATTACACATTTGCCTATGATGAAGTACATGATCATGAAAAGTCACCTTCTTTGAAAGAAATGGAAGCCATTTATGGAAGAAGTTATCAACTTTTGAAACAATGTGGCTATAAGGGAAAATTATGTGGTTTAAGAGAACAAGATATGTGTGTCCCTATAGAACCTAACACACAAGAAACAATAAGAGGTCTTAGTTATTCTCATTCAAAACATCAAAAATATCTTTCCCTTAGTAATTAGTATTAGTTGTTTCTCCTTTCCATGTGGTATTTGTAGTACCATAGAATATTCACTACCATGCATGGGGTTATAAACTTGGCTTTATGTTATATTCTTTTATTTTGCAAGGAGAAACATATCTTAATGCATTTGGCCCACCCTTGTCCTTACACTTGGGGGCAAGGGGTTAGGTAGCCTTCTCGTAGGTGTATTCCTTCTTGGGATTCCTTTATATCTCCTTAATATACTAGTGTAGCACGTACACGACGATTTAAGGGGGGAATATAGTCCCTCGATTATTTTATGCATAAAAAATGGTCCCTTCTTAGTGGTTGTAATATATGTCTCCTAAAAAGTGTGACCTTTTCAACCAAAGTGTGGTATTCTTAATCCATGGGGCATTTCTCCTTTGTGGTGATATTAGGCTTGATGTATTTCAAGGGACTGATCTTTCTTGGCATGTTTTTTTCTCTTTAGTGGTAATACTATAGCTAGTATGCCCTAGGGTGGGATTTATTCCATGCTTAGTCCTCTCTTGGTGGTGATTTCATTTGTAATGTTCCTAGAGGAGTAACCTTTCATGCATCAAGCAATTCCCCTTTGACATTTTTAAAGTTACCTTTTGAGGTGGTGTTACCATAACACCCCTTGAGGTATTGGCCTTGTCCTATCATTATTTGTTTGCACCCCCTAAGGTGATTTTATTTTACACACCCTAAGGTGACTTTTGTTTGTACCCTTTGAGGTGAGTTTTTAATTTTTTCTCCACTTTGTTCACATGAGTTGAACTTATTGTAGAATTGGAATAGCAGCTTACGCAACCTATTAAGGTTATCGGGGAGTATAACTCTTGGTAAGGCTATTGTGAACACACCTAATAGACTTAATGTGTGTCTTTCTTTTTTATCTTGTGTCGAGGCCTCACCTAGTGAATATCAAACTTCAATAGCCCATGTGTCTCATAGTTTGTGATTCACCTAGAAAACATCAAACTTTACTATTGTGTTAGTCATGAACAAATTTTAACATGGCCACCTAGAATAATACAACATGGTTTCCAGTGGAGCCATGTGGCCCATGAGTGATGTGTATGCCTTCGGTCCTCATGGGAGAATTTCTTAATTTGAAGAATGATGTTTGGTATTTGAGACAATTTAAGATGGAGGTCTCTTTGTTTTATCGACTCAAATCTTTTATTACCAAGCTTATGTTTTTTGTGTGTCTTTTATGTGTCCTCATCATGTTTCTTCATTTCATCATCATTTTTATGTTGTATCATGTCATGTTTGAATCGTGTATGCTTCATGCTTTTCGACATGTATGTTTATGTATATTATCTTGCTGCATATTATACATGTGAGAGTTCCTTTCTGATTATTTTGGTTTTCCATGTGATCTTGGATCTTAGGGAATTGCACAACCCCCTTTATCCTTAGTCATCCTCTCTCTTCAATATTTGGAAATATAGGCCCCTCTTGACACATTTTTCTACTTTAGTGTGAGTCTGAGCATAAGTTCATAATCTCACTAAAGTGGGGAATAAATCTAGTGTATAAAATACATACCTTAACAATAAAACATTAAGTTTCCCCACCCCCCAAATTATTGAGCTTGATTAACCCCCAAATTGCCTAAAATTATGTATTTTGGAGCCCATTTGTACCCCTTTTCAATAAATGACAAGCAATGAATAAATGCATCCACCTCATATATTGTCCCCGACATTGAGCATATTGGATATTTGGGCTAGGACCCATTCTCCCATGGGTGAATGGGCCCACTGTCTTAGCCAAGACCCATTTTTGGACATGTCAGAGTGGCCATTTTAACATTTAAAACCCCACTTGCAAATGTCGGCTATCCAGATCTAATTTTTAGGAAATTAAATAATTTCTTATAAATACCTAGTTATGGAATCATTTGAGATCTATCTAGAAAGAGGTAAAAATTAAGAGAATTCAAGATCAAGTCAAGAGAAAAATGATCAAATTTTCACTGCAGCAATTCAAGATCCAAGCATCATGTCAAAGTGTTTGTGGGTTTATGTTATCATATTGTTATTATTTTGTGAAGGATAACCCTTGTTGTAGGTTTCCAAAGTATTTAAGTATTTAAGAAAGAAATATCCAAATCCTTGAGAAGATGTGTATGACTTCAGTCCTTCAAGGTAGCCATTGAAGGGTGGTGAGTTGTAACACATTGTGATTTCATCATTCTTTCCTTTTCATTATCATTTATACATTGACATTTTCCATTGTGGAAGTGGAAAAACTTACATGACATTTGACTGGGGCAAGCCCCTGAAATGCCCAAACATTTCCTCTCTTTGTGAATGTGAAGATCTCAAGTTGAAGGGAATTGAATAAGGATTGAGGAAAAAATATCCATTATTGTAGTTGTTGACATACATCTTTTCAAGCCATGGAAACACAGTTAAAAAAATATCTGAGAGTGTTCCAAAATATTTGTAGATATGAATCTGAAGCTCAAATACGACATTAGAGGACCCCAAAATTTAATCAGGACAACCTTACAAATACCCATTCACCCAAGGGAAACCCAGTCCTCCTACAGTTCTTGAAACTAAATTTTCTTGGTTAGTACATATCACTATACACTTTTCGGATCCACTTGTGAACTATTGTTTTTGTTTGTCATTTATCGGGATCTTATAATTTACATATTAGGGAACATAGTCTAATGAGGTTAATCATTCCAAATCATTTCCAAGCCATTCCCATACTCAATTATATGTAGATCTAGGTCTGATTGGCTCACCTTCAGGGTCCTAAGTCAATCTAATGACCTTGTTGATCTACATCATAATGAAACTTGGAAAAAGGCCACCATTGCATTTAGGACCTAGGATCCCTATTTCTATATTTTAGTTACTTTATGGTTTCAGGTCTTCTCTGGCCCCATGGGACATGCATCAAAATATTACATGTCTTCTTTAGTTTTTGGAGGCCTTTGTTTTGTCACTTTATCTCTTTGTGGGTCCCTAAAATAACTACACACATCGTGGTCTTAATAAAGAATTTAGGGGATAAATTTTTTCTACCAATGTTTCATGGAGCCCTCTTTCATCATTCATGACAAAGTCCCTATAATCCCTAGTATCCTCAAATTGTTTTCAAGGCATGTACAATATATCGTGTGAGCTCTTAACTTTGTAAGAGCCCTTTGCTCTAACAAATTTTCCTCCATGATTTACTAAAATGTTAACACGTATTAAAGCACACCTAAATTACCATCGCTCAAGCTAAATCCTTCATAGGGAAATGGTGGGATAGCCCTCGTCTTCCCCCAAAACCTCAAAATTGTGCCAAGTGTTTCAACTGAATTATTTCACAGAGAATTCTACTATCAAGGAAAATCTTATTTTTTCATATTCTTCATCCACACATCTTGGAAAAAGCTATGCATGCTCAGATAATGACAAAGGGGGATGTCATTTCGTAAGGGGAATTTAAAATTCTCGTTGTCACCATCAATCTTGAGAGATCTACAACCTACATTCAAACTCAGTGATGACTACCATTGGTTGCACATTCTATATTGCAAGAACATTAATGGTGGATGGGATTGCTATCTACCAAAATCATGATGAATTGCATTTATTTGTTTCAATTTGCTTCATTTAAAACATAATTGCTAAGTCCTAGTGTGAATTGCTACGATTTTTTAAACAAATGAGCATTTTCTCAACAAAATCAGGGTATTTGGTGATTTCAAAAAATACACTATCTCTTTGAATTAAAAGTGGTGGGCTGTAAATTGATCAAAAATTAGTAAGAAAAGGAAGAGATTTAGGGTTTGTGGAGGGTATATGCTACTGATTTTTTTTAGAATTCCTTCAGAAGTAAAGATACTATAAAACCCTACTTTTCTTTCTATAAAACCATATTTCAAAAAAATGGTTGTAATGTCAAAGGGTCACAAATGGGGGTTGTATGAGGACATCATTGCATAACTTCCAAGTTCATAGAAGAGGCCCATAGTGGCTCAAGGGTCAAGAATTATGGCTAATAGAGTTTTTGAAAAGAATGAGAATTTTCATGACCCTATCATCCTAATTCATGGGTACACTCTGTTCAAACATGCATATAGGATGACCTATGTAGATAGGTCTATTTGAAACATATGAAACATTAGGTTTGGAAATATGGTTGTGCCCAATGTATTTGTTAATATGGAGTTGATAAAGACAATTTTCAAGGCCTAAAAATCAAACATGAGGGAACTATACAAAATGGATGGGAGAATTCTCTTGCCTCTTGACAGAGACCATATTTGCAAAGTTTTGTATCAGAAGTGAAATTCCCATCTACCAATCAATTTGGGCGTCACAAACAAAGATTATCAAAGGAATATGGATAACTGTAGAGTGAAGTGGTTTCCCTACTTTAGGCCTAGAGGTTAATGTCAATAATTGTAGAGGTTTGCAAGGGATTATGTTTAGCCCTTTAGTTATGGCATTTTTGAAGATTATTTTGTAAAAATATACTTCCCCTTGTGTCAATTTTGGAGTTGGAAAAAAAATTAAGATGGTTTTCAGCTCAATGGTTATTGCAATCGATGTATAGAGAAGGGATTTTAATGAACCTTATGACTATGCTAGATATGGTGTAGAGGAGCTACATAAATACATATGCTCATTGAAAAGGGATTCTATTGTAGTGTACTTCACATGATATTGACTTTTGTGCCACGCCATTTTATATCATGGGGTACAACTATGGTCCCCATTGCTACAAGTTGAGACCACAAATGAGCATAAGAGAATAATACCAGTCCAAGAGTGGACCTACATATGGGACAAGAACTGTGATAGGTCAAACTAATCCATCTTTGAGGAGTTATTTGTGAGACCTTTGTTGTTAAATATTGGTTATCTAGTTGATTGGGAATTACCAAAAGAGATGAGGATATTTTTTCACGCAAGGGACCTCATGCTAGAGAAGGGGATTGACCATAATTAGGGTGATTGGTTTCTCTATTTCCTTGCCACAATAATTAGAATATACGGAACCCTTGTAGCACCCCATGTGCTACCAAAGAATGTACCTAGTAGAATTTTATTTTTAGAGATCATGTGGCAATTGAATGAGTCAGATAAGACTCATTTTAGAAATAATAAGAAACATGCTCTTCTCTTAGGAATAGTTATGTTTTTGGATTTCATAGTTACATCAAGGGAGGGCATGGATTTTTTGTATGGAAATTTTTTTCCTTATAGAATGAAAGTTGATAAATAGAGGTATGATCTTGAGAGGTTCATACATGGACAAAGAACTTTATAAAAGCTCAATGTTTTCGATTATTTTGTTAATATGGAAGACGTAATTAGGAAATTATCCTCTAAGAGATAGGCTACACAAAGGAGAGACTTGTGGGTGAGAATACAAGTTGTAAAAAATAAGAGGAAGAAGGTTGATCCTTTCTTTTAAGGATCATTTTTGCATATCAGGGATCCCATAGTTAGAATGATGATAATGTTAGATAATGCTAATTGATTGTTGGAAAAATTTCCTACTACTTCACCAAGCACATCTAATCCTTCTACCTCTAGATATTACATACCATCAATTCCTCGTCGAGCCACACCATTGCAAAAAATAGACTGTACGATAGGACCTCTGATGGATAACCCCATTGATCTTGATGAGTTTGAATGTGAGGCCCTTATTTATAAGAGATACAATCCCTTTCAAGGGTACTAATCTAGAGGCCCACAAGTGAAAGGTTAGTCATCAATTTTGATATTGGTGGGTAAATTTTGGATGATATAAGGGCACAAGATTGTTGAGAATTTCTTCAAGATGACCAGTTCATAACCACATAATATTTTACCAAATTTTTCCTTAAAAACAAATGAGAAGAATTGTAGTAGAGGATATATGACTGAAGCCTCTCTAAAATGGAGAAGAAGGATATCATCAAATAATTTTGGAGAAATGTAAAGGTCGAGATGGAGGCCATGAAACCACAGAGAGGTAGAAAACTTGTGAATAATAAATGGTGTATTTTTCTTCCATGATGGGACATGTATTTTGCAATTATATTTGATGCAATGAAAAGGCATGGAGGTGACAACCCAATTTTGAAGTTCGAAGAAAAATTTGAGGCTTTATATTTTGGATAGGGGTTTCACACAAGGCATGAGACCTTGATAATTAGGTCCATTTTCCCTAAGATAAATAAGCCCCAGGTAATGGGTATGTGCAGGATCATCATGGAAAAAACAGGCCTTTAAGTGGTAATGAAAATTCAGAAAATCAAAGTTAGGTAACTTGACGTAGAAAATTGAATAAGTTGTCTATATTATTTAAAAAATATGTAATAATATAATTTTGTATAGAATTGAACATAGATTCTAAACTAATAGGTTTATTTAAAAGAAAAATAAATCTATTTGGTGAAAATTTGAAATTTCAATGTAGTAGTACTTAAATTTCAAGGAAAAAATAAGAAGTAGGTGTCTGTCTGACCACCCTAACCACAATAAAGTGAAAATATATTTTTATAATATTCTAGATATAAGTAGAGGACTCATGTCCTAATGTGATTCATAATTTTTTGTAATTTATTTCTACGTAAATAATTAATTATGATTGTTTTATTGCAAATTTTTAAAAATATAAAAACTTGCATGTCTGACCACCTTAACTTGGTCAAAACTTCACGAAATTCATTTTCTTATTTTTTAATCCTATAGTATGCAAAACATAGAATGTGACACATCTTTTGAATTCAAAAAATGTTATATCGTTTGAAAGCTATAAAATTTTTTCAATCACCCTATCAATCAAGACTTTAGTCATAATTCAAATAGAAAATGAATAATAATTATTTATTAAATTCAAAGAAAGCATAATTTATATTGGTGGAAATTTGAGAGTCTCCTTTAAAAACCCTTTTTCGTTTCATCAATTTTGGGTAAAAAAAAAGTCGTCAGCCACAGGGGCCATCATATCACTTACATATCACCACCTTTTGGCCCATCATGATCCTACACATACCCTAATAGTTCATCTCAATGAGCTCACTGATAATCTCATTATGAGAAGAATAGGGGACACAAGTGCAACTCAGATAGTTATATTGATAGTTAATGCAACCATTTTTACTGAGGCTGCAATTAAAAACTTTTAAGGGGATATAGATAAAGCCAATGCCTTCAATCAAAAGTTGCAACAACAACTTAATACATTCACTGGGATCTTTCCCCCTCCACAACAAATAGGTGAGGCTCAAGCCTCATAGAAAAAGAATAATTTGATTTTTGAAATCAAGAGTCTAAGGGAATAATTGAAGCAAATAAAATAAGAAACTAGAGCAACAATGGAAGGAGCTATGAAGAATATTTTAGACTTAGTTGAAAACATTTTCAGATAGAGGTTGTCAATAATTCTTTCTCAAATTGACAAAGTATGGGATAGTTATACCACTTTAAGGAATGCATATTCTAGCCAAAATCAAGGATGGATGAGGCTAAGATGCTTCCAAGTTAGTTGGTCCCATGGGGTTAATTTACTAAAAATTGATGTCAAGATCCCCAATATTGCTAGTGATTTAGTATTTGACATTTGGGGTACAAGTAAAATTTACTAGATGATATAGCTAGTCATCACTACAGATACACAAACTTTATGAAAAGTGAATTAAGTACCTTTGAAGGTTTTGAGGACTTTTACATGCCACAAAATTTGAATGAGGCAGGATAGGTAATTCATTGCATTGAGTGGAAGTCCATTTTTTCAAATATTCTCACTACAACACACAATAAGATTAATAAAGGAGAGGTGGATGTACATCATTTGAACCTATGCATTGATTCACTTGCAAAATTGGAATATAGTTTACTAGGTTTTCTTGATATGGTGCAAGTTTTGATTGGTGATGACTACAAATACCGTATGGAAACATCCAACAATTTTTTAGCACCAAGGATGGACACATCAACAAGACAAAGTGAAGAAAATGAGGAGAATAGTCATACAACTTGAGTTGTGTTTCATTCGGTCTTCACCTACTAGGTATAACTGTTGCATGAACCTATCAAGTAGAGAATGTTAGATGTGTCCTATCATCTACAAGGAGAAATTTTGAGAAGATCATCCCCATATGTTTACTCCAATGCTCCAAAATATCTCCAAATAATTTTTGGGTTGTTACTACCTTTTGTAATTATGTTTTGTCCTCTATAAATAGTGTCACTGCTTGGTTTTTATCTTCTAGAGATTGAGCAATGGAATAAGATTTTTTTCTTGTTGCTTCCCTTGTTCCTATAAAATGGAATTGTGAGCCTCATTCTATGGGTTCTAAATCTTAGGATTCCTTTTTTTTTTTAAGTCTTTGTATAAAGTTAGTTTTTGTTCAAAAAGATCCTTTGAAACTCAAAAAAAAAATGTTGTATTTTTTCTCTATAATAACAACAAATGATTCAAATACTCATTGTATTGGTTCAAATTAGAGTACCAATATATTGTTCTCTCTCTATTGTAACTCATTATATTTTGAATCAATATAATCAAGGGTTATTTTTAATTTTGATATCATGTTCTCTTTTATGGATGCATGAATTGTTATCTACTCTTCAATGAATGGATTAAATTTTATTTCAATTCATTCATCAGATAATGCATGGTAGCAATAAGGATTTATAAGAAGTATAATAAAATTGATATTTTATTGCATTCTGATTGTAATAAAATGAGGTTATAAAAAACCAAGGAGTTGGTATGTTGTAGGAATTTACTTCATTTCTTGACTCTATAGTGGATAAGGCACTGGCCAAAATGACTCACAAAGTTTAACATTAAGGAAAAATGGATTATAAATAAAATCAAAATCTTACTTTTACCAGATTTTTTTTTTTTTATGCTCAAGTACATACTAACAAGGTAATATTGACCATATAGAGGTTTTTGAAGATAATTTATCCAATCAAGCTTACCTTCCATAAAATTAGAGTGAAAAATTTGTTTAAAGGAATCATTGTAAGACCTGTTATATGATTAATGATTTATTTGGAACCTGCCTTTGTTTTGTAGAGCCTAAAGTATAGAAGAGAAAACATAAAATCTATCTCTTGTTCATTGGCTACTGACCTATGGTTTTTTATTATAAAACTTAGGTGACCTTTAGAAATTTCTAGACATTTAGTTGGAAAAACCAACATAGAGAAATTTCACTCATTTTGTTTCGGTAATTGATTAATTTTGTTTCATTTTGAGATAATGTAAGTATACATTCCTCCTAATATTTATAGGATACTAGATCATGGTGTTGCTATAGTAGTATAAATTTTGATGCCTCTAACAAAGGTATGAGGAAGATTAGTAGATTTCACATTATATTTTTTATTTTATCTATCTATTATTGAACATCAAATGATATTCATATGTATTTTAAGTTCTATCTAGATGGTTTCTATAGGTCTATGCAATGCAAAATCATGAGAATGCACCTATTATGGATGAACAAAGTGATTATTTTATTATATTCTATTTTATAATATGATTTTTATTTATTAATGTCTATACTTTTTATTATATTAGGTGGGGTAACAAGAATATTTAAAAAATAGGTTGAGTGAATGAGTTTAAAGGATACCACCATCATATGCATATACATCCCCTCAATACAGCTCGTGATCTATTTCCTTCGCCTAGAGGGAAATGACTATCTATAAGGGTCATTTTATGTATGCCTAAATGACATTTTTGAACATATATTTTGTATTACATATATGTGATATTGTATGTCCATATGAAATTGTTGTGATTCTATATGGCTATCTTATATATGTGCCATACTTATATTGACATATATTCATGTATGCATAAATGGCTATTTGGTTGATACATATATTCTTTTTGTCAATGGTGTCCATATTTTTACTATAAATAATTATTTAAATACATGAATAACGAATTGAAACAACTATAAATGATTAATTTAATAATTGAAAAGGGATCACTTTTCTATTTGGATTTTATTATGGTTGCATACTTGTAAGGACTAAATAGTAACAAACTAATATTTCCAAAATATTTTGTTAACATCGACTAGTTAGTTATTATCTACATTCAAGTACATTCAAGTACCCATCCATCCTTGCATATTTAATCCTGTATCAATATTATCATCTGACCAACATAGAATTTCCTATTTTCTTAAATGATGATCCATTTATAGTATGGAACCTTATCCTCTAGAATCCCTATTTCACATGTATAGAGATATTCCTCATGCCCGCACTCTCCTTCCTCTCAAAAAATTATATTCTTATATTGAACTGAATGTTTATGACTACATTTAATTCAATCCATGCAAGATACTAGTTCTTTGGTGTAGATCATATAGCCAAAGAGTATAAAGAGAACTACATTGACCAAAAACCATAAAATTGACCTATTCTATAGCCTCCCCAATGAGTTGGAATTATCTTTTTACCCCCATGAGATGAAGAATGTAAATAATACCTTATTGATGAGTGTTTTAACAGTGCACAACATAGATAAAACACAAGTGTTCTATATCTCTTGAAAGGTGTCTCTCTTCAGAAAACATTAGAAAATAACCCCAAGGTTTATAAGGTTGGGTCTTGACAATAAAAAACAACTCATTGGTAATGTGTTATGCTGGTAAACACAAAGGGAATTTATGGTAAAACGAGGTTGGAATCTATAATATCTAAATGAGGGTTTTGTAAAGTCTGAAGATAAATGTAAAGCCTAATTAAAATTTCTAGATCTAAAATCTAGAAATGGTATTATCATCAAATGAAATAATTTAAGTTATGCTTTATCCTAAAACTAACACAAATTTAAATAAATATCAAAAAGGTTTAAGGGTTTATAGAGATCCTAAATTAAAACCTAAGTGCAATCATGCAAATAACCCAATATTCAACATGGAGAAATCCCAAATAAAACAATCTCTTCTTATCCAAGATAAAATCTAGAGTATCAAAAAATTGTGCAATCTTCAAAGGAACATAAATATTTTTAGATTGGAAAAAATTTAAACATACACCCAAATTTTGGCATAATATTAATAAACCTTCATAGTTGAACCATTGCATAAAATGTGGCTTAGGCTAACTATTCAAAGTGACTTAAACTTAGCAAATAATAAATAGTATGAGTGGTAGATTCATCTAACACGTCCAATAGTTTTCCATACACATGAAAGAACTACAACTAAATAATGAGAAATAACTTGGAAAATAGGAACCATGCAATGAAATGAAATGAGAAGGAATAGAACACCAAATAAATGTCTTCTCCTTATATTAGTTTCATATATTTTACAATAATTCCACATTCAACTTAAAAGATGGGGAGAGACCTCATATTTATAGAGTTCATCAAGAATTTAGGGTTTAAAAATCAAGGATTGAGATTATGTATAAGGTTGGGCACAATAGTTAGGCTAACCAAAATAGATTAAAAACATGTGACTCTAGTGCCCCTTTAAATTTAAACATTAAAATACCCAAATATAATTTTTTTACATTAAAGCCCATTTTAATTTCAAAATAAAGTTCTCCTAGCATTGATTATAAGGTCGCACAAGCTATCTTTTATTGTTTGATGAAGGTAGGTACTGATTTCTAGGTAGATTCGTCTTTATTCTCCTTCCTTTTCCATTTGCTACCTCTTGATAAATTCTTTGAAGTTATGTAAAAAATTATTTAAATCTTCTTGGCTAGGAGATGGAATAAATTTAATTCTTAGAGTAATAGACTCCAATTCAGCCTCATATTTCTTTAACACCCTATCCCATTCTAGCTTTGATTCCTAGTATTTGTGCATCATACTGACATACATGAAGGTATCTTTCAGATGGTTTTTAGTGACATTTTAATCTTCAACATGATCAAATTTTTCTTTCCACAATTTCTTTAGCAAGTCAATATTCATATACTCCTTGCTCAAGGACTTACCAATCATAACTTATAAGAACAAAACACAACTAGAAGAAATATCTTCCAAATTAGACTCCATCCTGGAAAATTTCTCCAATTTCACATCCAAAATTTGCCTCCTAAATCTAAAGGCTTATAGCCACTCCTTAGGATTATCAACACTCTCAACCATGAGGACCTTATCCTAGCTACCTATCAAGGTTGCCACTTATCAAACTATCCTAGTGGTAATTGGTTCCCTTTACAATCTCTACCATAACATAGAACATCCAATCTTTTAACAATGATGTTTTTTCCAATCTCATTAATTTTCTTAGGAGAGTAATCATGTCATTATAATGTACCTTAAAATCACTTCTATGTAAAATATTGGGAAAATTATAGAATTTTTAAATAGATTTAAATCTAGTTAGCATTCATGATCTCAAGGGCATTTCTTGACTGTATCAATTTTGAGCTTGAATAGATTTTAGTGTGAGGGAATAAAAAATCCTCTACCAAAGACTTCTTAGTTATATTGTCCAGTATCCTTCCTTGTGGTCCAATTATCATCCTTCTATCAAAATCATAATGCTTGGATCATTCAACTATCAGTTCAAGGAATTGGACAGAGGGAGTGAACCCTACAGCCCATGCTTACCTAGTCTTGACTAATCTTCTAGCAAGCTCATTTGGGGCTCGATATTACATTATCTTTTTGAAATCTTCTAAGTCAATATTCCCAAGGTTGGTATCCCTAGCCTGTCTCCAATAGGATATAATATTTAACTTTGGGAACATTCCTTTGAAGACATACTTCATTTTCTTTTCTCTTGAAAGCTCTTCCTTCTCAAGTGTCAATGGTTTTTTTTTGTTTCATAGTCTTGACCTTGCTTGACTCATCTTGCATCTATTAGACAAAATAGCATAATCACTTAAAATTCTAAAAGATGAAACATCAGATAAAGGGTTTAGCATAACCAAGACATTCAAATAGGCCATATATGAAGTAATACCATTAATAATCATGCCTAAGAAATCCTAATCATAACCCTTAAATATAGTCTCAAAACAATCATTAGGTTTCTCGGATATACAAGAAATACAAAGATTTTACCCCTTCAAGAAATCTATGGATTTCACCCACTCAAGAAATCCATGATGGGAACCTATTGGAGAATTAAGAGAGATAAGATTCATGGTGTGAGAATCAATCTAGTAATGTATCACTTTGAATCATCATAATTGGGTGCAATTTCAACATTTCATACTCAGGAGTACCTCTACAATCCAAGAACTCAAGTCTTCATAAGCATAAACCATGACCCATATAACTCTTCAGGATTTTCAAACACTCAAGAAATCAATGATAGAAAGGTTCAGGGATTTAATACCAATGGGAAATTTGTGACAAATTAAGTTGTTGGGGATTTAGAGGAGGCATGAAATATGTGATAAAGGATGTATTATAGATTCCATTCATGTCTAAAACTAGTGGTGATAGGTGCACCAGGGTTTTCTTGAGGTCACGAAATTCATGGAAAAAAAACTTGTCAGATATTTCTCAGATACATGGATTCAATGATGCATAGAATATTGGGTATTTCAAAGGGGGAAAAAATCAATGAAAAAGTTCAAATAAGAGATTTCAAGTGGTCAAAGAACCAACGATAGATACACTTGTCAAGTTTTTTGCATGCACATAGAATTAGAAATATTATGTTTCCCAGGATTTCCAAAGAGCTAAGAACTTCATGATGAAGACTAACCCAAGGATTTCAAGGGTGGAGGAATTTCGTGACACATGATTTAAAGCTGGAATTTTGACTAAGTGTTTGATCATTTAACACTTCAAGATTCAGTAGGGATTTGGGGGAAAAAATTTAAGGGTGATGATTCACCAAGTCATGAATTTTGTGATGATAAATTTCAAACTTAAACCCAACACATTCTTCCCATAGAATCATGAATTATTCAATTCCCTTTCAGCTTTACCAACCTATGGTTTAGAACATACGTGAGAAAACTTTCCTATGGAAACCATCACGACCAAGAATCAAACACCTATTTCAAGATAGGGCCATATGGTGGTTCAAATATGCAATGCAACACAATCACTCACCGTAAACCCTAGTTTGGACCTAATCAATAATTCAGACCTCCCTTTTCTTTCTAAAAGGATGTTTACAGTATTAGACACTCTCCAAATGAAACTTTAAATCCATGCCAAGCCTAATAAAACCTTCCTAGTAAATTCCTAAAACTACCATTTAATGCACATATTAAACCCTAGGGAAAATATAAACTCAACATGACTAGATAATAACCAGAAATGGACATGCCCTAACCTAAAGGCAATTGAAAGCATTTAAATTGAAATGTGACAAATAAAGTATCATAAAATTGATTCCAAATGGGGAGGAGCAAGCCGACCAACCTTCAAGTGTGTAGGAAAAAATGAATGAATGTGTTTTTCCTATCGATAGCTCTCCCACCCACCAGCAAGTCCACCCATGAACTTTCACATTTATAGAAAAAACCCTAGCTCTTCAATTGCTCCAAATACTCCGCTCCATAATTTATCAATAGTGACAATGAAATGATGAAATGACCTTTAAAATGAGCTTAAAACCTTCATACCATCACCATTAATGACTACCATTCATACCACATAGTGTAATTAAAAATCATGATAAGAAATTTTTGTAGCATCAGAGATTTCATCCCCTCACAAAATATGTGAGGAAAAACCTCACCAGGGAATTTAGCTTCTCATGAAATCCATGACAAGACACTCGGTTGGGGATTTCTCATTGTCATGAAATCCATGCAAAGAAAGACATCAATGATTTCTCACCGAGAAGAAATCCATGAAATTGAGTATGTCAAGGAATTCCAAGCGGTGAGAAATCTCAAAACCTAAGCCAATTGAGACCAAGCGAACCATTAATGATGAATTTTGAAGTCTCACCTCTAGGATTGTTCCAAGAGAAATCACTTTCTATTTCAAGTCATCTTCCTTAAGTTCAGTAAAGCAACATCATCAAATTTGAAGGATCCATCCCTTAAGGGAAAAAGGGGAAAACCTAAAGTGAAATCAAAAGAGGGGGTCCCCAATCAGATGGGGCATGTGTGCGAAATACACAACAAATGGGGACTCTACTATGAAATTTTGCAAGTATGAAGTTGTTCTCATTGATTTCAACTAGTTAACTTGATGTCAATTGGTTGTTTTTGTCATTGATGCTGGTTATTGGCTACATATGTTGAGGATATTGATAAAATTGTAATAAAGCAAGGTTGCAAGTATTTAGTGTTTTCTCTTGGATTTTCTCTAGGATTTTCTAGTATTATAGTAAGGATATAAGGTATTGTTCATGGTTTTTGGAAGCTAATAGATCTAGATTTCTTATTTTTGGATCATTGTACAGTGCGAGTTATCTTCACCAATTCGAAAATATACTTTTTTGTGTATTTATCTATGGTTTGGGAGAAATTTTGTTGCTCTCGATTTCTCTATTTTGTGGTTTCAAGACTTGTGGTTCTAGAAATAAGTTGATAAGATTGTGTTCAAGTTAATTTTTTTTATCTAAAGAGATTATATTGTGTTAAGGTTGTGTGTGCTTAATTGTTTTATGTTTCTTACATAAGTATTGGTCGGCCTTGTATTAAGCACTACTTATGAAGTTCATGGATATGTTTTGAAGTGTGTTGGTACTTATCTAGGTCCTCAATAAGTGTGTGTTTGGGTCACCCTCATTCTAATTCCACCTTAGAATTTTTTTCTATCGACCCAATTTGAATTTATAAATGCCAATAGTGTGTGGCTGACTTTGGATGAGTTTGAAAGTTGATGGTATAAATACAAGTTGAGATTTTTGTAACAGTGGAATGCAAGAAAGATAGACGGGAGATAAATTTTAAATAGTGTGTGTGTGAGTGTGTGTGATGCAATTTTGTGTAGATTAGTGTGAAAACTAATTGTGAGTTTTTGGAGGTAGTGAGATGAAGGTGTACTTTATCATTCAAGCATATCTACAAGTGTGTGAGTGAGTTGTGGGGGAAATCTCTATTGCATTGAGATTTTTTTCTCTCTGTATAAAATATCTTCTATCTTCTTTGTAATTCTATGGAAGTGATCCCTTCAACTGGTTAACCCTTGTTGGACAACGAGTCTTGTTCCAAATAGTAAGTCCTATTTTGGCAGTGAGCCTTCTCTAGTAGTGAGCCTTTGTATTTAGTTTTGATACTCTATATTGTGAGATTACCCTCACCGTGGGTTTTCCCTCATTTTGTTTTCTATGTAAATCTGGTGTTATTGTGTGTTTTTTTTTTCTTGTTTAAGTTTCTTCTTTTTCACTTAATGATTAACCACATCAGAAAACTAAAGGATTTATGAATGGTAATTGATCTAATCTCTAGTGGAAGTTCTTAAAGGATATTTCTTTCTAAAAATGATTCACCCCTCTCTCAATTGTCTTGTTCAATAGGAAATTTTCCTGAATGTTTCAAGGATAAGAATCCATCAAGAACCCATAATCTCTAGTTAGTACTTGGATCAATAGGGAGATGAAATAATTATTTGAATCCATTAACATCAATCTAAGATCACAGAGTGTGTGTGTTGCATGAATTCATTCCCTTCCCTAGAAAATGTGAGGTAAATAATCACTCAAGCAAGATAGGCTCCATAGATAGTCCAACTCCAAAAGTAACCTAGACACTGCCTCGTTGCCAGCTAGGTGTCCATAGCCTCGATGAGGTTATCACTAGAACCCCCATGAAAATTTCTCTATTGCTAGCCATGAATCCATAGCCCTATAGAGTTGTTAGCACACCCATATAGCTACTTATTTAGATATATCTTTGGTTTTCATTCTCAACAAATTTCTTTTGCAGACTGATAAGCACTGAAGCTTATTCTAGGTTTTGGAGACCTTAGTGGTCACTAGAGAAGATTTTAGATTTTTTATTTGCCAACGCATCATGATACTCACCACAAATATCTTAGGGAATATTAAAATGTGAAGAATAGTAGGATTGAGGAAATTGTAAAAGGATTCAAATAATGGTTCCTCTTTGAATCAAGGAAGAAATAAATCAAGGAAGATTCATCATCAAGACTAATAGATATCTTGGAATAAATTATGAAATCTTATAAAAGAAACATACATTAAAATTCAGTAGAACATCCCAGTGACTCTATACAACACCACCATCAAGGAAAAAATGGGAAAACTGGCCTAGTTCTAAAGAGAAACAATGAATTGATAAAATTTTGTTTCCACAGTCCATGATCATTAGTAATCAAGATTTCTGGATAAAACTGTGTGTAATTTTTTCATCATCAACGTTTCGGATCAAACTCCATGATCCATCATCAGGATGATTAGCAGAGAGAGAGAGAAATGAAAATTAGATAGCAGACTTGGATAGAAATAGGGGAGAGGGAGGAATGGGAGGGTTGTGAGGCACAAAGTCCAAAAAGATGAAAAAGTCAAAGGGAGGAGAAAAAGAAAAAGAGAAAAATGTAAAGAAGAATTATAATGAAGAACTTAGGAAGAAATCATAAATGAGAGGAAAATTAAAGCCAAAAAGAACACAAGGAAAAGAGAAGATAAAAAAGAACAAAAAGACAAGAAAGTAGAAAAAATGAGACAAATTAATTTTTTTGAAAAAGAACAAAGGAAAATAAATATCAATAAATGACTAACAAATTTTTTATGAGAAACCTAACAAGAAACAAGAATACAAATGAATTAGAAAAGACAGATTAAGATTGAAAACACAACGGAAAACAAATAAAACCCCTAAGACATGAAGACACCACCAATAAGTAAAACAAAAAATACAACATAAATTGTAACAAATAAAGGCAAGATAGTAATGAAAAGAAACACAAATTATAAATGGAAAGGAAGACAATCAAAGAAAGAACACAATAAAACAAACCAAGAGAAGAATCAAAGAAATAAATCTAGTAAAGAATAAAAATTGAAATAAAGAAGAGAAGATAATAAAATTAAAATAACAAAATAAAGCGATGAATAAGGAGAAAAAACTAAAAAGGTAGAGCCTAAAATAATAGAAATCAAAAGTAACAAAATTAGAAAGGAAACAAAAAAGAAATAAAGAAGAGAAGATAATTAATAGAATTAAAAAACAAATAAAGCAAATGAATAATAGAGAAGAAAACTAAATTTGGAAAAGTCTAAAATAATAGGAGAGAGAATTAAAAAGACATCAGTGAAAGGGAAAGCAAGGAACTAAGCAAGAAAGAAATTGAAAAACAATCAAGTAAGAAAACGAAAAAGGAAAGAAAGACAAGCAAAAATTAAAAATGACCAAAAATTACAGAAGAGGGAGAGAAATTAAAATAAAGTACAAAATAGATAAAGAAAAGATGAAAGGAATAAAAAAGAAATAAATAAACCAAGTAAGAAGAAAAAAGATAACAGAAGAATAAATGAAATTAAGTAAAAATACAAGAAGAAGAAGGGAAGGAAATAACAAAGAAAGGACAAGAAAGGGGAGGAAAAGGAGGGAGAAAAGAAGGAAAAGCAAGAGAGGAAAAGGAGGAGGGAGAGAAGGATGGAAACCCACAAGAGCAATGGAAGGGGAGAAAGAAAGGGCGAGTAAAAGGAGGGGGGCTGGGAACAAAAAGCAAGAGGAAAGAAAGGGGATTACGAGAGATCAGGAGAGAGGGAATTGAGGCTATTTAGAAAGGGTTTCCATGAGAGACTTAGGGCCCAACCTCCATCCCGGTTAAGGTTAGCGGGGTGGTTGTTGATTTCAATGGCCTCTTTGAGTTTTCTCTTGAAGAAGTTATCTTCGTTGAACAAGATTTTGGTGTCTTCTAAGGCGATGTGATGCTTCGTCTTAGAGGAGTGTTCAGCTAGAGCAGATTTGGAGATACGTTCATGTCTTATGTCAGCACAGTGTTCTTTGATTCATGTGTTAATAGAACATCCTATTTCTCCAATATAGGGGATACCACATGAGCATGACACTTTATAGACACCAGATTTGAGGAAAAGATCTTGGGGGTCTTTGGGGGAAGGAATGGGATTTCTAATGGTGAAGATGGGCTTGAAAGTGCAATTGATACCTTTTTTGAGGAGGATCTTAGCAATTTTTTGTGAGACACCCTCAACATAGTTGAGGGTGGCTAAAGGAGAGGAAGGGGGATGAGGGGCTATGGGTTGGTGGGTGAGCTTAGCTTTGGCTTGGCAGATTGCCCTATTGATCTATTTCCTTTTATAACCATTTAATGAGAAGACATGGATAAGGTGGGCCAATTCTTGGTCAAGATGCTCATTGTCACAAATTACGAAGGCTCTGTGAGCCAAGGATTTGAGGACCCCCGATTTTTGGCAAGGGTGATGGTGAGAGGTGGAGTGAAGGTAAAGGTCAGTGTGGGTAGATTTTTGAAAGATGGAACGAGATAAAGAACCATCTACTTTCTTGATGAGAAGGATATCAAGGAAGGAAAGTTGGTTGTCAGATTCAATTTCCTTGGTGAAAGAGATGTGAGGAGAAATATTGTTGAAGTGGGAATGGAATTCTTCTAGTTTATCAAGACCATGTGACCAAGAAATATTAGTGTCATCTACATAATGTTTCCACCACTTGGGTTTGAGGGGAAACGAATGGAGGGCGATATCTTCAAAATGTTCCATGTAGAGGTTGGCCACTATGGGAGAAATAGGGGAGCCCATGGCAACCCCATCCACTTGTTCATAAATCACACCTTGGAAGGAAAAGAAGGTAGATCTAAGACATAACTCAACTAAGGAAGCAATTTCATAGTTTGCTTTTTTCTTGATAAGTTCAATTGAGTCATGTAAGGGGACTTTGGTGAAGAGGGAGATAACATCAAAGCTGACGAGAATATCATTTTCATCTAGTTTCTTGTCTTTGATGAAATCAACAAAATGGGATGAGTTTTTTACAAACGAGCTAGCTTTACCAATGAGAGGAGAGATTAGTTTGGCTAGATGGGTTGCCAAACGATAGGTAGGAGAATTAATAGTATCAACTATGGGTTGGAGAGAAGTGACAAATTTGTGGATTTTTGGAACCCCATAGATGCGAGGGGTTACCTCTTTGGAAGGGTAAAGCCATTTTTTGGTGTTATCATCAAAAGATGACTCAAAAATGGCAGCTTTAACCTTTTTTAATAATTTGGAGATAGGATTAGAATCCAGGATTTTGTAGCTACTCGAATCTGATAGGAGGAGCTGCATCTTGGACAAGTAATCCTGCTTGTTCATGATCACCATTGCATTGCCTTTGTCAGCCCGAGAAATAACCAAGTCAGAATTGCTCATAAGGATTTTGAAGGTGAGCAATTCGGATCTAGGAATGTTGCACTTGGGGGGTTTTGCATGCCTAAGGGCAACAGCACAATCTTGATGAATTTCTTCAGAGACCCCAATAGGAAGAGATTGGACAGCCTTTTCGATTTTGATGAGAAAGTCAGTGAAGGGAGTTCGGCGAGGGGAGATAGCATAGCCCAAGCCTCTTTTCAAAAATTTAAAGGTAAGAGGACAAATACGAGTGTTAGAAAGGTTAATAATGAACTTGTTTCCCAATCATGAACGATTTGGAGGTTTTGGTTATTTTTCTTAGATTCACTCACTAGGATAGGAGGTATGCTAGGATGCACAGGAATGGGGGTGATATGGGGGAGGTTGGAAGAATTGATGGAGGGAGAGGACTGGAGGGGGCAAGTGTAAGAGGAGGATGGTTGGTGAAAAGTGAAAGAAGAAGAGGACAAGATAGAGACGTCAGAAATGATGGGATCCGCCGTATGATCTAGATCAGAGGGAAAAGGATGAAGGGTGGCTCGAGGACTGACAAGAGAAAGGTTGGATCGGCTGCCCCCAGTCAGGAAGGACTGTGAAGAAAGACAACGGATGGGAGGGGACTGAATAGAGTTAATGCTAATGTCAGAAATGACAGAAGGAGACGTAAGACAAAAGGGAAGAATCGAGATTGGGTGAGGGTGCGTACCTGGAGCTGCAATTTGAACACCGTTAGAGCCATGAAGCTGGTCATTGATGCAGGAATGGTTGAGGGAATGATCCTGGATTGAATTTTTAAGAGATGAATCTAGAACGGTGCCACGAGGATTGCAAAGTCCATGATGATGGTTGGTGCTGTTGAAATGCCTTGATGAGAGAGCTGGTTCGACATTCTCAATGGTTGGGTCAGCGTTCATAATAACCGAAGCTGCCCCCATCACAGGATGGACTGGTGCAGCAAGATTCTATGTCTCCCTGCGAGTTCTATAAATCAAAGACCAGAATTTCTTTTTTTGCTTTTGTTCGCACTTGTATTTGATGCCTGTGGCTCTGGCTTGAGAAGTTGTATCGAGCCAATTCCACAAGTCCGGTCGAAGTGAGAAGGCTAGTTCCAAGTGAAGTGAATAAAGCTTGGTAGAAATGTGGTGGATAGATATCTTGGTGGATTTGATCATGGCATGAAGAAGAGAGAGACCGGCTTGATGGAAAATCCGTTTGGTGTGGGGGTTGAGTAGGTGATGGCAGATTTTTATAAAGGATGGTAAGATATTGGAGTCACAACAATGTTTTAGCAAGGCCAAGTCTGCTAACTTCTTTGCAAGCTTGATTCTCAAATTTTCTAGCTGCCTAGATTTGAAATGCAATTCCCTCCCATAAAGGGTGTCAATTTATAACATTTTGTTTCCACAGTCCATGATAAGGGAGACACAGAATCTTGTCGCACCAGTCCATCCTATGATGGGGGTAGCTTCGGTTATTATGAACGTTGACCTAGCCATTGAGAATGTTGACCCAGCTCTCTCATCGAGCCATTTCAGCAATGCCAGCCATCATCGTGGACTTTGCAATCCTCGTGGCACCATTCCAGATTCATCTCTTAAAAATTCAAGCCAAGATTCTTCCCTCAACCATTCCTGCATCAATGACCAGCTTCATGGCTCCAACGGTCTTCAAATTGCAGCTCCAGGTATGACCCTCACCCAATCTCAAATCTTCCCTTTTGTCTTACGTCTTCTTCTGTCATTTCTGACATTAGCATTAACTCTATTCAGTCCCCTCCCATCCGCTGTCTTTCTCCACAGTCCTTGCTGACTGGGGGTGATTGATCCAACCTTTCTCTTGTCAGTCCTTGAGCCACCCTTCATCCTTTTCCCTCTGATCCAGATCATACGGTGGATCCCATCATTTTTGACATCTCTATCTTGTCCTCTTCTTCTTTCACTTCTCACCAACCATCCTCCTCTTACACCTGCCCCCTCCAGTCCTCTCCCTCCATCAATTCTTCCAACCTCCCCTATATCACCCCCATTCCTGTGCATCCTAGCATACCTCCTATCCTAGCGAGTGAATCTAAGAAAAATAACCAAAACCTCCAAATCATTCATGATTGGGAAAACAAGTTGGTTATTAACCTTTCTAACACTCATATTTGTCCTCTTACCTTTTAACTTTTTGAAAAGAGGCTTGGGCTATGCTATCTCCCCTCACTGAATTCCCTTCACCGACTTTCTCATCGAAATCGAAAAGGCTGTCCAATCTCTTCCTATTGGGGTCTCCGAAGAAATTCGTCAAGATTGCGTTGTTGCCCTTAGGCATGCAAAACCCCCCAAGTGCAACATTCCTAGATCCGAATTGCTCGCCTTCAAAATCCTTATGAAGGCAAGAATCTAGTTGGCTAAGATCAACGGTTGAGTTCAAACTTGTCAAGATGAATGGTGAGAGATTGAGAAGTTGAGAAAAATATGGAAGGTTGAGAGAATAAAGGGAGATGTTTCCTCCTATACAACTTTATCCATTCAAAAATGAAGGAAAGTTGTCATTTGTGCACTTCTTGTATGAGAGGTTAATTGATAGTTTGAGGAAAAATCCATAATTAAATAAATAAATTTATTTAATTACATGTGATGAAGAATTATAAGCTTCCATAATTTAAATAAATTATGTGTGAGAGATGATAAAAGCACTTTAATTAAATATATAAAATACTTAGTTAAATATGAAAAGAATAAAATTTCTATTTAAATATTATAGAATATTTAATTATGGAGGAAATAAAGATTTTAATTAAATATTTTTAGAATATTTAATTATGTGGGAAATAAAGCTTCTAATTAAATATTTTAGAATATTTAATTATGTGGGAAATAAAACTTCTAATTAAATAATTTGGAATATTTAATTATAGTGAAGAGAAGAAAGTTGCTAATTAAATATTTTAGAATATTTAATTATAGTGGAGAAAAGAAAGCTTCTAATGAAATATTTTAGAATATTTAATTAAATGGAGAGAAGAAAGTTTCTACTTAAATATTTTAGAATATTTAATTATAGTGGAGAAAAAAAAGCTTCTAATTAAATATTTTAGAATATTTAATTTAGTGGAGAGAAGAAAGCTTCTAATTAAATATTTCTAGAATAGTTAATTAAGTGGATAGAAGAAAGCTTCTAATTAAATATTTTTAGAATATTTAATTAATTGAAGAGAAGAAAGTTTCTAATTAAATATTTTAGAATATTTAATTAAGTGAAGAGAAGAAAGTTTCTAATTAAATGTAGAAAATGAATTTAGAAGAATATTTCATTATTTGAAAATTCAACTTACAATAATATGATAATTAATATAAATAAATTATGGAATTTATTTAATTTAATTAAGAAGAAGATGATGATGATTAAATAAACTTATTTATTTAATTAAGCTAGAAGAATTAGAAAGGTGAACGATATAAATAAATAATTGAATTTATTTATATGTAGATGACTTTAGAATATTAATTAAATAATCTATATTTAATTAATTAACAGGCTTGATTTATAATGACCATTTTTAGATTTGTACATTTTGCCCCTCTTTGAAGTGATGTGTTTTACACATTGCTTCAAATAAAAATTCAGATAATGAAAATTTTGCTCCTGAATTTGAAAATTTGACTGATGATGCTATATGCCCCCTCAGGTGATGAATTGGATAAAATTTTGAATGTTTCGGATTTTTGATTTTTTTTTTTTTGGAAATTTTTGATGATTTTGAAAATGTGCAGTGATTTGTTGTCTAATTCATCGGTCGATAAAGATGATTTGATGAAAAATGCTATTGAAATATTCATATAAAATGAAGATGATGATGTTTTTCGATTGATTCATCATGTGATAGTGAATTTTTGATGATTGAATGATGATGACTGATAAGAATGATATGATAGACTGATAAATTTGTTTTCATGATTGATGAAAAACAAATAGTACGATTGATAAATTTGCTTTCATGATTGATGAACAAATAGTAAGATTGATAAATTTTCTTTCATGATTGAAAACAAATAGTAAGATTGATAAAGTTTCTGTCATGATTGATGAAAAACAAATAGTAAGAGTGATAAATTTTCTTTCAGGATTGATGAAAAAAAAATAGTAAGAGTGATAAATTTGCTTTCATGATTGAAAAACAAATAGTAAGAGTGATAAAAAAAAAATTCATGATTGAAAAACAAATAGTAAGAGTGATAAATTTGCTTTCATCATTGATGAAAAAAAATAGTAAGAGTGATAAATTTTCTTTCATGATTGAAAAAAAAATAGTAAGATTGATAAATTTGCTTTCATGGTTGAAAAATAAATAGTAATATTGATAAATTTTCTTTCATGATTGATGAAAAATAAATAGTAAGAGTGATAAATTTTCTTTCATGATTGAAAAACAAATAGTAAGATTGATAAATTTTCTTTTAGGATTGAAAAAAAAATAGTAAGATTGATAAATTTGTTCTCATGATTGATGAAAAACGAATAGTAAGATTGATAAATTTTCTTTTAGGATTGAAAAAAAAATAGTAAGATTGATAAATTTGTTTTCATGATTGATGAAAAATGAATAGTAAGATTGATAAATTTTCTTTCATGATTGATGAAAAACAAATAGTAAGAGTGATTTGATTGATTGGATTGATTTGATAGAAGAGGATTGACACAATAATTTGATGAAGATGAGTCAAGGGTTGAATGATTAAATGATTGGATTGAGATGAGGAAGATTATGCAAATGATGGACAAGAGAGGATGATAAGAAATAGGATATTGGTAAGAGAAAATGAGAAGAAACAAAGAAAAAATGGATTCAAAAATAATTATGATGTTGCCCCAGGCAAACTACAAGCCAAGATGGATTGATGGTGATGATGATAGTGTTGTTGATAAGGGGAGGATACATTCTAATAATGATGATGATGATCAAGGCTTGCAATAAGGATAGGAACAAGACCAAAGGTATGATTGAATGATTTGTGCTAGATTGAATGGATTGATTAGATGAGATTGAAAGAAAGGATTGGATGAATTTATTGAGATGAGATTGGAAGAAATGATTGGATGGATTGATTGAGATAATGTAGATTAGATGTGATGAATATGATAATGCTCATGCATAGACTAAGATGGATGCAATCTATATAGTATGAAAACTAAAATGCAAAGTTGTCATTTTGTGAGCTACTTTATGCTTTACGTTTCATCATTGAGTTTTTTTGAAAATTTGAAAGTTAGTACAAGCATCAAAGAGGATATTAGCACCAATCATGACCTGAATACTGCTTCCATGATGTTTTATATATCAATTTAATACAATAATCAAGGTATAATTGAGCCTAAATGACCTGAGTATTGTTTGCATAAAAAGAAAAAAGTTAACCATTTTCCTATGCAAATTCTGAAATGTCATCAATGATACGTTATAGAGCATGTCCCATGACAAATTTGCACAATACTAGTGATTAGCTTACAGACAACAAGAAAATAAAAAACATACTCCTTCCTTGTGATTCTAGTTTAGTACATCAACGAACCACTCCAAAGATATGATGTCCACAAAAAAACAACAATTCAACTTATGCCTTAAGTTTGTCATTAAATTTATTTAGATTAAGATCATGCAATTTGTTTCAATTTTCTGTCAAACCATTGTTGAGACTCAGTTTTGAATGGACAATTTGTTGTTTCTGATATTCCAAATTCTTGACACATGTTGTCATTTTTTTGCCAAAAAGAGTTCCAAGAAGCAAATTGCCCCTAAATGACCTTGCACTTTGACTCCTGATTAAACACCTCTACTGCTAAGGATAACCCTGATAATCAAGCCATGATGAATCCTTGTCGCTTCAATGAAATATTCAGACACATGATGTGGATGTGATGGCCATGCATGTATGTGATGCCGATGAAAGATGGATATGCAGAATGTATCCTAATAGATAAGAGAGTCAAACAAAATAAAAAACAATGTTTGTTTGCCAGGTTTTCACCATTTGTTTTTATTGCACTTTTTTTCCTGATTTTATGATTTTTTTGTTGTTACCAAGATGCTTGTTTGCCAAGTTTTCATCAAGGCAATGATTTTTATTTTATTTTGTTCTTTTTTATTTTTTTGTATTTTTTTTAGGAATTTTTATATTGTTTTTGATATTTTCAGGCATAAAACTTCTTCAGATGAATGTTATTGGTCGAATCTTCAAACATGTCCCCTTTTGATGTTGACAAATAGTATGCCCCCAATCCATATGCAGTAATGATAATGAACGGGCCCAACCAATTAGGTTCAAACTTTCCTTTCTTCTCTCGATCCTATTGATTACAAGGGTTTCATTTGAGAACCAAGTCACTCACTTCAAAATTTCATGGTTTGACTATGCGATTGTAGTTGTAGGACATAACTTGTTGATATCCCTTTATATGATTAACCACAGTCTGACATCGTTTGTCAAGCAATTCCAACTCTTGCAATCTTGATACTTTGTAGTCTTCATCATTGATTAACCCCTTTAGTGATACTCGAAGTGATGGAATCTCAACTTCTAGTGGTAGAATAGCTTTTTCTCCGTAGACCAAAGCATAGGGAGTAGCACCTATTGGTGTGTGAATACTTGTTATGTATGCCCACAATGCTGGATTTAATTGGACATGCTAATCATGTCTCGCTTCATTCACTATTTTCTTCAAAATCTTCAAAAAAAATTTGTTTGAAGCTTTAGCTTGACCATTCCCTTGCTGATAGTAAGGTGTAGAGAACCTATGTTGTATGCGAAATATTTCACATAGCTCATCAACATCCTAATTTTTAAAGGGTCTTCCATTGTCTGTGATAATGGACTTGGGAATACCATATCGATAGATGATATAGTTTAAAATGAAAGAAGAGATTTTTTTGCCAGTAACAGTTGTTAGGGGAACAACTTCAATCCACTTAGTAAAACACTCAGTGGTTGTAATGATGAATTTATGCCCATTTAAAGATGATGGGTGTATCTTGCCAACCAGGTCCAATCCCCACTAAGTGAAAGGCCATGTTGTGGTGAAGGGTTGTAATTCCTGAGCAAGAGCATGAATGAGATTTCCATGAATCTAATATTTTGCACATTTCTTCACAAATATGAATGATTCCTTCTCCATGGTTGGCCAATAGTAACCCTCTCTAACAATTTTATTTGCTAAGGTTAGTCCACTTGAGCGTGTCCCACAAATGCCACCATGTACCTCTTGTAAGGCCTTTTCTGATTCATCACGTTTGAGACATCTAAGGAGAGTACCATCTAGACCACACCGATATAAGATGTCAACAATTAAGGTGTAACGAGAGGATTGACGGATGAAATTCCTTTTCTGATTTCTAGACAAATATAACGATAAAATAGTATCCTTCAGGTAAGTGTAGATCTGGCCATACAAGGGAGAATCAGAACTGGTTAAGTGGCAAATGATTTGAGTTTCTAGAGTGTCATAGGCGGGAGGAAGCAATTGTTCCACTAGGAAATTGTACCGTGTTTGTTTCTCTGAAAACTGGAGTAGAGATGCTATTGTAGCCATTGCATCGACTGCTTTATTGTCAATACGCAAAATTTGTATGAACTTGATATTAATAAAGTATTTCTTGAAATCGTCCACCATTTTTATATGGTATTCGCTTTTCATCCTTAGTGTGATAGTCATCATTGATTTGATTTATGACAAGTTGTGAATCATTAAAAACTTGAAGTTCTATGATTTTTCAGTCTACTGCAATTCTCATGCCAATTAATAGTGCTTCATACTCAGCTTTATTGTTTGTGCAAGAGAAAATTAGCTGATAAGATTTTGGAATTGTATGTCCTTGAGGTGTAATAAAAATAATTCCTTCTCCTAAGCCATATTGAGTGTAGGAACCATAAAATTAGATAGCCCATGACTGTTTATTAGTTGTTGTGAATACATCAACATTAGGAAAATCAATGTGTATTGGGTGTTCTACTGGCATTGGTGCTTCTGCTAACCGATCTGTGATTACCTATCCCTTTATAGATTTGCAATCCACATAATGAATGTCAAAATCACTCAGGATCATAACCCATTTAGCCAACCTGCCTGTTAAGGTTGCCTTACTTAGAAGATATTTGAGTGGATCAATCTCAACCAAAATTTTTATTGTATGAGTTAGCATATAGTGTTGTAACTTTTGAGAAGTGAACACTACTGCTAAGCAATATTTTTCAATGAAGGTGTAATTTAGCTCATGACTTGTCAAAGTTCGATTGATGTAATAGATTGCTCACTCTTTTCTTGAGTTGTCTTCCTGTGCCAATAATGCTCCTAGGGACACTTTCGTGGTAGAAATATACAATATGAGAGGTGCACCTTGCACTGGTGGAATTAATACTGGTGAATTCATGAGATACTCCTTTATCTAATCAAATTTTTCTTCACATTTTTCCTCCCATTTAAATGGAACATTTTTGTGTAAGAGATGAGTAAATGGTAGACTTTTATTTGTAGTTGCACGATGAATCTTCTGATGGATTGTAACCGTCCCTACAAAGATCATAGTTGACTAACAATCCTTGGTGGTGGAATATCAAGAATTTATTTTACCTTAGCTAGATCCACTTCAATTCCCTTTTTTGATACAATGTAACCTAGCAAATTTTCAGATTTCACTCCAAAGACACATTTCTTTGGATTAAGTCTCACTTTGAATTGCTCCATTCTTTTGAAAATCTTAGATAAGATATCTATGTGTTCTTCCCTAGTGTTAGATTTGGCAAGGAGATCATTGACATAATCCTCCATGAATTTATGCATCATATCATGAAAAATTATTGTCATTTCTTGTTGCTATGTAGCTCCTATGTTCTTTAGCCCAAATGGCATTACGTTCCAGCAATAGGTACCCTAAGGACATGTGAACATTGTTTTATCCTGATCCTCTAGTGCAATATTTATCTGCTTGTATCTTGAAAATCCATCCATTAATGAGTACATCGCATTTCCAGTAGTGAAATCAACAATCATATCTATGTTTGGCAAAGGAAAGTCATTTTTAGGACATGCCTTGTTCAAATCCCTAAAATCTGTACAAATTTGTATTCTTCCGTTTGGTTTTGAAATAGGTATGATATTGGAGATCCATTCAGCATAGTCAATAGACCAAATGAATCTGACATCTAAAAGCTTATTTAACTCTTCTTTAACCAACAATGCAACATGTGGATGCATTTTTCTGAGTTTCTGCTTCACAGGTTTTTCCCTCGGCGTAATAGATAGATGATGCATGATGAGATCTGGATCTAATCCAGGCATATCCACATAGGACCATGCAAAACTTATTTGGTTGTTCTTGAGGAATTCTTTGAATCTTGGAATTTCCCCTTCTATTAGAGATGCGGCCAATTGCAAGACTTTGGGCTTTTTCGTAGTACCTATATTGAGTGCCTCCATTGGTTAAATTAGAGTAGAAGACCTTTCTTGGTAATGTTCCAGGAGAGTGTCAAGTTTCCCATCCTCTAGTGCCTTTGAAAGGTTTTCACTATTGGATACTCTTTTTATTTTTCTCTTTTCTTGATCTAATACTACCTTTGTTAGGTTTTCACCATTAGATATTTATTTTATATTATTTATTTCATAGCTGAGAAACTTGGCACTATCCTGTCAAAAACTTGGATCTTATGATTCCCTAGTGGAACTTTATTTTGGATGGGATGAACAAAGGAAGTTTATGATGATTTCATTATTTGGAAGAGTAGGGACATCAATAGGTGCGATTTGTTCCCAATCAATGAGTTTGAGATAGACCAAAGGAAATGGATCATTAGGATGAGTAAGGTCACTGGCCGTTAGAGTTTTGATACTATTATTAACATCATTATGAGAGAGGTCTAGGATGGTATCCTCCTGTGGATGATATGTCTCACTTTGAATCAAATCAGTTTCACTTGAGTCATGACCGCTTTGTAGAACGTAATCAAGCAGAGGCCTTGATATTTCCCCTACTAAGAATGTGGATGTGAATTTGTGTATGACATCCACCCTTTTTTCCATCAAGAATGTATCATCAAAGATTTCATCCCATTCATATTCATTGGAGTCAGTGTCAGAATTATTTACTTGAATTCTCAAGATTGTTTTAGCTAACTCCTCTTTAGACATTCTTTGTACTACTTATTCCTTTGTATTTGCACCATATCCTAACCCAATCTTATCTTTTGGGTGCATTTTTTTCAGTTGGATAGGTTCAATAATACCCTCTTTTCTTTTACTTATAGGGCCATTTCCTTCATAACCCATTTGTTGCATGATCGCATAACCTTTTCCATATTGCTTTGTGGGTAACCTCATATGTTGTACCGATTCTTCTTCATCTTTATAGAGCCAATCAAGGATGGTTCTATCTTCCATTTTATTTTCTTCGATAAACACTCCATTAAACTTGGTGATGGAACTGAAGCTGAGGCTAAAGTTGTTGTAGCTTGTTGTCTAGATCTTGATGGTTGACCATGGGATCTTGGAGATATGGGTAGATTAGAGATACATAAGGAATATTCTCCCACCCCATCATCTTTTAATTTTAGCTTGGTGCCAAAATTACTTATCATTTCTCATTCTTGTTCATTGTATTTTGAGGTAGAGATGGCCAAAGCCTCTCTATTATGTGGAATGAGTGTGTCCCAAGTTTCTCTTAGGTTAGAGCAAGTTTGACTGCTAATGTGATCAATAGGTATTGTTACTTCTTGTCCATCGTATGGAAACTTCAAGTATGGATGATAAGTGGATGGAACAACTTGCATGTCATGGATCCATGGATGGCCCAAGAGTATGTTATAGGATAGATCCTGATCCAGAACCTAAAAAAAGGTATTCTTCACAATAGGTCCCACTCTCATGGGTAGCATGATGAGGCCTTTGGAAGCTCTTTCCTCATCATCGTATTCCTTGATTGTAATATTACTTCATGGATATATAGATTCTTTTGAATATCCCAAAGCTAGGACCAATTTCAAAGCAAAAATGTTTAATCCGGCTCCCCCATGTATTAGGACACATCTAATGTGAGATTTGTGAACCATGACCTCTAAATAGAGTGATGAATTGTGCGGATGGGTTATGGATGAGTCATCCTTTTCAGAAAAGGATAAACATGTGGATGAGGACATGTGTCCCACCATGGCTTGAAATTTATTGATATCCAAATCAGGAGACATAGTTGTATCAACAAGTGCCCTTTCCAGAATGTCCTTATGCGCAGGTGATAGCTTTAAGAGCTCCAAGATAGAAATTTGGGTTCATGTTTTTTGTAGTTGATCAGCCAAATTGTATTGACTTAGACGGGGAACTATTGCTTTAGATGAGCTTCCTTTGAAAATTATTTTGGCTTGTCCCCTTTTCATAGAATTTTACTCTTGATATTCTTGCTTGCCTTTGATTCTGATAGCATTGATTTGCCGATCGTCAGTGTAAATATGATTGATAATGGTGTCATGGAAATAATTAAAATTCTTGCCCTTGTCACCTAAAGATTCCCCTTTTTGATAATTAGGGAGAGGATCCTTAAATTCCTAATGGTCATCATTGACATTATGTCCCTCAACCGTGATGGTACGATTATCAATCAAATCTTGAACAATATTATTTAACCCTTGGAAATTATTTTTCTTATGACCTTTACACCTATGATAATCACAAAAGTGTGAGTCATTCCATGAAGGTGGTTTAACCCTAGGCTCATAGTCTCTTTGTGGTGGAAATGTAATAGAGTTTTGATTCAATAGTTATTTGAGAATAGACTCCAAAGACTGGTCCAAGGGAGTAAAAATCCGTTGATTTGAAAAATATGAAGATCTGGGCACATTTGAATTTTGATTATTGCCAAAATTATTTCCACAATTATTGGTCACATTCCCTTGATTGGAAACATTGCCTTGGGTACTAGTATTTCTATCATTATCACTATGTTGGACACCTAATACATTAAGAATGATAGGCTTCACATTCACATTGTTAGCATCTACTACCCCATCATTCACAACATTTTTATTTCGAGTCCAAAATCGTGACTTGTCATTGTTGTTACTATGGTTGTTGTTTTTTTTGTATGAATTTTAACCCTCTTTATTGATTTTCAGAACTCCATGCTTGACCAAGGCACCTTCAATAATAATCACATTTTCAATCAACTTTTCAAATGATTAAAGATAGTGAAGGTTTAGTTTGTAACTCATCTCTTGATTTAGACTATCGATAAAGATCTCCATATTCTCTGTTTCAGGAACAAGATGGGAGTATCTAGCAAACACCCTCCTCCATCTTTGCAAGAATGTAGTGAAGGATTCTCCTAATTTTTGTTTTACCTTACACAAATCAAGCATGGTTATCTAATGTTGGATGTTGTAGGAGTATTGCGATATAAATTTATTTATTAACTCCTCAAATGTTCTGATGGGGGGAGTGATCTTTGAAAGCCACTCCATTAATTTTCCACCTAGACTTCATGGAAACAATCACATTAAGTAGGTATCTTCATGAGAAAATTCTAAGCTCATATTTCAAAAATCCCTTACATGTTCAATGGGGTTGGTTTTCCCATTATACCTATCAAATTTAGGGATTTCACAATGTTTTGGGAAAGGAATCATTTGAAGAATCCTATCGAATGGATATGGACATATGTCATCCAAAACATACTTCTTTGTTTCACCCCCTTGCATCTCTATTATTTTCCCTTGTAATTATTTTATCTGTTGAGTAAGGGCATAAAAATCATTAGGAGGAGTTTCAAGATTCTCTTTAATCCATTTTGTGTCAAAATCGATAGGTAACTTAGCTCCTTGATTAGCTAATGAAAGGAAATATCTTTCTTTTTTTCACTCTAAAATCCTTTCCATAAGAGTATGGAATTGGGGATCTTGCTCTACTTCTTGGAGCCTTTCTTCCATTATTTCTTTAGTATTTGAATTATGATAGAGGATCTCTTCCCTCTCACTATTATCACCCGTTTTTCGTACTGTACTTTCTCTTTCATCTTTTTCCTTATGCTTTCCAGATCTTGTGACAACAGGCATAATATTTTTCCAAATTTCTACTAACTTTGATCAAAAGAATGAAACAGTGCAATGTTGATGAATATGAAAGTTAGGATAGAATGAAGATTCTATGACTTAATAGATTTATAATCTTTAGCTCGTGATTCCCTGATTGAAAGGATGATGATCTTGTTTGAGGGAATTAAACCAAAGATCAAAAATAAAGATGATTTTTCACTTTGTGAGGTTTGATCGTAGCTTTGTAAAAATAAGGATTTTGATAAATGCCTAATGTCCCCTAACCTCTCTGTTGCAAGAATTGATTTGGACGATTAGAGTAAACAATTGTAGGTTGGGGAATGTAAGAGGAACAAATCGGTTGACTATGATTATGCCTTTGAGAAAGGGCTCTTCTTTGAAAGAAATCTCAGGAATATAACGGTTCTAAAGCGTAATCATTAGTGAAACCTCTAACAAAGTCATGATATCGATGAATAAAGGTTCTGTGTTCAATTAAGACCTTTCCAATTTGGTATAAAAACTTCCTCTTCTTCAATAAATTCTTATAACCAAGAGATTTATTTGGCTTCTTAATCTTCTTCTCTAGGGACCTCTTGATAAAATTTGCACACTTCTAGATCCTAAGCATGGAAAAAGACTAGTCTAAGATGGCAGATTTTCATGTGTCAAAAAGTTATCCAGGCTCGAAATACAAATGCGCTAAAATTTTCAACAGATGCTCTAAAATATGCAACCTATGTGTTGGACTGTTGTAGATATGTACTAAAACAAAGCACAAATGTGCTAGGCTATCCAATTATGGTATTGAGACTGACATGTTTTGATACTTTGATGTTTTGGATGATCTTTATCTAATTTAATTTTGAAAAACATGGCATATAGTAGAAAATAGTTGCTTGTTAATCTTAAATTTAAACAAAGAGTGTATGTTCTTGATATTTTCACAGGTATTGAACAAGATAAGTACTTCAGTCAGACTCACTCTTAATTTTTCAAATAGGTCATAATAGGAATCACAACCCATAGTGTCACCCCCTAGAGGGCACCTATGTTTTTGTCTTTTTCAGGTGCGTACTCAAGGTTAGATTTCTTGATCCCTTGAACAAACAATCTATGGCGATTATATGGTGAGTTTCTTGGGGGAAGATTCTTCCCTCCCCTTGCACTGTGATTGAAATGATGTTTGGATACTGACACGGTTGTATTTCTACACTATGGTTCATTGTAGAGGTTTTCGTTCAGCATGACAATAGATAAACTCCCTTAGGAGACATCCCAATCTTTAGAACAATTTTTTTGGGGATGGTTATCTTGCTCACTTCCGTTGAATATGGGTTTCCCCAAAATTCACTTTTGATTATAGTGGATTGGAAAACTTGGCTTTGGTTGTTCCCACTTACATTGTTCCCATAGGGTGAGTAATTTTTCCAACTACGACATGCCTTCTAAAGGATGTAATAAAGCATGAATTTCATAAAATGAAAAGGTAAGTCTAGTGTTCTAATCACCTAGTTAAGAGGAGAGGATATACCTATTATCCAACAATCACAACAAACAAATGGTTCAATTTTTAAATCCAAATGACAGTTTTCTACGCTAAGTGAAGATTTTGCTTCACAATAGATATTGGATTCATTTTAACCAAGAAAAAATGATATTTGGTGACTATCCTAGGATTGGTTAATTCCAGATCTATGTGACTATCCTAGGATTGGTTAATTCTAGATTTATGTGACTATCCTAGGATTGCTTCATTTTACTTTGAAACCGAATTGAAAAATCACTGTCCAGGGATGGCGTCAGAATTAGGATTATCTTTTACAACCTTTGTATGTGCTAAAAGAACTTGTAAATTCCCTAAAAGATCAAACACAAATGTGCTAAAATAGGATGCATGTGTGCTAAAATAGATTGCAAATGTGCTATTCCTCAGCTCGTATGCGCTAATCTATGATTCGTATGTGCTAATCTATTATTCGTATGTGCTAAAGTGTTGTTCTAGTATGTCACCTGTTAGAAATCCTGCAAAAAAAAAGATTAAAAATGGGGCAAGAGCCCCACAGTGGGCGCCATAAATGTGTTGTTAGAATATGTGAACTAATTAGAAAGTAAAATAACACACCAATGCAAATTAAATTGAAAGAAACTAATTAAAAAGACAAAGAAAACTCTAAATAACAGTAGCTCCTTCAAATGAATTCCATTGTCCTCTATTTCCAAGGATCCGATTAAAGTTACTAGCTCTCAGTTGGTGTAAGCAACAGCTTGTTGAAATGACAACTTAAGAGAACGAGATTTATGCAACATGCATGTCTATTTCTACGTGATTTAAGCCATGAAATGAACTTGAAATTTCTATGCTATGAACTTGAAAATTATTATGCTAAAATTTTGATTTGAATGCAACTATAATGATTATGCTAAATTCACAAAATCTAGGATCCTTTTTAACTCACAAGAGGGTTGTATTTATAGATTTTTGATGGCAAGAATCTAGTTGGCCAAGATCAACATTTAAGTTCAAACATGTCAAGATGAATGGTGAGAAATTGAGAAGTTGAGAAAAATATGGAAGGTTGAGAAAATAAAGGGAGATGTTTCCTCCTATACAACTTTTTCCATTCAAAAATGAAGGAAAGTTGTCATTTGTGCACTTCTTTTATGAGAAGTTAATTGATAGTTTGAGGAAAAATCCATAATTAAATAAATAAATTTATCTAATTATATGTGACAAAGAATTAGAAGCTTCCGTAATTTAAATAAATTATGTGTGAGAGATGATAAAAGCACTTTAATTAAATATATAAAATACTTAATTAAATATGAAAAGAAGAAAATTTCAAATTAAATATTATAGAATATTTAATTATGGAGGAAAGAAAGCTTTTAATTAAATATTTTTAGAATATTTAATTATGTGGGAAATAAAACTTCTAATTAAATATTTTAGAATATTTAATTATGTGGGAAAGAAAGCTTCTAATTAAATATTTTAGAATATTTAATCAAATGGAGAGAAGAAAATTTCTAATTAAATATTTTAGAATATTTAATTATAGTGAAGAGAACAAAGTTTCTAATTAAATATTTTAGAATATTTAATTATAGTGGAGAAAAGTAAGCTTCTAAAATATTAAGTGGAGAGAAGAAAGTTTCTAATTAAATAATTTTAGAATATTTAAATAAGTGGAGAGAAGAAAGCTTCTAATTAAATTTTTTTAGAATATTTTAATTAAGTGAAGAGAAGAAAGTTTCTAATTAAATATTTTAGAATATTTAATTAAATGTAGAAAATGAATTTAAAAATATTTCATTATTTGAAAATTCAAACTTACAATAATATGATAATTAATATAAATAAATTATGGAATTTATTTAATTTAATTAAGAAGAAGATGATGATAATTAAATAAACTATTTTTTTTAATTAAGCTAGAATAATTAGAAAGGTGAACGATATAAATAAATAATTGAATCTATTTATATGTAGATGAATTTAGAATATTAATTAAATAATTCATATTTAATTAATTAACAGACTTGATTTATAATGACACATCCTGCTCTGGCACATCCTGCTCATATCCCAATATATATTGTTTCAACACATCAGTTGAATCCTACAACGCATCCAAAACCTTTCCATAGCGCATCCATGCCCTATTCTAGTGCATCTAGACTTTTCCATAGCGCATTCAAACCATTCCATAGCGCATCTGAGTTCTGATGCATGTGGGCACTATTTCAGCTCATCTAGTAAATCTTCAAACAAAAACCTAAATTTGACCTCATGCCTATCGTTTAACCTCCACTTTGGATATTCCTTCTCAAACAACATCTTTTCCTCATCCTAAATTTTATGCTAAGGGAATGAAAATCAACAAAATTTGTCAAGAAATCCCTTACCAAAAGAATCATGAAACCAAAGAAGCAACTTGGCTATAAGAAATTTTTTAAAATGAGACACTTCTTGTATCAAATTAGGAAGTTCTTGCTTGACTATTGAACCTTCATCCATAGATATCACAAATTTTATAGAGGATATATTGATGATTTCACATTAGAGCCTTTATCTTCACAAGCTTATTATCAATGAAGAGCTCTTTCACAAATTTCTAGAAAAGGTTTCCGAAAAGGATGGGGAAAGATACCTCTTGATGTCAGCAAACAAAGGAGTCAAGCTACCTAATGATTTTGATGTCACAATTGAAAAGAAGTCCTAATTAAATGGAAACTAAGAAATAAATCGAATCAAGCAATGAAGTAAAAACCAATGATCCCATCGACATTTTGAAACAAAAAATGCAAAACATGCAAACCATGACTACTAAGAGATACTCCATACAAGATATATGTCCCTACCCATTCAATCAAAGCATCAACATGATACCATTTCCCAAACATTATGAATTTTCCAAATATTACAAGTATAATGGGAAAACCGATCCAATAGATCATGTAAGGGAATTTCGAACAACGAGTCTTGAATTTTCCCATGAGGATACATATTTAATGAGATTATTCCCACATAGTTTGGGAGGGAAATGCATGTAGTGGTTCTCACAATTACGTTTGGGGATCAAATATTTTGAGATTTTGGTAAACAAGTTCATTACCCAATATTCATATAATATCCAACATGAGATCACAATGAAAGACCTTTGTAATGTGAAACAAAAGAAAGGAGAATCATTCCTCATATTCTTAGAAAGATGGAGAAGGTTATTCACAAGGTATTCCTAACCCTTACCACAAAAAGAGAATACAAAGGTGTTTATTGATAACTTGGATGTTGACATGAGCTATAGACTTGACCTACAATGCCCTCCAACTTTTGAGAAATTGATTAAAAATGGGATAAAGATTGAGGATGATTTGGTCAAACAATGAATTTTGAAAATCTATAACCAAAATAAGTCATCTGATTCCTCCAACAATGATAAACCAAATTTTTGGCAAAATTACAAAAATAATGACAATGATACCTCTGCTGAAATGCACAATGCTAAACCAGTCTTCAATTTGTCAGGAAGCTCTTGGAATACAAATCAAAAGACCACCCAAAATACCAACCAAAGAAACAATCAAAATACCAACCAAGGCAATACTCAAAACAATCAAAGTAACACATCATCCAAGACCCTACCCTATCAAACATCGAATAACTGTCAAAAGTCTACACCTTTGGGTCAATCATATGAATCTGCATTGAAAGAGCTTATTGTGAAAAATATTATCACTCTACTTGACACTCGAGGGTTTGAACCCAAAGTAAAATCATCCTAGTGGAATGAAGCTCATTTTTGTGAATTTCATCAATGCAAAGGTCAGTTAACCAATAGTTTCATGTAGTTGAAGCATAAGATACAAGATTTGATTGACAATAAGATCATACAGATAAAAGAGCCTTAGAAAAAAATGGATCATGGGGTATTCAAAAATCCTTTGCCAAATTATGAAAAAGGAGAATCTTCTAATATTAATGACAAAGGAAAGAATGTAAACTATGTTCAAGATACCATCGTCCTTCATATTTCAGCCATTGAAAATCACACAAATAACATTGAAATCAATAATACACCAGATCCTGTTGCAACCAATAATCCAATAACAACACCGAGATCCTTTCTAATCAAGTCTTCGATATTCAACAAGACATGGTTGTAATGGATAATCAAATTAATGTCATCAAAATCAATGGAAAACAAGATAGTGTTCCTATAAATGTGACCACAAGGGCTCAAACCAAATATATTTTGAAGGGAAGTGCTTCCAAAGAACCTGCTGCTACAACTCATTAATATCATATTGTTGATCAGCTCCAGAAAATTCCCGCATAAATATCAATATTGGAGCTCCTTAAAATCTCTCTCGCTCATAAGGAGATCTTAGAAAAAGGCTTAATCAATACAACATATCCAAATAATTTGGAAGTCTTCACTTTCCAAGCCATGGTGGGATATCTAATTGTGCCTCAGTGCCTATCATTTTTAGAAAATTATGACGTATCTCTCACCCATCCTCATAATGTGGCCCTCCATATCGAGGTTCTAAGCCATAAAAGTCTTGTCAAGCACGTCCTTATAGACAGAGGAGTTGGTCTTAATATATGTACTCTAAAGCTTATTCAAGCACTAGGGTTCTTTGAAAATGCAATAGATGCAAGTATGAAGATTTCCATCAAAGCATATGATGACAAAGAAAGAGCTTCAAAAGGACTGATTGTATTACTAGATTAGGTAGGGCCAATTCAGAAAGAGGTGGATTGTCAAGTATTGGATAAGGATTTGACATATAATATACTCTTGGGTCATCCTTGGATCCATGAAATGCAGGTTGTACCTTCAACATACCATCAGTGTCTAAAATTTCCTTGCAATGGCCAAGAAATTACCATTCTTGCTGATTCAAATAGTCCCCAACATTGCAATACCCTTAAGGTTGTACAAGATGTATTTGTGCCTCATAACCAAGAAGCTCCAGATTCTGCCCCTAATATCCCCAACAATTCAAGTCAATCCAATCATTTTCCCAAGCTTCTAGCCATATCCTCCAATGTTCAAAGCCAATCAAGTTCATCATAAAACCCATTTGAGAAAAAGGAAGAACATATCCCCTCTACATCTACCAATTCTAAAGCTCAGCTTAATACCCTATCCAAACAATTTGAAAAGAAAGTACAAGTCAAAGATAAAGGTATAGTTGAATATTCCATTGAAAAATACCTCTACCTCTCATAGTTTATGTCACCAAAATCCTATGGTCAACCATCAACCTTGTCCTAACCATCCTCACAACCGGTCACACTTTTCGATGGTTGATTCATAAAAGAATTAAATCAAGTAGAATAATCTAATGAAAAGGAAATTTTGAGTTGGCTCTACAAGGATGAAACTAATTCTCAAACAATAATGGCTAATGTCTAAACCATTTAGTATGGAAAAGTTGGGATGTGATGGACACAGACCTATTGGAAAAAGGGAAGAAGGTATCATAGAACCTATCCAATCTATCATAACAAATCCAAAATACAAGACAGGGTTGGGGTATAAGAACATCAAAAGGATGAAGAAACAAAGGATGACCTAAAGCAGAAGGTTGTTGAATGGATCCTACAACTCCAAGCAAGTTACCACTATGAAATAGATTCCAATGAATATGAATGGGAGTCTCTATTAGAAGAATCATTCCATGATAAGGACATCAATGTGATACACAAGTACACTACCACACTCAAGGAGGGACAAAGCTTGAGACTGAGACCTCTTGAATTAGGATCACAAAATATCGATGATTCAAGTGAAGACAATCAAACTCCTAGTGAGATGAATGAATCAGAAGAGAGAAACATCATAGACCTCGACCTTGCCATAGTATTATTTGATGAAAAAATTTATATTATAATCCTTACAACATCTAATTTGAACCCATGTGATGACCCTCTACCATTACTACATCCTGAACTCATAGATTAAGACCAAACCGAACCTATCAATATCCCCACATTTTCAAATGATGAGGCCATCGTCAAATTCATCTATGTTGGTAATCATGGAACAATGTCCACCTTTGAACATCAGAGCGGAGCTTCACAACAAGGGAGTGCAAAATTTCCTATCTACAAACTAAATGAAACAAAAGAAAGATCTAATGGTGAAAACCATTCCATGGCAGTATCAGATCAGGAAAGAATAAAAATAAAGAGTACATCCGATGGTGAAAACCTCTTTGAGGAACCAAAGGATGGGAAATTTTACACTCTCCCAGAGCACTTCCAGGAAAGATCCAAAGTCCTAATCGAGCCAATGCAATCTATCAATTCCGAAAATTCAAAAATAATAAGAACTCTTCATCTAGAAGAATCATTGACAGAATTGGAAAATATGAGCTTTATCAAGTTCTTTGAAGAGTGACAAGTCAACTTTTCCTGGTCTTATGCAGACATGTCGAGGATAGATCTAGATCTCATCATGCACCACTTATCCCTTCCTTCAAGAATCAAACTATTCAAACAAAGTTGAGAAAAACGCATCTGCACATTTCCCTATTGGTGAAGGCTGAAATAAAGAAGTTATTGGATGTCGAATTCATCAAACCCATTGTCTATGTAGAGTGGATATTCAAAATTGTGTTTCTTTTTAAACCTAATGGTAGCATACGGATTTGCACCAACTTCAAAGACTTAAACAAGGCTTGCCCAAAAGATGATTTCCCCTTGCCAAACATTGACATCATTGTAGACTTGACAATAGGTCATGGCATGTTATCGCCAATGGACATATTTTCTGGATATAACCAAATTAACATAGCTCCTGAAGATCAAGATAGGATAACCTTCACTTGCCCATGGGGAAATTTTGGTCAGAACATCATACCCTTCGGGTTGAAAAACATAGGGTCCATATACCAAAGAGTTATGACAACCATATTCCATGCCATGATGCATAATTTTATGGAAGACTATGTGGATGATTTTTTGGAAAAATACTACATTAGAGGACATCTGGAGATACTAGGAAAACTATTCACTCACCTAGAGAAGTTCAATGTTCACCTCAATCCAAAGAAATGTGTACTTGGGGTAACATCATCAAATCTACTAGGTTATATAGTGTCAAAGAAAGGTATTGAGGTAGACCCTGCAAAGGTGAAATCTATAATGGAGATGCCTCCCCCAAAGAACATCTATCAGTTAAGGTCCCTCCAAGGCAAATTACAATCGATCAGAAGATTCATATCGCAACTGGCTGACAAGACCCATCCTTTTACTCATCTATTGCACAAAAGTGTTTCCTTTCGATGGGACAAAAAGTGTGAGTCAACTTTCACCCAACTAAAACAATACCTAAAAATTCCACCTATTCTAGCACCTCCAATAGAAGGAAAGCCTCTTTTATTGTACATTGCCACTACTAACTGATCATTGGGAGCCTTGTTGGCACAAGAAGATTCAATAGGGAAGGAGAGAGAAATTTATTACATCAGTAGAACTTTAAATGGTTATGAAATCAATTATGCATCCATAGATAAATATTTTCTATCTATAGTGTTTGCTACCCAGCAATTGCAACACTATATACTGACTCATACAATCAAACTCATTAGCCAAGATAGATTTGCTGAAGTATCTCCTAAGAAAATAAAAATTGATAGGAATATTAGCCAAATGGGTAATGGTACTTAGTGAGTTCAACATCCAATATGTTGATATATAATAAATAAAAGGGAAATCCATCACTGATCAACTAGTTGAGGCACCAATCCATGACAATCATCCTTTATATGTTGAATTTCTACATGTAGATGTCCTGACAATAATAACAAAGCAGTGGGTGTTATATTTTGATGGTTCCTATACTTAACATGGATCGGGAGAAGGAATCCTATTCATCACTCCTCTAGTGCACACCATTCCCAAGTCTTATCACTTGATGTTTCCTTGCACCAACAACATAGCCGAATATGAAGCACTTATCATCAGAATCAAGATAGTCATGGAATGGAAAATAGAAGATTTACAAGTCTATGGGTATTATTAACTAGTCATCAATCAGGTCAACAATGAATAACAAACCAAGGATGATAAATTGATGCCCTACAAGAGAATTATTGATGAATTCAAGAAGTATTTTGTTGACATCAAATTTGGTCAAATTCCCAGGAGTGACAACAAATCTGCCGATGCTATGGCTACCACTACTTCTTTTCTATAAATTCCAAAAAAAACATGGCCGTTATGAGTTCATGGTGGAGCAACTATTTACCCCCGCTTACGATGGCTTTGAATCCCAACTTATATGCCACCTAGATGATGTCAATACCCCCATCTATGGGAAGATTTGCAATTACCTAAAAGATAATACCCTACCCCCTAATCTTTCCCACAACCAAAAATGAAACTTCATCTACCAAGCTGCTCGTCATACCCTTATAGTGGATGTACTTTGTCATTGAGGTCTTGATGGAACTCTTTTGCAATGTCTAGAAAGTGATGAGTCTAAAATATCTTTACGTGAAGCTCACGAGGGTATTTGTGGCACTCATTCAAGTGGTCTAACCCTCGCTAAGAAACTCCTCTGTTTGGGATATTATTGGCCGACTATGGAGAGAGAAGCCTTCCAATTTTTCAAGACATGTTAGAAATTCCAAATTCACAGTAATCTTATCCATGCACCAACACAAGAGTTGCAGCCCTTTGCATCAACATGTCCATTTTGTTAGTGGGGGTTGGATCTTGTAGGAAAAATTCACCCATATTCATCTAATGGATACAATTTCATCATCACAACTACAAAGTACTTCATGAATTGGGTCAAATCCATGCCTCTAATCACCATCACAGGGAAGTAGATTTCATCCTTCATCCTGAACTACATCATCTATCAATATGGTATCCCTCAATCCATTATCATTGAAAATGGAAGACCTTTGAAGAATCAAGATGTGCAAGGACTTTGTGAAAATTTTCATATCCAACATTGGTTTTCTATGCCCTATTACCCTCAAGGGAATGGCCAAGTTGAGGCCTCAAACAAAACTTTCTTGAGGATCCTAAAGAAAACCGTCAACAGTGTTGGATGTGACTGGCATGCTCAACTAAACACTTCTTTGTGGGCCTATCGTACAAGCATCCCAACACCCATAGGATCCACACCATATTCACTTTTTTATGGATCTGAAGCATTATTTCCCATCGAGGTGGAGATACCATCACTCTAGGTGTCCTTGAAAGGTCTCATTTTAGATGAAGATTACCATGTGTCTAGACTGCACAAGCTAGAGTTGTTAGATGAGTGTTGTAATCTGGTAGTAGATAAACTAAAACTATATCAAAAAATAATTTCTAGAAGCTACAATCACAAAGTCACACCTAAGAAATTTCAAGTGGGTGACCTAGTATTGAAATAAAACCCCCATAATTAGCAGGACTGAGAAAAGAATAGAAAATTTGAGCCCAATTGGCTAGGTCCTTTTGTTGTTGTTTGAGTCTTTGGATCAGGGGCATATCAACTATCTATGCTAGAAGGGGATCTATTTGAAGAACCTATGAACAACCTTCATCTAAAGAAGTTCTACACATGATGCATCCAATGCATGTTTAAAAGTTTTGAAAAAATTATAAAAAGCAGAAAAGGTCTTGAAAAAATTATAAAAAGAAGAAAAAGTCTTGAAAAAATTATAAAAAGCAAAAAGAGTCTTAAAAAAATCCTTAAAAGAAGAAAAATTCCTAAAAAAAGGGTTTCCTTGATGAAAACCTAGCAAATAGGTGTCTTGGTGACAACATAAAAATGAAAAAGAGCAAAAAGAGAAAAAAAACATAAAATCTGAAAAGTGGAGTATAAACAAATGGTGAAAACATAGTAAACAGACACTATTTGTGATAGGTTGGCTTCTTCGTCTATTTGAGCATGGCTTGACCATCCACTTCTTCCATCACTGTGCATTCACACCTATCTTGCAACAAGCTTCATGTCCATATTCGGCTATTGCGGTCACATCCCACCTTGGCTTGGTCTTCATTTTACATATCCAAAATAAAATTTTATTTGTTCTCACTGGGCACAAAATCTTGATCTCATTGGGGGAAAAACACCATTGAGCTTAAATCAATAGAAAAACAAACAACAAAAACAACCTTTTCAAGAACAACATTAAAAAATTGAACATCAAACATTAATCAACCAATCAATCATGCAAATCAAATCAAACATCAAGAAAAATAAAATCAGCTCATCATTGAAGGATAATCTTTTGAATCATGGTTGGATTACTTTAAAAAAAAAATTCAATTGATGAATCTTGATTTTTGATTATGATTTGTCGAGAGTACCTCGATGATGTAAAAAACTAGAGGGACTATGATCAAGAATGATATTTTTCTTTGTCTGATGTCTGTGTGTCAATCACTAATACTGTGCAAATTATCGCAGGACATGCTCTACAAAGTATCAATGATAACAGTCTGAATTTTCATAAGAACATGATTAACTCTTGTATGTTTACGCATGTGATACTCATGTCATCTTGGTATAATTATACATAGATGCTTGTTTTATCTTGCATTATCAAATCTAATGGGAATTTTTATTCAAGTTATCATGGTTTAATTATACCATCTATGTTTGTACCAAATTTCAACATAATAAAATGCTAAATGATGAAAATAAGCACAATAAATTAGATGGCAACATTGCATAGACAGGCTTGCATTCATTTTAGTCTACATTTGCATTATAAATTTTCCAAGATGGTTGATCTTATTTCTCATTGTAATATTGAGTATACTTGACATAACAAAAAAATCATTCATTTTCATTTCTATTGCATATCATTAGAAAGCATTACCATACATCCACTATAAAAAAAAATTCATGTATTCATCATAATATTTGTATCATGAAAAAATTCTGAAAATAAATGCATTCTTTCATCCATCCATAATCCATCCTTATATCCATGTATCATCAATAATAACATCATATTCCATTAATAATCCATTTGCATTCATGATCATTATCCATTTTGCATTCATGCATTTAGGTTACATATTTGCATAGAAAATACCAAAAATACAAAAAAGTGCATTACATCATAACATTTATTACACATAGTAACATGATCAACATCACATAGGGGCATAACATAAAATCATACATGCATTTGCATTCATCATCCATCCATACATACACACCATTCATAATCATAATTCATTTGCATAATCATCCATACATCTAGGACATTTATTTACATCATGAAAAATCCAAAAAGAGAGCATTATCATTAATCCATATATCTGCATGTATTGCATTTGCATCCATAAACCATACATCCATACATTGAATATTCCATATCCATCCATTTATCGCACATCTACATTTCATAATAAAACTATTTATGTATTCATCCATCCACACACTACTATACATGTGAAAAATTACAAAAAAAATAAAAACGCATCTCACATCATTTGCATTACATTGTTAATCTCATAAATGCACCATTCATAAACATATGGAAGCGTAGAATCAAAATATCATTAAGGAATCCATACGTGCATCCATACATATCATAATCACATAGAACATAAATTAAATGCATCCATCCATAGTAAAAACATCAACACATAGATCACATAGAATGTCGTTGCATACCATATAACCTCAAAGTAATATCATGTCAAGTATACAATGATATCAATAAACTAAGAAATGGTACATCAAAATGTGGAAAAATCCAAGTCTTTGAATAAAATCAAACATGAATGTGTGATCTTGTGGTGCTGCCACCTGAAGTCACAGACCTCTACCCAACACTGCCTGCCCCTGATGGCCCTACCCATGATGACCCTAGCCCTGGTGGAGGTCCGCGTGGTGTTCCCCCTAGTAGTGGTTGTGTCATGCCTCTATTGGTGGTATGAGACTAGGAGAATATGGATTTGGATCAAGTGTAGCTAATCCTTTTCTTTGGTGGTACAACCTCATGCTACCTACCTCTATAATACTCTACCTCCTTGGTGGAGTCTTTGAGCCCTGGAGTGTCTGAACCTAAGCTTGCAACCTATCTATCTGAGCTTTTTTCCTTTGGGAGGGCATCCTGAGAATCACTGGTCTCTATCCACCTGGTAGTGATCTCCTCCTCTTAGGGATGACCCCAAAGTCTAGAGCATCTCTTCATCTACCACCACCATCTCCACTGCCATCTCCACCATCTCCATCACCATCTCCGCCCCCACCTCCCCCTCCATCCCCTCCATCACCCCCTGCCTCCTCCTCACCTCCATCTCTTCCCCTTGGCTGCACTGCTAGCCCTACCCTCCTCTCGACCTCCAAAATTGGTGTAGGCTCATCTAGAATAGATATACGTGGAAATGGGTGTGTGTGAAAGTACTTAGAATAATATTCTACATCATCTGCCCATCCACTATCTCCCTAGGGTACCGTCAGTAAACTAGTTGTAAGTCATAGTACTTTGTGTAGGCTGCATCATAGTGAAGGGCCAACCCCCACTCTAGAATGTCCTGCATGTGCCTGGTATAATGTGCCACTCCCTGTGTTATCCCCTAAATGTGGCAAAACTATCTATATACTCTGCCAAAAATAAACCACTCAAGAATGTATGGTGTCCTTCCAATCAGATACCAACTACAAAACACATAGGAAAACTCTGAATCATCCTCTGACCATGCCTCACAATCAAGATAGGGTCACCATATCACTGTGTCTATATGATCCAAGAATTGCCTCCAATACTCCAACTTCTCGACTTATGATGGAAAAGTGGCCTCGTGTATCCAAAAAAAAAGACCATCCTATTGGCCAAGCCCTGCCTCCCACTAGCCATGTAATGGCTATGTGTTCCCATGCCTAGAGTTTTAATAAGGTACAACCTACTACGAGACTGCTCGCCTGAAGATAAACAGGCTAGAGAAAATCATGATATAAATGTGCCAAAATGCACGATTTCCATGCATATCTTGTACTATGTGAAATCATGTTGTCTAAAATCCATCCATAGCCCACTAAAAAGCCCTTCGACCTATGGTCGAGGGAGAGAAATCCTCCAATAAATCCTACAAGAATGCATAGTAAGGTGCGCCTGAAAGCAATCAACTCCCACCATGAAATCTCATAACCAATGAGCTGATCATCTTTAAAAAGCTAGAAAATAGCGTATGTCCCGCCTTCTCCTCATGATCATAGACCACTAACTCTCCCACAACTGCTATCCTCAAAATGTGGTAAAAATCCTCAAGGGTCACTATCATCTCTTCAATCGGTAAATGGAAAGTGTTGTGGTCACTATGTCACCACTCTGCAAGTGTTTTCAGTAGCCCCTGGTTAATTTAGTACTGGGTCATATCTATCAAGGAAGTCAAACCACACTGGTCAATGATAGCAAGATCTATCAGATTCACCTGTGGGATCATGTCCCATGTCCTCAGAAAGCGCTCTTAAACTTGTAGTTTCCCTAAGCCACCCTCCTAGAACAAAATTAAAGTATCAAGTCAACAAATCAATCAAATAAACCTATCAATCAACATATTAGTCAGTCAAATCAGCTTATGTGATATTTTGATGAAATCTCGAGGAGCACCTATCCTATCACTCGACTCTCATTTTTTATGAGATCAATCAACATCAATCAGCCTATCATTGTTCATCGCCTATCATGAGGATGATCATCAATCAATTGATCAATCAATCTATCCTATCATGAGGACAATCATCAACCTATCAATCAACATAATCCTATCACCAACTAACATGACCATCAATCATCAAAATCTAGGAAGAATTTATCAAAATCATCAATTTTGGCTGAATGCACTAAAACAGACTATCTATGTGTTGATCTACCAGATGCACTAGAAAATCTACCAGATGCATCAAAATAGAGTCCTGATGCACCATTTCATGGATGTATTGGAAAACAGATCGCATGTGTCACAACAAGGTCCTGATGCATCGATTTCCTGATATGCTATTAGACCTGCTCTATGCACGACTTTATGCTATAGATGCGTGCTGAAAACCCTATGCACTAATCTAGAAACCTAATGTGTTGAAGCAGGTTCTAGTTGCACTATCCTAATTTTGGATTGTAGCCTAACCAAATGCACTACTATAGGGTTTCTATGTGCGGAAGCAGGTTTTGTGTGCACGAAAAGTTATCCTAATGCGCTAAAACATGTCAAACTATCAAATTTTAAAATGAAATTTAAGCAGGAAAAATTCAAATTCTAAATTGAAAAAGAGGTTTTTGGGATACGTACTGAAGATCCATATGCGGCTGGACACTGGTGGCGATGAAATAGCTCGAATCTGTGTGTGGTGCAAAATCCTATCCATATTTTCTCTCCAATCTCTTAGTTTTCAAAATGCACAAGTTACAAATGAACTATCTTTTACCTTTTTTGACCTTTTAAAGGTTAATTAAGGGGTAATTATTGTGGCATTTATATAATTTTTCAAATGGGCCTTTTAATCAACTAATCAACAATGTGGTAGAAATCTCATCATTATCGGGAAATAAATCAAGTCATCCTTCTCAAAATTGGCGATCATCAACATATCAATGAAAAATCATTTAAATCATCAAAAAATTTCAAAAGTTACCAAAAATTCAAAAATCCCTGATTTATCTCCTGAGGGGGCATCCTTTCATCAGCACTGAAAATCAGCATCTGGGGCATGCCCAAATTTTATCATTGCGGTCGGAAAAATTATTCTTTGAAGCAATGTGTCTATGCACATCACTTCAAAGAGGGGAAAAATGTATGTACTTAAAAATGGTTTGAGCACGAATTAATTAAATAATTATTATTTAATTAATAAAAATCTTAATTCCTCTACTTATAAATTAATTGCAAAATTTATTTATATAGGTCACTTCTAAATATGAACTTATTATCTAAAATCACTTCCTCTCTAATTAATTAAATGCACAAATAAATAAATTCTTCATTTAATTACTTTTTGCTCTTTCATTCAAATTTGAATTTTTAAATTCAAATTGACCTCTAAAATCATTTTCCTCTTAAATTCTTTAAATGCGCAAAATTAATTACTAATTTTTCATTTTGCTAATTTCCCATCTCCATTTAAATTGAATTTTTATTTCAGTTTTGCAAATTTCTACATATTTTTCTAACTACCTTGCACCTCACCTACCACATAACCATGTGTCACATGAAATTGAATTTTCTAAATTGTAAAATGTGGATATTCCATCAACAAACCTATAACAACTTTGAAACCTCCTAGACACATGGCTTCTTCTTTCCTCTGATTCCCTTCAACACTTGGAAATTTTCTCTCTTGCAGGGAACCACCTCCATGATTTTCTCCAACTTCTCTATGCTCAATTGTTGATGGCGCATGATCACAATCTCAACTATTCATCACTACCACATCATTCCGAGCTTGGAAAATTCTATAAATAGAACTCATTTCTACAACTTTAGAAAAAGTAGAATTGGACAAGTTTATGCTGTAGAAATATCATTGTAGTTTGAAATAATTCGAAGAGCATTGTAGTTGCATTTTGGTGTTTTTAGCTTGTTTTAGAATTATCATGGCATTTCAATTCTAGCACCTAGTTTCTTGCATCTTTTATACAACATTATTTTCAGATTTGCATCATTTGTTTAGCATCATATCAACAACAATCTCTCATCATAGATTCATTTAGAAAATTACTTTCAAAAACACAAAAATATAAGCATGTAGGAATTTTATCTGCATTGCATTAGTACTTTCTCATTTCTTAGGTTTCCCTTTTATACATTCATGTGCAAAAAAATATTCTGAGAGCATGAGTTGAGGAATCACCCAGAATAGAGGATGATGGGATGAGTTCTAATGCAAGACTATGATAGTTTGTTTTATTAATTTTCCTTCATTAGATGTAATACATTTCATCTCTTGTGTGTTGTTTAGTTATGATTATTACTTCTCACTGACGCATTTAAATCACATACAGGCAGCTCTGATTGAGTAAGTAGTAGAAAATTTTGGCATACCACTCATTTGATGATACATCTTTGAGATTACATTGTTGGGTTATTAATTCTAGGTGTACCTCAGCTATAGTTCATGTTGATTCCTATCCTCTAACCAGTTTCATGGGTTGGATCTCCATATCATATTCTTGAAACATCGTACCCATTTCACCCGTTGTTAACTCGACTCATTCTACATTAAAAGGAACTTCATAGTCGGGTTCAAAATGATGAAAAACACTTTGTTCCCTAGGATATAATGTTTGAAATTCTTGACAACATGGACCAATGCATAGGCTTGATTTTCAATTCTTGGATAGTGTAACTCAACATTCTTTAGTGGAGCACTCATGAAATAAATAAGGTGCTCATCTCCTTGCTTTTTCTTTTGTGTCAACATGATTTGATTTGTAATGAAAGGCTTAACAACTTAAATTGCACTTAATTCATATATATAAATTCTTGATCAAAAAAATTGTATGGTTATGTTCATTCGTAGTTGGAATTGTAGAGCTAAGTGCACTTATTCATTACACAACTTAATGAAACATTAATTAATTACTTCAATTTTTATAATTAATAACTTAAAGAAGGAATCAAAATGCTGAAAGAAATAAGAGAAAATGAAGAGAAAATAACATGGTTGTTAATGGAGTTCGCCCATGTGTTTGGGGTACATCTTTATGTCCACTTCTCAATGTGGGACCACTTTTATTAATGATGCCAATCCTCAATTCATTTTATTACATCAAAAATGTGTCAAACCTACATTAAAAGTCATCTCACAGTCTCCTCTTAATAGTATGAAGTTTCCATGTATTCTTCCCCCTTTCTATTACAAGGATTAGGATTTAAAAGCCTTCAAAAACCCCTATCTATGAGAAACAAATAGAACTTTAATTATAAATCTGCACACTATAATTTTATATTTTGGCCTCTACTAATATGATTAAATTTCTTCTCCTTTTCATAAGAGGGCTTGGTTTCAAACCCAAGCCCATATTTTCCGAGCTTCACTGATTTACATAACAAATATGCTATTTTCATATCCTATATCATGCAAAATATGCATGACATAGTGGCATGGGTGGTGGTTGTTTTATGGGAGGTCGACGGTTTAAACTATCAGCCTTCCAATTTGTTAAAATAGGATTTCTTCTTCTTTAAACAACGTATATTTCCTATAGTTACCGCCAAACCCATGGGGTGCATTGGTTGTAGAGCGGCCCTAAAAGTGGGAGGTCGGGGGTTTGAACCACCTAACCCCCAATTTGGCATTATGTATTCTTTAAATAATGAAAAGTGCCTATATGTTTTGAGAACTCTACGGGGTGTAGTGGTGAACAGTGAAAATTGCAAGTGGGAGGTCAAAGGTTCAACCCCGATAAAAAAAAATTTTAACAAAAAAACCAAACCAATCTAGAGCAGGGTGCCACATGGCACCATTCTACTGGTCCATATGGCACCATTTAAATTTCAAATACTTTGACACATGGAACCATCTAATTCAACCACCATGTCATCTACCATGTGCCAATATTTGGGCCTGCCATGTCACTACAAACTGTACCTATCACATTACCATGTTCACATCAACATTTGTACCTCGTCAACCTTTGTCTTCACAAATTTGATGGGCCATAACATTCATGTATAGACTCTGTTTGGCATGATTCAACTGACATCAAAATAACCTCAATGAGCTCTTTGACCTGGAATTATTTTCATCTAATTTAGAGATGATCAATTATTTGGCCTTGAGTCTGCATCTAGAAACCCTCATCCCATTGAACTTTGATTGATCATAAATTTTGCATCTGGCATCCTTTTGATGCAATTCAAGCTATGTCAGGATCGTGTCAATGAACTCCATCAAATGATGCTAGCTTCATCAGATTTTAAGATTGTGATTTTTTAGTTCTTTTAGATTCTCTTAGATCATGCTTATGCATGAGTGTTCTGAAGCAAAGGAATAGATGTAGAAATTATTTGTATAGTAAGGAATAACTATGAAAGAAGCCTCAACAATCGCTCATTTTATTTCTTCAAAAGCTTGTTTTTCTTCAGGTGTCCATTCTACGTTGGCATCTTGCTTCAACATTGAATTTAGAGGTTGTACTATCTTAGTAAAACTAGTTATGAATTTTCTAATGAAATTGATTTTTTCAAAGGACTTCATTTCTTTCTTGCACATAGGCAGTTGAATCTATTGGTACTAAAAAATGCAGGTTTCAACCATAAGAATTTTCCAAGCTCTTACAACATTTTGGGACAGCATACAAGGCTAAATACTGTATTAAACCTTCTACTCTTTAGGTTCTGCTAGACCTAGGCGGGTGAACCTATATGAAACTTTTAGATTTGAATTTTATTTTCTTGCTAAATAGTCTACCCACAATGGAAATTAGGAAAAGTATAGACCAAAGTATACTATAACTACTCCAATTACAAAAATGAAAGGTTTTGAATTTGATTTTTTATAATGAATTCTATCCTTTGGGACATGATAGATCAGTGCCTTCTATCTATTTGGAAATGAAGTCACAAATACTACTAATTACATACATATATTCCTTTCTAATAGAATTCACTTTTGTTAAACACCTTAAGGGATGAAGCTTTAATGAATGGCATGTAGCTTCATGAATTTATGAGAGTGATAAATTCATGAAGCTACATGCCAGTCATTAAAGCTTCATCCCTTAAGGTGTTTAAAAAATGTGAATTCTATTAGAAAGGAATATATGTATGTAATTAGTAGTATTTTTGACTCCATTGCCCAATAGATAGAAGGAATTTATCTATCATGTCCCAAAGGATAGAATTCATTATAAACAATCAAATTCAAAACCTTTCATTTTTGTAATTGGAGTAGTTATAGTATCTTTTGGTCTATCCATTCCTAATTGCCATTTTGGGTAGACTGTTTAGCAGGAAAATCAAACTCAAATCTGCATGTTTCATATAGGTTCACCCACCTAGGTCTAGTAGAACCTAAAGAGTATAAGTTTTAATAGAGTAATTAGCCTTGTATGTTGACCAAAAATGTTGTAAGAGCTTAGCAAATTCTTATGGTTGAAACCTGCATTTTTGAGTACCAACAGTTTGGTGACTCCACTGGGGACATAATCTCAAATAAGCCTTTGTCATAGAGTTAGTATTTTGTAGAAGACTCTGTTGGGAATAAAGAATTGCAGATTTTCTCACTTTTGGAAAGTGAGTGGAAACTCTAAATGAACAAGTGCATTGAAACTGATAAGGTGAAGTATATATTTGAAAGGAATCTTCCTAGAGTTCAGACCATCACAATTGCTCCCAAAATGCAAGGAATAAGATCTTTATATAAGGATGGTGATGGTCCTAATGGAAAAAATAAATGGACAGAGAAGAATGATAAAGGTAAGAAGGTGACTAATGACATGAGACCATCAAACAAAAATAAAACATCAAAGGCATCACTAGAGACACACTATTCATATGTTGCATTAGAAAACGAAGACAAACCTTCTAGGGAACCTCATACTCCTAAGGAATAGAGGAATCCCTTTTATAATCCATACCCTGAGAAAGTCAAGGAGTTCATGGTTGAATGTGAAGTTGAAAGAGAAAGAAGACAACATGAGTATGATCAGAAAATGGCATTTCTTGAAGAGAATTAGGATGGGCTTGGCTATGAAGCAGAATCTGAGGAGAATTATGAACTCATGAATAGGGATGAAATAAATGCAAGACTAGAGCATGAGAGACAAGAAGTGGAGAGAGATAATGTAGAATATGAGTAGAGGATCCAAGCAATTAGAGAACTTGAGGAGTTGAAATTGAAGAGAGTGCAAATCAATACTCAAATGGATAATTTGGAAAAATATGTGCCACCTCATAGGCAAGGGAAAAATAATGCAGGCCCATTAAATACCCCGTAGGCCAACCAAAATCAGCCAAGAAATCAAGGTAGGTATGAAAATGTCCCACCACAAAATCAAGGAATTCAACCACCTCCTCATCAACAACATATACCCCCACAAGGTCAACAATATGTAGGAAATACTAATCCATTGTACTAGTGCCAGTATTACCAAAATCCTCCTTTGCAATATACAACCATGATCAGGTAGTTTGACTTAGCTAGATTTCAAATATGTCCTTATCCTATGGACAATAGCTAGAGAAGTCTGGTCCCTAAATTCATAGGAAGTAGTGCAATTGCAGCAGAAGAAAATTTAAGAAGTTTCAATTCTTTTTTACAGGATTTGGATATGCAGTATGAAGATGTGTAGACGAGGTTGTTTATGATGTCATTAATTGAGGATGCCAAAGATTGGTTCAATAGCCTGCCAAAAGCTTCTATTAATTCTATTCATGTGTTTTATGATTTTTGTTTTTTACCAATACGGGAATCAATTTGCACCGGAACTAGCATTGCATGAATTGGTAACTATTGAGAAGCATCAAAATGAGTCACCTTATGATTTCAACCAAAGTTTTCTAAATCTCATAATAAGATACCTCATGGATCTAAGTTAGCTGACCCTATTACATTAAGTATTTATTTAAAATCTTTTGATCCTAAGATTGGATATGAGCCTAGGAACAAAGGTCCTATAAATTTGGTTGAAGCTCAAAGGATAGCGCTTACTATTGAAAATAACAGGAAGGCTGTAGAGATGATGGCCAAGAGGGATAACCCTAGGGTTCCCCAATATGCTCCTCCAAATAAACAAGAAAGCACATATAGGAATGAAAGGCCCAGACTACATGATATTCCCTATAATATGAACTGGAGAGATGGAAAGCCAATGGTGGATAATAGGCCAAGAAATAAAGAGACACCTGATCCTTTGAAGAAGAGAGGGAAATACATGGTTGATAATAGTCCTTGGTGTTCAGTATGTTGCATGCCACATTCTTCAGAACATTGTGTTGTAGCTCACTCAGTGTCAGTAAAGGATATGGCAGAAAATAATAATGAAGAAGATAATAATATTTATTTGACTTCTCATATTATTCATTCTACAGAGCAAGGGTATTCATCTTTAGAAGAAGGAGGATATGGATATGATGTTGATCATCAAAGATATAATGTTCGCATGGAAGAGCAACAATTTTTTTCTGATTATGAAGAAAGTGATGATGAACAAAGTCCTCCTACCACATCTGATCATCCTAATAAGGGAAATATGAGGAGACCACTTGAGGAAGAAATTAAGAGATTGACTATTGCAGCAGTTGAGCAGGCTAAAATAAAGTATTGGCTGAGGAATAAAATAGTAAATGAAGATGAAGATGTTCCAAAAGCAATATTTTTGAAAAATAAGAAGATATCCCAAGAAATATCAGAAAGGAAAAATGATGAGCACTTTGATAAAAAAAGAACAAAAGTGTGTCCCCAAAGAAAAAAATAAAGAATTGTCCAAGATCAAACAAAAAATGGATCAGACACCAAAGAGGGAGAAAGAGGAGAATAAAGTTGAAACAACAGAACAAAGGAAGGTGATAAGAGTTTCAAGTGCATCTTTTGATTTTGTGCAAGCTTTATCCTAGGTAAAAATGTATGTCCCATTACTTGAAATGATGAAAATTATAGAGTATAGGGAAAATTATATCTGATGAATGTCTGGTGGGAAGAATCAAGTTATAAATTTTGAACAAAATGAGAGTCCTACAATTGCTGATAAGAAAGGAAAAATAAAAGTTTCAGAAATTGGCCTAAATGATGCATTGATGAATACACCACAAATTGACCCATTTTTTACTACCCTACTCATAAATGGTAAATTGGTAAGAAATTGCATGATAGATTCAAGCGCTTCTATGAATATTATTCTAGTAGGGGTAATGAAACATCTTGGTATGTGGATAGATATTGAGGGTGGTAACTTTTATGCCATGGATAGTAGGCCTGCCCCAATTGTTTGGATTATGAGAGATGTAGAAGTAAAATTATCAGCCTACCCATAGGTGACTTATAATATTGATATAACTATGATTGATACACCTCCTTAGTTTGGAATACTTTTGTCAAGATAGTGGACTGCAACAGTTGGAGGTAATGTTCAATTTGATTTATCATATGCCACCATACCAGTTAAGGGTGAAGAGGTAAAACTATATAGAGAACCAAGGGTGAATCAAATTATTGAGTGTGTTCCTCAAGAACAACTTAATTGCTTATGTGATGTAGATTTAGGAAGTTTCAGAGTGGAATTATCTCAGCTAGAACTATTGAATGCTGATCTAATTAATAAGCATGTCTCTAGAAATCAGCAGGGTGTGTGGAAGATGTACTTTGATGGGTAATGTAGTCAGGAAGGTAATGGATCTGGGGTAGTTTTCATATCACCTGAAGGTACAACATTTAAATATTCATTTTTGTTGGCTTTTGAATGTACAAATAATGTGGTTGAGTATGAAGCCCTATTGAATTGTTTGAACGTGGATTTCAAACATAAGATTAAGTTGTTGTCTATCTTGGGAGATTCTGAGTTAGTTGTGTCACAAGTTAGATCAAAGTATGCTATAAATAATAAGAGTTTGAAACAATACAAAAATTTTGTGTGGGATACAATGGAACTATTTGATGTGTTTCAATTCATTGGATAGATAGATCTGAAAATTTGATGGCTGATTTATTGGCTAATGTAGCCTTAAAAAAAGATGATATCACTTTGGCATAAGTGTCTCAAGTTGAATTTAAAACAAGACCAGTAGTCCTTGAAAACATATATAGTCTGAATTTTTTTGATGATGATACTGACCTTTTGAAATTTCTTCATTGTATAGATTAGTATGAGGCATAGAAGATTGATTTAAATGCTTTTACGGAAGAAGTGGATGGGAAATAGACTATATTTGGGAAGGAAATTTTGCAGCTTAAGACTAATAAGCTTCCCAAAGGGCTTTTGTTAGAAAGAGTGTATGATGGGAGTGATTGATCTCTCATGAAGTAGACACCTGCTAAGAAGGAAGATGTTGAAGAAATAAATTTGGGAATTGAATTAGTGCCAAAAAGGGTTTATATTGAGAAGAAAATAAGCCCAACCATTAAAAGAATGTTGATTACATTACTAAGAAAATACAAGCATGTGTTTTCCTGGTCTTATGAGGATTTTAATCCATACAGAGAAGATCTTTTTCAACATGTGATTCCACTTAAGCCGGACACAAAGCCATTCAGACAGAAGCAGAGGCCTATCAACCCAACTTTGCAACCTAAGATGCAAGAGGAGCTAGCAAAGCTCAGAGATGGAGGTATTATAAAATTCATTAGGAATTCAACATGGGTCTCAAATTTGGTTCTAGTCAGGAAGAAAAATGGGGACATAAGACTGTGTGTTGACTTTAGAAATCTGAATGTTGCTTCCCTAAAAGATAATTATCCTCTTCCAAACATGGAGGCAATATTGCACAAAGTAACAGGGTGTGAGCTATTATCAATGATGGATGGATTTTCTAGATATAACCAGGTAAAAGTCAGAGAATCTGAGTAATACAAGACAACATTCACTACACCATGGGGAACCTATGTCTATATAAGAATTCCATTTGGCCTCATAAATGCGAGAGGTACTTTTCAAAGGGCCATTGATGTGGCATTTGTAGATCTGATCAATGCTATAATGGTGGTATATCAAGATGACCTCATTGCTTACTCCAAAAGGGCAGAGAATCATGTTGGTGACTTGGAGAAGGTCTTCATCAAAGCTTTGGAATATGGTATAAGTCTTAATCCTAAAAAATGTCATTTTTTTATCACAGAGGGTAAACATTTGGGGCATATTGTGTCAAAATATCGGATTAGGATAGATATTGAAAGGGTAGATGCCATAGATAAAATTCTCATTCCCAAAACTATCAAAGCAATCCAATCATTCATTGGGAAAATTAATTTTGTTAGGAGGTTTGTGTCCATTTTTTTTGAGATTGTTAAACCTGTATCGAAGATGTTGAAAAAAGGAGAAAAGTTGAACTGGATTGTTGAAGCTATGGATTCCTTCGTATCTATAAAGAGAGCTATCAAGGAAGCCCCTATCTTGAAGTGTCTTGATTTTACTAAACCATTTCATATTTTTTCTTTTGCTTCATTTCATAACATAGCTATTGCTATGTTACAAAAAAATGATGAAGGTCATGAGCAACCTATTTCTTTCTTCAGTAAGTCTTTGTAGGGGTCAGAATTAAAGTATGATATTATGGAAAAATAGGCTTATGCACTAGTTAAAGCAACAAAGGCCTTCAGACCTTATGTTTTTGGAGATGAGGTAATTTCTTATGTCCCACATGCACCTGTGAAGGATATCTTGGTGCAAACATAAGTTATAGGGAAGAGGTGCAGATGGATTAATAAAATCCAAGAATTCAACATGGAGGTTCAGATTACTAAATTGGTAAGAGGAAAGGGTCTGGCCAAGCTGATGGCATAAACAGATATTGAAGCAAACCAAATATGTAGTGTAGAAGGTAAGGAAGAAGTTATATCAAGTATTGAGCATACTCCCTAGTATACAAATGTGATGCATTATCTGAAATACATGAAGTGCCCCAAAGGGCTAAATGATAATCAAAGGAGAAATTTGATGTTGCAGGCTTCTAAATATGTTTTCTTAGAAGGGGACCTATTGTGGAAGAATAGGGATGGTATATTGTTGTTGTGTTTAGATGAATCCCAGGAAAAGTATGTCTTGAGATAAATTCATGAAGGTGTATGTGGAGGCCATTATTCTACTAAGACTACTGCAAACAATATTCTCAAGGCTGGTTATTATTGGCCTAGGGTGTTTAGTGATTATTTTGCATATGTGAGGAAGTGTGAGGCTTTTAAAAAAAAAATAGGAAAGTTGAAGTATTAGGGAGCATTGCCACTTAGACCTTTTCAGGTAGAAGCACCTTTTCACCAATGGGGAATTGATTTCATTGGAGACATACAGGAAAGATCAAGTGGAGGACATAGGTGGATACTAGTGGCCATAGATTACTTTGGTAAGCGGTTGGAGGTTGTTCCAACTAAGCAAGCAATGAGCAAAGTGGTGATAAATTTTCTGATGGAGAATATTATAATTATATTTGGCACCCCAGTCAAGGTGATCATAGAGAATGGGATGTGTTTTAGATATGATGAATTTAAACATTTTTGCAAAAAATATGGCACTAATATTTCCTATTCTGCCCCATACCATCCACAAGCAAACAACAAGGCATAGTCAAGTAATAAAAATCTTTTGAAGATAGTAAGGAGGATATTGGATAGAAACAAAAAGGCATGGGATTCGAAGTTAATATTGGTTGTATGGGAAAATAGGATTACAATGAAAAGGGCAACTGGAAAATCTCCATTTGAGTTGGTATATGGGACACAGGCCAAGATGCCATTGTAGAATCTCTTGCCAGTTTATAACTTTATTTTGCAAGAAGATATGGATATTTCTGATCCAATTTAGGAAAGAATGGAGTATCTTGCAGAGCTTGATGAGGTGAGAAGAGTGGCTCAGAAGCAGAATGTGAAAATACAGTCACAAATCAAGTAAATTTTTGATAAAAAGACCAAGGAGAGAAATTTTGAAGAAGATGATTTGGTGTTGAATGCTAGGTGTCAGGAGAAGGGGAACATGGCAAGTTTGAAGCTTTATGTCTTGGCCCTTTTGTGATAATCGGTAAAGGAGGTGAAGAATCCTATTTCCTGCAGAATATGTCCAGAGAGGAGTAGGAGTTGCCTATACATGGGTAGTTCCTGAAGTTTTTTTTCTCTTGAGGATCAATAGAGGATTAAGGATTGCCAGTGCATGGACAATTCTTAGCAATGCCTCTTTAAATATTATTTTCCATGCACAGTAGTTTTAGGAATCTTTGAGAGGTCTGGGTTTTCCAGTACATGGACATTCTCAGGAGTTCCCTTTTTGAAAGAATTTATTTCCTTTCCATGTACATTAGTTTAGGATCCTTTTCATTCCCTCCATTTGCTCCATTTTCATATCCTTCACCTTTTCATTCCCTCCATTTTTTTTCATTTTCATTCATGTCTTGGTCTTCTCTAATACAAATATTTTGGATTCTTGTAGTGATGGCACAATCACTCATCCCCAATAGGAGCCACTATTAGAACAAAAAAAATTCCATTGAGGCCTAAGTGATTTTCCACTATTCTTTGTTAAAATCCTAAGGTTTTTCTCTATTTTAATCCATCATTTGCCTATCTTTTCATAAAAAAATGGTTCATTTTAATCCCCGTCCACTTCATTATTCATTTTATACCTAATCAATCGCTTAATATGCATTTCATAAGATTTTACCGCCTTAGCATAGCCTCCCAAAATGGGCTCGTAGTATGGCGGTACTGGTTAAATGGGTTGGCATGAAATATTACTGCCACACTGTGCACGGTCAATTCATTGACCGCGTTGTCATGATGGAGGTGAGGTAACCAATTGGCAACGAGGTGATGAATAAAGATTGGTGGGATGAAATGGTTACCGTTCAACCATGCATAGTTAGCATGGTCACCACGGTATGGTAGTAGTTGTTACGAAGCGGTTAGCAGATGGTGGCCGGTAAGAATGGAACCCGTGGTAGCGCAGTGAATAGTTTAGTAAAAAGGGTTGAACGTTTGGCGGTTAGAGAACAACCACTGCCACATCACACATGGTCAATTCATTGACCATGGTATCATGATGGTGGTGAGGTAACTAGTGAAGGTAGTGGGTAACGGTCAGTGACAAATGAAGGTAGAGATCATCACATTACCCCCACTGGTTTACAGGGAGACTGCGATGACAATGATAAACTGTTAGCCAACAGCGAAGGTGATACTGCCATACCATGGCTGGTCGGAATGAAGACCATGGTAAGGTAGTGAATGGGAAGTAAAAAATGAATAGGCGGTTAAGGTGTCTACCACGGTATCACTGGCAGTTAGGCCAGTGACTGCGGTAGAGCGGTAAGAAGTTAATGGCTAGAGAAGATGACAGTTAATGCTAGTACCGTGATACCACTGGCAATCAAGTCAGAGACCATGGTAATGCAGTGTTAGATAAGTCAAATGACCAAGGAAACAGTAGGTGTCGGGTCGGGAGAAGAGTTGTTAGCGGTGAGCAGCAAGTAACATTAAAAATAAGTACCGCCATACCGCTAACAATTAGGAAGTAGACTGAGGCTGCGAGGTGATGGTTAGTAAACTTTTGCCACAAAACCATAGGGTTTCATGATGGAGATCACAGTAAGTTGGTAATGATAGTAAAATCCACAATAGTTGTCGATGGTTTTGGTTAGAATGAAAAATCAAAGCCAAGATTATGCAAGAAATATTTAAATTGCCGATTAGGCAACTTATTTAAATATTTTTCATTTCTATCAGAATGTGAAACAATTATGGCGGGTAAAATGAAGAGTCATGATTTTTCAAGTTTAATGTATAAGTATTGGTAGAAAACTAGTGACAAGGTTCGGTTAGAGAGAGGGTAGTAAGAGACTTTTCTCAGTAAAGAAACTGGGAATGAATTAATGTAGAAAACCTTCTGAAAATAGTGCAATGAAGATGATTTCCTTTGACATAATTCCTTCCTAATTATTGCATTGTTGTGATCTCATAACTAATATTTTTCTTGGTTCTCTCCAATTTGAAATCTTTTGATCATTTGAGTCCAAATATCAAGTATGTTTTGATTCTTCAGAGTGTATTTCTTCTCTTTGTGTGATTTTATTTACTAGTGTATGTAAGGCAGAATTGAAATTCCTTTGAGTAAGTCACTGCATTTGTGAAATTTCTTTTGGATTGTTATAGGAGAGCAGGGTAAGATAGTATTTTAAGACCATTTATGCCAGCCATAAATTCATGAAGCTACATGCCAGTCATTAAAGCTTCATCCCTTAAGGTGTTTAACAAACATGAATTCTATTAGAAAGGAATATATGTATGTAATTAGTAGTATTTTTGACTCCATTTCCCAATAGATAGAAGGCACTGATTTGTCATGTCCCAAAGGATAGAATTCATTATAAACAATCAAATTCAAAACCTTTCATTTCTGTAATTGGAGTAGTTATAGTATCTTTTGGTCTATCGATTCCTAATTGCCATTGTGGGTAGACTATTTAGCAGGAAAATAAAATTCAGATCTACATGTTTCATATAGGTTCACCTACCTAGGTCTAGCAGAACCTAAAGAGTAGAAGGTTTAATAGAGTAATTAGCCTTGTATGTTGTCAAAAAATGTTGTAAGAGCTTGGCAAATTCTTATGGTTGAAACCTTCATTTTTGAGTACCAACAAAATATTCAATGTGGATTGGATTCACTCATGGTCAATTGATACCATTTCACTAAAATCACATGACCGAACAACTTGCCATCTGTTACCTTGAACATTTAATTATTTGGGTTGAGAAAAATTTTGAGCTCCTGAAAGATCTAGAATGCCTTGCATAGATCTAAGATATGATTATTGAACAAGATAACTAAGAGGGGGAGTGAATCATTTGTGATAGATTTTCACCTTTAATTCAATCACGGGAACTAATACTTAAAACTACTTAAATATTTAATCATGAAATCCCAATGCAAAAACTCAAATCCAACACGTAAACATAATAATGCCATATTTATGTGGAAAACCCAATGAGGGAAAAAACACAGTGAGTATTAACTCGCACTATAGAGAATATCAAAACTGATTACAAAAAAGGCTCATTTCCTAAAACAAGGCTCACTGCTTGAGATAAGGCTCACTGCCTGAATTAAGGCTCACTATCTGAAATAAGGACTCACTATCCAATAGGGCTACAACCTAGCAGGCTCACTGCCAAAGAGATACAAAGAAAACTTGTTATAGAGAGACTACAATTCCAATGCAACAAAGAATTCCACCATAGTTACTTGATCAACTTACATGAATGATAGAGTTCGCCTTATGCTCACTGCATCCAGAAAATCAGCATTAAGCTTCACATTAATATACCACATACAACTCACACACACTTTCTAAATATCATCAATTTCGCATCTACTCTTTCACTTATCTTTCTTCTTTCCTCTTGTACATTTGTCATTACTATCTCTTCATGTATTTATACTATAATATCTAAAATCGGACATCCTAGGGTGGAAGTAGAATGAGGGTGACCCAAAATAGATCTAACACACTTCATTAACTTTGATGATAATGCTTAACACAAGGTCATCCAAACCAGTGTACAACATATAGTACAATTAAGCTTGGAACTTCCAAAAACCAAAAATATCTTCAATGCAACAAAAACATCTTAACTCTAGAACCGCACATCAAAAGAATTCATACAAGAGAAATCCAAACCAAAAACATTTCTCTCAGACCTTAACTAGAACACAAAAAAACATAGTTCACAACTCGTGAACACAACTCAAACTTCTCAATGAACTAAAAGTCAAAAATCTGGATATAATAACCTTCAACAACCATAATCAACATATCTAAACTGCACAAACATAGGGGAAAATAGCGGATCAACAACTGAATACCTGTAAACTTTATTTTATACAATTTTCTCAATATCCTCAACATATACAACCAACAACAACTAGTAGATAACCAGTTGACCAATTGACATCAATTACAACTTCAATTCTTTCTTCATTCTTTCAACAATCACCCCCTTTTTCTTTAATGACAACACATGATGTGAAAAATAATCAAAGACACCATACCAGTTTTAAATATACTTCTCAAGATTTTTCTTTTTGCTTTTGCCCCTCAGAAGATCATCTTTCTCATTACCTACTTTCTCTTATTATCTTCTTTCCTTTTCACATGATTTTCTCTCCCCCTTTGACATCAATGGAAAAGGAAAAAGATATGATCATTGAATCTTCCTTTGATATGAAAAAAAATACTCATAATGACAACACTTGAAACTACCTACTCCCCAAAGAGGTAGCCACCAAAACATCAGTTGAAAAATATAGAACCATGAATCCACTCAACTGATGCATCTCCATATGCATCTTAGTCTATGAAAGGAGAGGAAATAACCCCTAAATTCTCCCATATATACTCAAAATTATCTTTAGGAAGAGCCTTCATGAAAATATTAGCAATATAATCCTTCATTGGAACATACTCAGGTTTTACCTCATTCTGCATGACCTTCTCTCTCAAGAAATGACATCTAATAGATATATTCTTCATCCTCAAGTGCATCATAGGATTTCTTGAAATGTTAATTATACTTGTATTATCATAGAAGATATAAATGGGATCATCAGATAGCACTGTGATATATTTTAAGGTATATTTTATCCATAGAAATTGTGTACAAAAATATGCAACAAAAATATACTTAGCTTCAGTAGTAGACAAGGAGACTGAATCTTTCTTCTTACTCAACCATGCCACCAATCTGCATCCAAGAAAGAATGCACCACCACTTGTACTCTTTGTGCCATCCACATATCCAACCCAATCTGCATCTTTATAGGCACTAAGTGTAAATTCAATATCTAGGATACCACAATCCATAATCAAGAGTGCCATTCAAATATCTGAATATTCTCCTAACTATAGCAACATGTGTTTCCATAGAATCTTCTTGAAATCTAGCCACAAGACAAACCACATGCATAATATCTGGTCTAGTAGCTACCAAATATAGTAATCTGCCAATCATAGATCTATACTTTCTCTGATCAGTCCTAGGTGAATCATCATCTTTACCTAATTTGCAACCAGGCACCATAGGAGTACATACCGGTTTGGAATCATCCATCCCAGACTTTTTCAACATCTCTCTCACATACTTAGACTATGAAATGAAAATTCCTTTCTATGTTTGATTAATATGTAGCCCAAGAAAGTAATTCATCTCCCCAAACATATACATTTCAAATTATTTTTGCATCTCTTCTGCAAACATCTTGCACATCTTTTCATTTCCTTTAAAAATTTTATCATCAACATATAAAAGTACAATCAATATTTTTTCATTATCAATCTTAAAGTACAAATTTCTATCTTGTGTACCTTTGTTAAATACTTTATACATCAAATACCTATCTAACCTTGCATACCAAGCTTTAGGAGCTTGCTTCAATCCTTATAAATATTTCTTCAATATTCACACCATAGCTAGTTGATTTGTCAATTGAAGTTCTTCTGGTTGTTCCATGTAAACTTCTTCTTCCAACTCACCATTTAGAAATGATAACTTGACATCCATCTGATAAACGTTGAAATATTTATAAGCAACCAATACCAAGAACATCCTTATAGCTTCCATTTTGGCTAATGAGTCAAAATTCTCCTGAAAAATATATACCTTCTACCTGTGAGTAGCCTTTACACACAAGCCTCACTTTGTTTTTGATAAATTCTCCATTCTCATTCAACTTATTTCTGAATACCCATTTTGATCCAGTGATATTTTTGTCTATTGATCTTTAGACCAATTCCCAAGTTTGATTCTTCTCAGTTTGACAAAGTTCTTCTTTCATTGCTTCCTTCCAATGTTCATCTTTACATGCTTCACTTACTATCTTTGGCTGAATCTTTGAGAATAAACACAAATTTTCTTCAGCAACAACTTTACTTCTGGTTAACACGCCTTTTGTCTTGTCTCAAATAATCTGATTTTTTGAATGATTCCTTTGTACATGTTTCAGTGTCCTAGGGGACATCACTAGAGCATCTTCTTCTCTTTCATCTTGTTTATCCTGCTTCTCTTTCTCATCTTTATACTGTTCTTCCACAATTTCTTATATTCTTGCACAATCATGTTCATTAGACACATATCCATTAATATCAATAGAGTTATTTATTGTCTCATCAACCTTCACATTCAATCTCTCTACAATTTTTCTCAGTATTTTATTGAAACCTCTGTGTGCCTTGCTTTTAGTAGAATACCCAATAAATATGCCTACATCACTTCTTTCATCAAATTTACCCAAATATTCCTCATCTCTTCTGATATAGAATTTTCTTTTGAATACCTTGAAATATTTTACTGTAGGAATTATTCATTGCCATAGCTCATAGGGAGTATTTGTACTATTTTCTCTTGCTTGGACTCGATTGGGTACATAAATATTAATATGAATAGCTTCTTTCTAGTAAACTTCTGCTAAACCGGCTTAGATAATCATTGTTCTAGCAGCCTCTTGAACTATTCTATTGAGGAGTTCTTGGGGCAGATAACTATCTCTTTATTACATGCACTTCACAAAACATATTGAACTCATGGGAGGTTAATTCTCCACCTCTGTTAGATCTTAAGAATTTTATTCTCAAATTCACTTCATTTTAAACCATAGCCTTTAATTCCTTCAATATATCTAATGCATCTGATTTCTCTCTAGGAAATCTAACCCGTGTATATCTAGAATAATCATCAATTAAAAGAATAAAGCACCTATCACCAAGTATACTTCATGCTCTCAAGGACCACAAAGATCTGTATGAAATAAATCTAGTAGTCTAGTGGTATATTGTTCCTTTGATCTGTAATGATTTCTTCCTTGCTTCCCAAACTGACAATTCTTCCAAATAGCAATAACAGGCTTTGTAATTCTTGGTAAATCTCTCACGACTTGAATAGTAGTAATCCTTTCTAGATTATCAAAATTCATGTGACACATTCTCCTATGCCATAACCAACTATCATTTAGCTGAGTCATAAAGCATTGTCCATCAACACCCTTAAGTTGATAAATATTCCCTTCAAATTTCTTTCCTATAGAAATCAATGTTCTGGATCCTTTCCGGATCTCACATTTTTCATCCTTAAACACAATATTATATCCTTTTTCGCACATCTGACCAATGGTAAAAAATTATGACTTAATCCCTTAACATAGTAAATATCATTAATATGATGCTTTCCATCAAAATTTACTAAATGTATCCTACAAATTTTAGCACCAATATCATCTCTAAACATAACCAAGCCTCTATCATATTTCTCAAGATTAACAAAATTACTCTTATCACCAATCATGTGATGTGAAAAACCACTATCAACTACCCAAAAAATCTTTCCTTGTTTATCATGTAGGGTAGAGATAATTTTACCTTCATTTTTATCCTTCTCCTTCTCTGGAGGGCTTTACTTTACCTATTTTTGTCAATTAGTAGAATTCGGCTCATTCTTAATCACCAAGAATTCGGCTATTTTCATCTAGGTCTTCATATTTTGAATCTTCATCAGACTAGAATTCTCATTCACATAGTAATCATTGTTAATCTTCTTCCCTTTCTTTTCTTTCTCATATCTTTGTTTATTCCTTTTAGCTCTTTCCGGAAACTTTGCAACATAATGACCTATTTCTCCACAAATAAATAATTTAAAAGGTAACTGACCTTCAAACTTACCAGAACCTTTTCTCATTCTTCTCACAAAGTTAGTTTCAAATTCATCAAATTTTTGTTTATTTGGATCTTTAGCTTTTATGGCTTTAAAAGAAATCTTTGTTTTGCCTCCATTTCTTAGACTCGACTTCCTCATTTCATAAGATGTCAAAAATCCTAACAAAAGATCCTTAGTACAAGTCTTATAATCTATAGTCTACACAATATCACCCACCTTCTCACTATAAGCATCAACAAGAGTTATGAGAATCTTCTTTACAATCCTGTTTTCATTTATAGTAGTACCAAGAGATCACATTCGAGCGACTACCTCATCTAATCTCTATACATAAGCTTTAACATTTACATCTTCCTAAATAGGTATAAGATCAAATTGTGTTTGCAAATTATAAAATTTCACCTCTTTAAATATTTCATGACCATCATGTGCTCTTTCTAAAGCATCCCAAACTTTCTTAGTTTTCTATAGATTTTGAACCTTAATCAACACAGAATGTACTAGACTATTCCTTAAGATGAAATTTTCCTTATTGTTCACTTCATTTAATTTGATTTCTTCAAGTGTACTTGGACCATTAGTAGGAGTGTAAGGATTCTTGTAAGCTTTCTCCACATCATATCTGCAATACGTCATATATTCTTCCATCAAACTTTTGAGATACCATAATTATTTCCATCAAACCTCAAATAATCAAAGACCATCTTGCTAGCCATCCTAGACCTTCCTCAAGCTATTAAGATCTTCATGAATTAGCCAAGCTTTGAGACGAATTGTTGAATAAGACAACTAAGAGGGGGGGTGAGTCATTTGCCATAGATATTCCCCTTTAATTCAATCATTGGAACTAATACTGAAAACTACTTAAATGATTAATCATCGAATGCCAATGCAAAAACTCAAATCCAACACATAAACATAATAACAATAGATTTACATGGAAAACCCAATGAGGGAAAAAACATGGTGAGGATTAACTCACACTATAGAGAATATCAAAACTAATTACAAAAAAGGATCACTGCCTGAAACAAGGCTAATTGGCTGAGATAAGGCTCATTTCCTAAAAAGGCTCACTTCCTAAATTAAGGAATCACTTTCTAAAAGGGATAGAAATGAGAGGGATCACTACCAGAGAGATACAAACAAGATAAATAAGACATTTTATAGAGTGACTACAATCCCAATGCAACAAAGGGTTCTACCACTATTACTTGATCAAATTTCATGAATGATAGAGTTCACCTTCTTCTCACTTCATTTGAAAACTTGGCATTAAGCTTCACACTAATTTACCACACACAACTCACACACACTTTTTGAATAGTATCAACATCGCATCTACTCTTTCACTTATGTTCCTTCTCTCGTCTTGTACATTTTTCATTACTAGCTCATCCAATATTTATACTATCTCCAACCTTGAAAAATATCCAAAGTCGGCCATCCAAATTCAAATTCAAATTAGGTGAAAACCAACCATCCTAGAGTGGAAGTAGAATGAGGGCAACCTAAACACATGCTTCATTAGGACCCAAAATAGATCCAACATGCTTCATTAACTTCAAAGATAGTGCTTAACACAAGGTTGGCCAAACTAGTATAAAACACATAGAATAATTAAGCTTGAAACTTCCAAAAACCAAAAATATCTTCAATACAACCAAAACATCTTAACTCTAGAACCACAAGTCAAAAGAATTCATCAAAGAGAAATTTGGACCAACAATATTTCTCCCGGACCTCAACCGTAACATAGGAAAACATTGTTCACAACTAGTGAACACAACTCAAACTTCTCAATGAACTAACAACTAAAAATATGGATATAGAAACCTTCAATAACCATAACCAACATAGTTGAACCACACAAACATAGGGGAAAATACCAGATCAACAATTGAATACCTATAAAGTTTATTTTATATAGTTTTATCAATATACTCAGCATATACAACCAATAGTAACTAGTAGATAACTAGTTGACATCAATGAAAAAAATTTGAATCCTTTATTCATTCTTGCAACAATGATCACCTCTCTTCTTAGATAATATTATAAAATCATCAATACATATGATGATAAATTTCCCTATCAACTCTTTAAATTCAATATCCATCACACTCTGAAACATTGCCCTAACATTGATCATATTGAAGGGAATATGCCCATAGGAAAAGGTTCCCAAATTTTTATTAAATTCAATTTTATGTCTATCCTCATATTGGACCATAACCTGGTTGTATCCTCAATATCCATCTAGGAAAAACATCATCTGAGAACCATTGACAATTTGTAGAACCTCATCTAATAAGGGCATCGAGTAATTTTATTTTTTTGATGCTCGATTTAGGTTACGAAAATCCACACACAAGCATATCTCACCATTTATTTTTGCAGACAGGTACCAAGTTTTCAACCCAAGTAGAATTCCTAATAGGAAATATGATATGGGATGACAATAGTTTCTTCACTTCTTTATAGATAACAAGTTCCAATAGTGCATTCATGGGTCGTTGTGTCTACCTAAATGGTTTCACATCAACCTCAAGTGGAATTGTATGCGTGATAATAAAAGTGTCATATGTCTTAAGATCTTGATAACTCCACATAATAACATATTCATATATATGCAACAATAATTTCCTTTCTTTCAGCTAGGGTACACACCTTACCAAAAAAATATTCTTCACATTTTCAGAGGTACCCATGTTGTACGTATCACACAAGTTTTCCAAAGACTCCTTCATCTATTGGTCTTTGTCTCTTATCTGATCAAAGTCAAATATTGTCTCCAATTTTACCATGACCCTTGGAATCATATTTGTCTTCAAGTTAATTACTCCTTCTATGTTTGACTCTGCTTCTTTAGGTTCTACTTCATCAATAATTTGAGAGGCAAAAAAATCAAAGTTGGTAATAAAATCAATTATATTCTTATCATCCTGAAAGACCTAAAATTTGGTGTCATTATCTGGTACTAACGGAGTGGGAGTGAGCTCAACCATGAAATTATTTAACCCTGATAATGAAAGAGGCTACAAGGTGTTGGCTACCTAAGCTAATGCATCAATAGTATGCTTTTTGTTGCATGGAATAAATTAGATATTAAAAGAATCAAAACCTTATATTATATCCAAAACACGATTCCTATTGTTATTCATTCTTCGATCATGGCATGAGTACTTCTTTCTAGCCTGCTTTATCACTAACTCAAAATTTCTCCAAAATTGCAATGCTTTAGCCTTCTTATGTAATGACATCAACAGACCATGCACTAACACTTCATATTCAGCTACATTTTTGTGTAATAAAACTATAATCTATGGACTATAAAAAATTTGTTACCAGTTGGAATAATTAATTCAAAACTAGCTCTAGTTCCTTTCTTCAACTTAGACCCATCAAATCACAAAGTCTAAAACATGGTTAGGCACATACTTGTTTTATTAATGGAACATACTTCATTTTTTGGCCTAGGATTTGGCTCAGGATTACTCTACTATTCTGATATCTATTCTTCCTAATTTTTTCAGTTTTCTTTCCTAACATCAACAAGGTTGATCTTCTTCTTATTTTCTTCTACTGTGGTTCAAAAAAGAAAACATTCGAAATCCAAATGAGAAGCATTGTGTATTCTACATCAGCAAGGTAGTAGTAGATCTTTGAAATCTACATTACTCCCAAGGTTAATCTAATCATGTAGACACTTATTCATGAATTCCTAGAATACTTTGAACAATCTAATTTCACCATCAGTCTAAAGATCATCATCATCTGATTCCACAATTACTTCGGTATTGTTAGGAATTTGAGTTAAATCTTTGGGCACATAATATAGCATGAACATTTCCTCTTCTCATTTGTCATCCTCTTCTACAACCATATGAATATAATTTCCCAAATATATTTCTAAGAATATCATTTCATTCATCTTATTATATTAGGTGATCATGTACTTCATTTTTGGTTCTCATTCAATACAAATCTGATTTGTCATTCCCCTCCAAGGAAGCCACATGTGAGAATGGTCAATGGAGACATATCCATTAAGATTCCTATTCAATCTCTACTCACAATTAGACGTATGCATCAATAGTGTCAACTACCTAAATATAAATCATCTACTAGACTCTTGGGTTAGATGCCACTTGCATAGGGATTCTATTCAATTCCCCAATGAAACTCACTTTTGTCTTGAATAACTACATTAATTTTCATCGGGAAGGAGTGGGAGTAATGCCTAAGGTTTTACACACTACAAAAGGCATGATATTTGTAGAAGCACCCAAATCCAACACACACTTATGCAAATTCTTTCCAAATATACATATTGTCAACAAGAAAGGAGTAGTTTCACACTTTCCTTGAACTAGGATTACTAGAGTGTCCACTTGAGAGACTTGAGAATTTTAATTCCCCTTGTGCTTTCCCTTTTCTTTTTATTTTTCCTTGTATTTATCTTTATCCTTAATTTTTCTGAGTACTAGCCCATTTTTAGTCAAGTTGGATGGAAATTTTCTAGCTATTGCATCTTGTGAAGCTTTTGGTTCAGAAATACCATTCAATGATTTGAAAAAGGAAATTCTAATCCATGATACCCTTAATAATTCAAAGTCTGGGAGGCCAACCTTTAACCTTTTCAATTCTTCTTCCACCTATTCTCACATATGATCAACTTCAGCCCCAGATTGATCTTCTTTAGTGAAATACTTAGTAGGTACTTTAGGAAATGAAGGATTGTTACATGTGTTTTGATGTGGAGGTACATTGAAGTTGTTTGGTAGAGTAGAATTAGTAAATGGACTACCATATTTTCTATTTCTTAGGTTATAAGGTGTTTTTTGTTGATGGAACATCTAAACTTCATCTTCCATCTAGGCTTCGTCCTCTTTGGGGCCACTAGCATCTACATTAAACAAATTTGAAAGAGTTTCTTAATTACACACATTATCTATTTTCATAGTATCTTTTGCAGATTCTTCCTCAGGCTAATTATATTTTTCTTTAGGAAATGGAGGTTGTTTTACCACCATTATTAAATCATAAGGGTCTAACAACACTATCTCACATTCAATTGAGTTGTCATTTCTTGTAGTATTTTGCATCTCCATCTAAAATGTGTTGGCAACAACTTGAAATTCTAGACAATCAAGTTTAGAATTCTTTTTAGTGTTGTGAATCCTACAACACCTAGATAATGCAACTTTAGCCAAGAAAACCCCTTTGAATGACTTCTAAGAATTATTAGGTGGGTCAAGTGGGGTAAGAACTCCTCCATTGTTGGGCCTAGTATTCGACATTCTATTATGCCTCTAACGTTGCTTGTGTTCAAAATTTTGACCTAAAATTTGGCCTAGATCTCGATTATAATTAGCTTGAAGATTCTATTATGAATCTTGCAGCTAAATATTTTGATTCTTGAGCTAATTTATCTCAGTGGACAACTTCTTGAATTGCTCAACCAGTTCATCAATTATGTCCTTCTTAGTTGGATTATGAATTGGAACAAAATTCTAAAGGTATATGGGTTCCGATGTTGTGGAATTCTGTAGGTACGGGGTACTTCAGAGTTTTGTGGGTAAGAAGATATGTTGGATTTCTATGAATAAGCTGGTGGATTATAATTTTTCAAATAGGTAGGGATTGTAGAAGTGTCTTGATTCAATTGAGTTACTTGATTCATCACAGGGATATGATTAGCTAAAGCCTAATTCAATCCTTGAATCTATCCAATATTTTTAGTTGGGCCTAATGAAGGAAGTGGGTAGATTATATGTTGTCCTAAGTTAAGACTTTCCTTGACTACTTCAACATAGGCATCCACTAGTCTTTATTGTGGTTTGTGCATCCTTTTTACAGGATCTATGGTAAGATTATCTAGAGTAGCATAGTAAATTGCCTTCACTGAGGGATCATCTATAACATATGGATCTTGCAATATGGTATATGCCCTATGGAACCTATTATTGAAAGTGTTGATTGGTTCATTTACCTCTCTTTTTATTGATAAAAAACTATTTATATAGCTTGGAGGGATCAATATGAATCTTGAATTTTTGTATAGAAGTAATTTTCATCTGGTCCCAATTTGTTATTGACCCAATAGGAAAATGAATATACCAATAAAATTCTTTCTCCCCCAAATAATAAGGGAAAATACTACAAGCCACATATTCATGGGTGATCACATGGTATTTAAGGGCTACTTCAAAAATCTTCACATGTTCTTCTATAGTCCTATTAGGACCATTTCTATAAAACTTGGAAAAGTTCTCCAGGATTTTAAGAATCTCATGATAGTTATTGAAGGAGAGAGGTGATGGGTTATTAGCTAACTAAGCCATTGGTGGAGGTGGAGGTGGTAATGGGATGTATAGCAACATGGGTGTGATCTGAAGATGAAGATGAAGTGGATGTTGTGGAAGGGGAAGATGGAAAATGTGGAGATGGAGGTCAAGTAGATATGAAAGGTGGTACTGAAGATGAAATTTCTCATTTTCTCTCTCCAAGCCCATGTAGGGGTCTTTAACTCCTGAAAATCTCCTTTATTAGGTGTATATTTGATTACTCTGAAGAACATTTGAGGAGAGAATCACCCCATACACTATAGATTTTTTCAAGAAAGCCTCCTTTTAGCACCAATTTTGTTGGTGACTCTCTTCAGAAAACTTCAAAAAATAACCCCAAGTTTTATAAGGTTAGGTCTTGACAATGTAGAAAGCAACTCAATGGTAATGTGTTATGATAATAATCACAAAGGGAATTTATGGTAAAATAAGGTTGGAAGCTATAAGATCTAAATGAGGGTTTTGTAAAGTATGAAGATAAATATAAACTATAATCAAAGTTTCTAGATCTAATATCTAAAAATGATATTATCATCAAATACAACAATTTAAGTGATGTTTTATCTTAAAACTAACATATATTTAAAGAAATATCAAAAGGTTTAAGGGTTTAGAGAGATCATAAATTAAAATCTAAGTCCAATCATGTAAATAACCTAGTATTCAAGGTGGAAAAATCTCTAATCAACCAATCTCTACTTATCTAAGATAAAATCTATACTATCACATAGATAGTCCAATCTTCAAAGGAACATAAAGATTTTTAGATTATAAAACATTTAAACATACACCTAGATTTTGGAATAATATGAGTAAAAATTCAAAGTTGAACCATTACATAAAATGTGGCTCAGGATAACTATGCAAAGTGACTTACAGTCAACAAATCACAAATATTGTAATCATAAAATTCATCTAACACCTCCAATACTTCACCATACAAAAGAAAGAAATAAAACTAAAAAACTAGAAATAAATTGGCAAAATAAGAACCATGCAATGAAATGAAACCCCGAGGAATAGAACACCAAATAAACGTCTTCTCCTTATATTATATTCATATATTTTACAAAAATTATAGATTCAACTTAACAAATGAGGAGAGACCTCATATTTATAGAGTTCATCGAGAATATAGGACTTAAAAATCAATGGTTGAGATTACATCAAGATGGGAACCCTAATTAGGTTAACCAAAATAGGTAAACAATATGTGACCCTAGTTCCCCTTTAAATTTAAACATTAAAATACCCAAATCCTATTTTTACATTAAATCCCATTTTAATTTCGAAATAAAGTTCTCCTGGCACATATTACAAGGTCGCCTAGGCTATCTTTTATTGTTTGATGAAAATGGGCACTGATTTCTAAGTAGATTTATCTTTATTCTCATTCCATGTCCATTTTCTTCCTCTTGCTAAATTCCTAGAACTTATTTAAAACATTATTTAAGTATTATTTTCTTAGATTTGGAATACATTTAATTATTAGAGTAATAGACCCCAATTTAGCCTCATATTTCTTTAACACCCTATCCCATTCCAAATTTGATTCCTAACATTTATGCATCATATTGAAATGCATGTAGGAATCTCCCAGATGGTTTTCAGTGACATTTCCATCTTCAACATGATCAAATTTTTCTTTCCACCATTTCTTTAGCAAGTCAATCTTCATATAATCTCTGCTTAAGGATCTACCAGTCATAACTTCTAAGAACAGAACATAACTCGAAGAAATGTCTTCCAAATTAGACTCCATATTGGAAAATTTCTCTATTTCCCAATCTATAATTTCCCTCCTCAATCTAAAGGTTTCTAGCCACTCATTAGGCTTATCAACACTCTCAATTTTGAGGACCTTCTCTTAGCTTCCTATCAAGTTTTTCACTTATAAGACTAGCCCAATGCTAATTGGTGCACTTTACAATCTCTACCATCACATAGAACATCCAATATTTAAACAATGATTCCTTTTCTAATCCCATTACTCTTCTTAGGAGAGTAATCATGTCATTATACTCCACCTCAAAATCACTTCTACACAAAATCTTAGGCAATTTAGAGAAATTTTTCCTAGGCTTATCAATCTTGTTGGGCTCAAGGGAACACTGAGAGGGGGGTGAATCAGTGTTCATCAAATCTTAACTTTATTAACCTAAAAATTAAATAATTCTAACATTACATTTGAAAGAAAGACGCAAGAATTCAAAGGAAACATTCATAAAACCATAACTTAAGGATTTTTGTGTGGAAACCCTGTTAGGGGAAAAACCACGATGAAGGTTAATCCATAATTTGAGTACTCAAATAATTTTTTTACAAAAGAGAATGCACTTGCATTCAGACACACTTCCTAGAGCTCACTGCTCAAAAGGAAGGCTCACTACCTTACAAAATTTCATATTAAAACCATCTAAATGATGAATTGAGATAGTAGAATCTATTCATGCCAAACTACAATTTTGGTGAAGCTCATAGATTAGTTCTAGATCCTTTTTCTGACTCAGCACTTCACTCTGCTCTACTCTTCTCTACTCTGCACTTTTCTTCTCTTTGCATCACACATAGAAAATTTGCATTATTTCTTTTTTGAATTTCACACCACACACATTCCACATATTTGTGATGTTTGATCTCTTCTCAAACCCTCAAAATGATAAAACTGATCTCATATATATCTACTATCAAGGATTTGATCATCCTTATGTCAAATTTATAAAACATTAAGTTATTTTCAAATGTCGGCTAGATACTTAAATATTTATGTGCACCACCCATAGTCATCCTAAAAATAGTGGGGACCATTAAAACAAACAAAATGTTTTAATTAATTACTACTTATACATCCGCAATTACTATATTTGACAAGTCGGCCTTCTAACATAGATAACCAAAAGATTAGTGCACTGTGATCTAGGCACATACCAGTGAATGTGCATCAGTATACTTCTTGAATAAGCTAATAAAAATATAAAAAAACCTTCCTTACAGATCCATAACACAAAATAATAGTCCGATGGGGTATTCAAATCAACTTTTATGCCTTTAACTGGATTCCCTGTTCTTCACTTTGTTCTGCCAAGGTAAACCAAAACTATATTGAAGACCAGATGTATGACCTAGGTTTCCATCAATGAAAAAACTTACAAGCCATATGCCAACAATCTCCCCCTTTGGCATTGATGGCAACACTTAGTGAAAAATGACTAAGCGTCAGAATCATTTTAAGTTCACTTCCAAACTACTATCTCCCCCTTTGCTTCAAAATATTTCTAAACATATCTCCCCCTAAGGTTGATGAAATATTTTTCACTCCACTCTTTACCCCTTTGACATCAATGATGAAACATGGAGACCATATTCCAAAAAGACAAAACATGTGTTAAAAATCTCCAAAACTTTAGAATATATGCTGACAATTCTCCCCCTTTGACCAAAACTTCAAAAATTTGAATTAGTTTTAAAAACAAGCAACTGCTACTTTAGAAAATTATCTTATGATTCTCCTTCACTTCCATATGGAACTTATTCCAACCATCTATTGTGATCCCAATTATTATAATCATGTTGTTGTTCTTGGATGTCTTGTTGACAATTTCAGTTAGAGATTCTAGAATTGTAATTGCTTCCCAATCTACATTCGGTTAGATCCTTCACCTTCCAAAACGTATCCACAAGTGTGTTCTTGGTGAATTGAACTTTGGTTTGTTCAGACTGTAGCTCCTGAATATTTTTCCTGATGGTTCCATCTTGATCATGATACATTTCAAAGCTTTTTCCAATGCCATTCAACACTATTTCAATCTATTTCAATTTCTCTTTGTACTTACCGACAACATGAGGCCAACGAATGGAATAGTTGTAGATGTTATTAGTTGAATTTATGAATTGACTTAAATCATTCATTTTCTTCTTCAGTTTGGTAATTCATATAGTAAACTTCTCCTTCAAATGAGAGATAACTCACCTTCTTCTTTTTCTTTATCCTCAGAGTTCATTTTTTCTTTACTCCATTCAATCATTTCTTCAGGTAGAATATTCTGCAAACTTTCCAATTTGATCTTACATTGCTCAACATGATAATTTAGTACAGTCAAAATCATATCTTGCTCATATGATGGTCTAACAGACCATAACTTAGCAATTCTCTACATTCCACCTTCTTCCTAAATAAGATGCTATAGCTTTTCTTTTGTCAAGTCATCTTCTTCCTCACTAGATTTTTCTAGTTTTGGTTCATTTCTCTATGGATCCTTAGTTTCTTCATTAGATTCTTTGTCTAGAATATCCACAATTTCCTTTTCTTTTCCTTTTCCTTCAATTCTAGGAATTTTGCATTCGAGAGGGTTGTATTCAATGATTTCTTTTTCTCTTTTCTACTTTTTCTCCATACCATCAGAAGAGGAGCCAAATTCAATTTTTCTTATCAGAAGGGAATATTGATTGATCCATGCTTTCCAAGCACATTCTTAAATAAATTTTCAAATTCTTGATCCCAATTAGCTAAGCTCCTAAAATATGAATACATTTTTTTGTATACCAATTCATTTTCTTTCCACACCACATTGTCAATCTTTGGCAAACAAATAAAGAAATACACTCCTAAACATATAATCAGAGTACTGAACCTAAAAGGGTATCCTATCTCTTTTGTTAGTTGCACATTCTCCATTAGCTGATCCTTTATCAATCTGCACAGGTCAAAGTCCTAACCTTCAATTATCATCTTATGATAAATGTAGACTGCGCCAGTCGAGGTTTCTCATTCTCAGTTTTTAAAAAAGACTTTTAATGATATTCTATGTGCAATGTACTTTGTAACAGGATTTTATATTGTCACAATTATCAGTGCCCTTTGATCTCAAATTATTTTGGTTAGGTTTTTAACTTCTTTGTTCCGAATGGATTTCTTCCTCGGTATATCTCTAACCTTGCATAATCTAGTCAAATTCTCAATTACTTCCTTTGAAATGATGTAGGGTTTGTCTAGATTTGAAGTACCATCAAGCATTTTGATCAAGATGAATTTAACAAATTTTGTGTTCTCAAAGTACGAAAACTCATTCCAAATATCCAAATTCTTGTGTTTGGCTTCTCTTAATTGCTTCAATTCACTAGGTAATAAAAAATTCCTCATGGACCTAGTCTTTCCACTATTGTATTCATCCAAAATTATTGACCCTTTGATTTGTCCATTTTCTTTCCGCACTTAGGTTTAATAACCGCACACCAAAGTATATGAAAATTCCAAAAACAAATGAAATACCTAATAGATTTTGAGAATTGTCGATGAATCGATTTAATTGCTTCAAAATTCTCCTATTGAGTTCTATCCTTCTCTTCATGGATGAAAAGTGAAAAATGATGGTTCCAACTTGACTTTTATAGGTTGCACACTTGTAATAAATGCATTTTCCCTAAGTTTTTTGGGTGCTCTGTTTTCTTAGACAATGAGAGAAAAATTCTTCTACATACCTATGAGTTCTCTAAATTTTCTTGTGTAAGTTATCCAAAACCTCTGCATATCATTGATACACCTTTTCAAACATTACTCACATTTCAATACCATCTATAGATAGAGGATGAAATATTTTCTTGAAAAAATCCCGCTACGCTAGTGGCCTAAAATCAATTACCGGAAGAATCACCAGAAGCAGGTTCCAATGTAGAACCATTTCCAGAATCAGAATCATCATTCCTTACCCATGTATTCTTCATCTCATCTCTTATCTCATCTACAACCACTTTTCCTTTTCCCTTGTCATCTTGTTTTATATTTCTACCTCTGTATACCGTACCTCTTCTATCCACATTTTTGTTTCTACAAAATCTTGCAATGTGACCATATTTATTGCAATTGTAGCACACAAGAATTCCTTGTTCAGAACAATCATTCCATTGATTTCTTCTTGATCTACATTGATTATAAATATTTCCAAATCTTCCACATGTGTAGCATTCAACATTCTTTCTATTTACAGAGTAGTTTGACATATTTCTGCATTCGATTGATTTATGACCAAACTTTTCGCATTTGAAAAACTAAGCAAAAAATGATGAATCTCTTTATTTCATATTATTTCTACACTAAGTAGCCATATGGCCAAATTTATTTCAAGAAAAATAGTATCCATTAAATTTTTTAGCATTAGGTTGTCTTACCGGATACCATCCACCTTTGTTCATTTGGTTTCCTTGTCTGAATCTAGAACATTCTCCTTTTTCATATCCAAGACCTCTCTTATCATTTCCACTCTTCTTTCCTTGAGTCAGCTCATCAAGATTCACTGAACTAATCTTAAACTTCACCCTATATTCATTTTCCATAGTAATTTCACATCTAAGAGTAACAATTTTTTTACAAAGTTCTTCTTCATTGTATCGGGATCATTGCAGTTCTCTTTACATCTTAATGAATTATCCATTTGTTCTTTTGTGTTCATCAGATTTCTCTTTTAAGGATTGAGAAAAAATTTCCTCATTCTTCTTCCTTTCTTCAATATCTTTAGTCAGCTTCATCACCATAGATTCCATTTCATGTTTTAGGGTATCATTGTCTCTGGCAATATTTTCACATCCTCAATTATTTCCTTCAAGGTTTAAGTCAAGTGAGCATCATCCATGTTTTTTCTTTCTTATTGCTTGGTCTGATCACAAAGATCTTCTCTCTTCTCCCTGGATTTAGCAATCTAATCCTTCAATGACTAAATGAATTTCTCTACATCCCTAAGAGTTTCTTTTAATTCTTGGACTTCTGGTTTAGACTGATCAAGTTCATCTAGTGCCACCAAAAGTTGCTGCTCAAGACTACTAGAGTCCATTATATTCCAAGATCCACCTCAAGCTGCTAAATTTCTTCCAAGGAACCAAATGCTTTGATACCAATTGTTGGACTCAAGGGAACACTGAGAGGGGGGTGAATTAGTTTTCAACAAATCTTAAATTTATTAACCTAAAACTTAAATTATTTTCAATTTACATTGGAAACAAAGATGCAAACATTCAAAGGAAACATTCATAACACCATAACACAAGGATTTTTGCATGGAAACCCTGTTAGGGGAAAATTGGTGCAAGAGCACCTATTCCTTACCCTCACAACTAGATAAATTGGTGTCTCTAGGAAGGTTCCAAGGTAGTTATGTTGTTTATTTTCTTTAATAAGGTCTGTAAAGATCAATTGATGTATCATTGGTTCATTTTTGTAAATATTTTCATATATGAGATGTAATTGTCAATGAAGACAAGTAGGGGTCTAAGTAGGTTCAGGGTGTTTTTGTGAGGTAAGTCTTGTGCCAGAAGTTTATAAGGTCTAAATAAGTCATCATAGATTCTTTCACTATGTTTAAGTGCTTTGGAGGGTCAAAAAGTTGTAACACTTCAATCTATGAACGTAAAGGTTAACAAAGGTTGTAAATTGTGTGTTTGTGTTCCCAACAGTCATTAAGAATTTGAAAATTAGTTTCAAAGTTGGTTGGTTGTTGGTTGAACCTAAGGAAGCCTTTAATTGTCTTGGGATCATCAATTATAAGGTGGTTGTTGGAAGAAAAGGACTGAAAAACAAAGAACTTTGATTTTTCACTATTTTATGTGTTCTCTCTCATTGCACTGGTATGTATGGGCACGTACAGTCAGATTGTGATGTAAAAACTCTTTCAAACCTTGAAGAGAAGTGTTTAATTTATTTTGTATCTAGTTTGAAGGCATTTGGTTGTGATTTTTTTCAGAAAACTTTGTTTCTTTGTGATCAGCCGTATACCCTCTTTTAAGGGTTTTGTGATCTAAATATAATGTAAAGGGGCCTTACACTTTATATGGTCACTGTAACTTGTGTAAGGGGCCCAATGGAGTCTGTTTTACATGTAAGATGCATGACTAGAGTTTTGGGAAAGGAACAAAGAAGCTATGTTTGCTGCTCCTGAGTGTTTTATGGAGAAATGCATGTAGATAAAGATGTTTCAGTGTAGGGTATGACTAAATCTGTTTGGAAGTCTTGTTTTATTGAAATTTTTAGCATTTTTGGGGTTTATGGAGGGTGTATGATCCACTAGATTAAGCTGGGAATGTTGGCATTGTGTATTTACAATAAGGGTGCTTGAAACCCTAGGTTTCTAGGCTACGAGGAGGGTTTGTGAGTAGGGTGTTAAAATAGGTTCTTAGGGTTTTGAAAGTTAGGAAATCCCAAGTTTGAACAGCCTCTCTAAGAATTTTTCAAGTCACCTTGGGTTGGGGATGAGTTTGTAGAGGGGTCCCTTTGAAAAACAGGGCTAATTAGGGCTTCAAAACAGTGAAATTAACCATTTTTGAGGAAGTGTTGAGAAAGAGTCTAATGTAATTTTTGTATATCTGGTGTGTCTTGGAAATGGGTACTTGAATCAATAAATATTTTTGGGATGTCTTAGGAATGTTTTGCTAAAATATTGAAAAACCAGTGTCTCAGTGCTACAAGGGTAGCTTGATATTAAATGGTGAAAATGGTGGAGTCTAGGGGTTTCTATGAATCTATCTTGGGGATTGTTCTTAGTTGATTCAATTGTCATTGTATGAGTGTTGAGCATTTCTATAGGGCCTTGGTGAATTTTTGTTGTTATTTTGCAATATTAAAGGGTTGAAAACCTTGAGGGTGAGTTGATGTCTAAATGAATGATTGCATCATGAAGAGGACTTCTTTTGATTGAGGATTGACATTTACATTTGTTGTGAGTTTTCTCCACCAAGTATCTACATCATAGTGGTATCAGACTATCAGGGAGTAGATTTTGTTTGCATTTTGCAAGTTGAAGAAGAGGCAAGGTTGACAAGATGCCTCCAAAGAAGAATGATATGGCTAAAGAGATGAAGGAAATAAAAGATAGGCATGCAAGAGAACTCAGAGAGTTGGAAGAGAGAGTCATAGCCTTGGAGACAAACAAAATAAGGGAATTGGAAGAGACTGAGACTGAAGAAAATGAAGATGAAGAGTTTGAAGATGTGGAGGAAGAGCTTACTCCAGAGGATCAAAGAATTGCAAGGTTGCTGAAAGCAGTGAAGACTGACAAGCCTAAGGTAAAACTTCATGTTCTTAAGTATGGTGGTAGTTTAAATGATGAAGAACTATTGGATTGGATTTCTGCAATTGATAAAAAAAATTAGTGTGATGAGGTTCCTGAAGAACAAAGGGTCAATATTGCAAAAACTAAGTTGCAGGGTCATGCTTTGGTATGGTGGGATTACCTTAAATCTGAGAGGAGGAAGCACGGAAAATCTAAGATCACATCATGGGATAAGATGATATGAAAACTCAAAGGTAAATTCTTACCCAAGGATCACCAAGCTCAATTGTTTAAGAGATTGCATAACTTAAGACAAAGGGAAATGGATATTAAGTCTTATATTGAGGAGTTTTATAAATTGAGTTTAAGATTTGGTCATCATGAGAACGAAGATGAAAAGATTGCTAGATATGTTGGTGGTTTAAGGCTTAATATACAGGATGAATTGGTTTTGGCTAACCCTAGGAGTGTAGAGGATTGTTATCAAAGGGATATCAGGGTGGAGGAGAAAATGAAGAGAAGGCAAGACAAAGCAGCAAGAGGAAGAGGCAAAATTTCTAGAGGAAGAGGATTCAATCCTAATTTCAAGGAAAACAATGAGAGTCAAGGAGACGATAAGAAGGAAAAAGATCAATCTAATTATAGAGGTGGATGGAGAGGTTCAAGAGGAAAATTCAGTGGAGGAAGAGGCTCCTACCAGTTCTCTGGAAGATACTACAATTGTAACCAGCCTAGACACCTAGCCTTCAAGTGTCTTGAAAAGAAAGGATCAAGTTATTATGGTGGAGAGAAGAGGAATCAACTAGTGCATGAGGATGAAGAAAGTGATACCTCACCTATGGTGAACCTTACATATTAATTTGGAGAGAGTTTGATGATCAAGAGAGCTTTACTCAAGGTACCAGTCTCTAAAGAACCCCCATAAAGGAAATCACTTTTTTAGAATCAATTGCAAGGTAGAAGGTAAAGTATGTAGGATGGTAGTGGATTCAGGTTCAACTAAAAACATGGTTTCTTGTGAAATGGTGGATAAATTAAATTTGAAAAGAATCCCTCATGGTTTACCCTATAAGGTATCTTGGTTAAGTAATGGTCAATATTTGTTAGTAAATGAGCACGCCATTGTAGATTTCCATATTGGTGAGTATAGAGATAGTGTTATTTGTGACATTCTTCCAATGAAACACTGCCACATACTCATTGGAAGACCATGGTAGTATGATAGGTGTGCTATGCATGATGGGAGAGAAAACAAGTACACAATCATGAAAGGTGGTTAAAGGTTTGTTTTAACTCCTTGGGTAGAAGATAAGAAGGGCAAAGCAAAGGTTATTAAGTGTGGGATGAAAAATCCTATAAATGATGTGAAAGAAAATAGACTAGTAAATCTTGATGTTGTTTTGAGGATTAACAATGCAGGAACAACAGGTCACAAGGAAAATACAAAGGTAAGGATAGTGAGTTTGCAAAATAGTGTGATGGAAGGGAGCATTGACTATCCTGTGGTTAAGAGCAGAGTTGAGAACCAAATGAAATTTGCAGGTATAGTAAGTGGAAATCCTGATATGGCAATGCTAGGACATCTTGATAGAGCAGGTAGTCAAGGATAGAAAACAAAGAGTATTAAGGATAGTGGCAGGCATGTACATGAGAGGCAAGATAAGTTAGATCAAATTAATCTTAACATATGTTTGTTTGCAGGTATAGAACATGGTAATCATTCAAATGATGGGAAAAGGAAAGATAATAGACTAACTATAGGTCTTAGAGCAGAAGCAAGGGTGAAAGCACATATGAACACATTCCACCATGCTAATTATATTGGGAAAATTGCACAACCAATGTACTTGCACCAATGGAGTGGACATGTAGATATGTGGAGCATTATTGAAGCATGGGGACAATGGTATCAACAACCACTCATGAGGCATGAGTTTATTCTAGGGGGGTTGTATGGTGCAGGAGAACCTATCCCTTACCCTCACAACTAGAGAAATTGGTGTGTCTAGGAAGGTTCCAAGGTAGTTTTGTTGTTTATTTTCTTTAATAAGGTATGTAAAGATCAATTGATTTCTCATTGGTTCATTTTTGTAAATATGTTCATATATGAGATGTAATTGTCAATGAAGACAAGTAGGGGTCAAAGTAGGTTCAGGGTGTTTTTGTGTGGTAAGTCTTGTGCCAGAAGTTTATAAGGTCTAAATAAGCCATCATAGATTCTTTCACTATGTTTAAGTGCTTTGGAGGGTCAAAAAGGTGTAACACTTCAATCTATGAAGGTAAAGGTTAACAAAGGTTGTAAATGGTGTGTTTGTGTTCCCAATGGTCATTAAGCATTTGAAACTTAGTTGCAAAGTTGGTTGGTCATTGGTTGAAACTGATTAAGCCTTTAATTGGATTGGGATCATTGATTGTAAGGTGGTTTCTGGAAGAAAAGGACTGAAAAATAAAGAACTCTATGATTTTTCACTATTTTTTGTGTTCTCTCTCATTGCATAGGTATGTACGCACACATATAGTCAGATTGTGATGTGAAATATCTTTAAGAATTTGAAGAGTAGTGTTGAATTTATTTTGTATCTGGTTTGAAGGCATTTGGTTGTGATTTGTTTCATAGAACTCTGTTTCTTTGTGATCAACCATATACCCTCTTTTAAGGGTTTTGTGATCTAAATATAATGTAAAGGGCCCTTACACTTTCTGTGGTCACTATAACTTGTGTAAGGGGCCCTATGGAGTCTGGTTTACATGTAAGATGCATGAATAGAGTGTCGGGAAAGGAATAAAGAAGCTATGTCTTCTGCTCCTGAGTGTTTTATGGAGAAATGCATGTGGATAAAGAGGTTTCAGTCTAGGGTATGACTGAATCTATTTAGAAGTCTTGTTTTCTTGAACTTTCGAGCATGTGTGGGGTTTATGGAGGGTTTTTGAGCCACTAGTTGAAGTTGGGAAGGTTGGCATTGCGTATTTACAATAAGGGTGCTTGAAATCCCTAAGTTTCTAGGCTACAAGGAGGGTTTGTGAGTAGGGTGTTAAAATAGGTTCTTGGGGTTATGAAATTTAGGAAATCCTGAGTTTGACCAGCCTCTCTAAGACTATTTCAAGTCACCTTGGGTTGGGGATGATTTTGTAGATGGGTCCCTTTGAAAAACAGGGCTAATTGGGGCTTCAAAACAGTGAAATTAGCCATTTTGGAGGAAGTGTTGAGAAAGAGTCTAATGCAATTTTTGGATATGTGGTGCGTCTTGGAAATGGGTACTTGAATCAATAAATATTTTTGGGTTTCCTTGGGAATGTTTTGCTAAAAGCTTGAAAAACCAGTGTCCTAGTGCTACAAGGGCAACTTCATATTAAATGGTGAAAATGGTGGAGTTTGAGGGTTTCTATGAATCTATCTTGGGGATTGTTCTCAATTGATTCAATTGTCATTTTATGAGTGTTGAGGGTCTTTGTAGGGACTTGGTGAATGTTTCTTTTTATTTTGCAAGATTAAAGGGTTGAAAACCTTGAGGGTGAGTTGATGTCTAAATGAATGATTGCATCATGAAGAGGACTTCTTTTGATTGAGGATTGACATTTATATTTTCTGTGAGTTTTCTCCACCAAGGCTCTGCATCAAAAAACCATGGTAGAGGTTAATCCATAATTTAAGTACTCAAATAAATGTTTTACAAAAGAGAATGCACTTGCATTCAGGCACACTCCCTTGAGCTCACTCCTCAAAAGGAAGGATCACTTCCTTACAAAAGTTCAGATTAAAACCATTTGAAGGATGAATTGAGATAGTAGCATCTATTCATGCTAGGTTACAGTTATGATGAAGCTTATAGATTAGATTTTGGATCCTTTTTTTGACTCTGCACTTCACTCTGCTCTACACTTTATTTCTCTTCGCATCACACATAGACAAATTCACATTATTGATTTTTTGAATTTCACATCACACACACATTCCACATATTCTCTATGTTAAATCTCTTCTCACACCCTCAAAATGATAAAACCAATCTCATATATATCCGCTATCAAGGATTTGATCATCTATATGTCAGCTTCATAAAAAATTAAGTTCTTTTCAAATGTTGGCTAGATCCTTAATTAAATTTGTATGTGCACCACCCATAGTCATCCTAGACATAGTGGGGACCAAAAAAAACATAACTGAGCATGAAAAAATTTACTTAATTACTCCTTATACATCCACAATTACTATATTTGACAAGTCAACCTTATAGCACAGATAACCAAAAGATTAGTGCATCAGATCTCCTAGATCGCATACCAATGAATGCAAATCAGTATAATTCTTGAATACGATAATACAAACATCAAAAATCCTTCCTTAGATATCCATAACCCAAAATAATAGTCAAGTGAGGTATTGATATTGACTTTTATGCCTTTAACTGGATGCCCTATTCTTCACTTTGTTATGACGATGTAAACCAAAACTATATTAAAGAACAGATGTATGACTTAGGTTTCCATCAATGACAACACTTACAAGCCATATTCCAACATATCCATGTGGAATTCATGATCTCAAGATCCTTTTCAAGATTGCCAATATAAAACTTCTTGATTGTATCAATTTTAAACTTGACTAGATTTTGGTGTGGGGGAATCCAAAAAGAATCTCCCAAAGACTCCTTGGTGAGATTGGCCAGTATCCACTCTTCTAGGCCAATTATCATCCTTCTATCAAAATCTCAATTCCTTGAGCATTCAACTATCATTTCAAGGCATTGGACAAAGGGAGGGAACCCTAAAACCTATACTAACCTAGTCTTGACTAATCTTCTAGATAGCTTAGTTGGGGCTTGGTAGTACATTCTATTTTTGAAATATTCTAATTCAATATGCCTAATGTTGGTATCCCCAACCTCTCTCTAATAGGATATAATATTAGACTCTAGGAGCATGCCTTTGAAGTCATACTTCATTTTCACTACTCTTGAAAGCCATTCCTTCTCAGGCACTGATGTTTTCTCTTCTTTCCTAGTCTTGACCTTTCTTGACTTAGCTTGCATCTATTAGCCAAAATAACATAATCACTTGAAATGTTTAAACATGAAACACTAGATAAAGGGTTTATCATAGCCAAGAAATTCAAATATGCCATATATAAAATCATACCATTAATAATCCTACCTAAGAAATTTTGTTCATAACCCTTAAATCTAGTCTCAAAACAATCATCGGGTTTTTGGGTTATACAAGAAATCTGGAGATTTCTCCCCTTCAATATATCTGTGGAGTTCACCCACTCAATAAATCTACAATGGGAGCCTATTGGAGATTTCAAAGAGATAAGAAATTCATGAGGTGAGAAGAAAGCTAGCAATGTATCAATTTGACTCATTATAGTTGGGTGCAATTTTAACATTTCATACTCAAGAGTACCTCTACAATCCAAGAAATCAAGTATTCAGAAGCATAAACCATGACCCATATAACTCTTAAAGATTTTCAAACACGTATTAAATTAATCATACAAAGGTTCAAGGATTTCATACCAAGGGGAAATTCGTGACAAACCAAGTTGTTAGGGATTTCAAGGAGGCAAAAAATACATGATAAAGGATGCATTTGAGATTCCTTTCATGTCTAAAATTATAGGTGTCAGGTGTGTTGGGGTTTTCTTGAGGTTGCAAATTTCATAGTGGACAAAATTTTCCAAGATTTCTCCGATACATTGATTCAATGATGAAGAGAATATTGGGTATTTTGAAGGGGCACAAAATCAGCGATGAAGGTCAAATTAAAAATTTCAAGTGGTCGTGGAACTAGTGATAGATACACTTGTCGAGTTTTTTGCATGCACACATAATTAGCGATATTATGTTTCTCAAGCTTTCCAAAGAGCTAAGAATTCCACGATGAAGACTAACGTAGGGATTTCAGGGGTGGCAGAATTATGTGACACATGAGTTAAAGTTGGGATTTTGACTAAGTGTTTGTTCATTTTGTGCTTGAGGATTCAACAAGTATTTGGAGTGACAAATTTAAGGGTGAGGTTTCAACATGTCATGAATTTGGTGATGATAATTTTCAAACTTAAACCCAACAAATTCTTCCCACAAAATCACAACTCCTTATTCAATTCCCTTTCATCTTTCCCAAACTAGAGTTTAGGACATGTTTGAGAAAGCTTTCCTATGACAACCATCATGACTAGGAACCAAATCCTTATTTTAGGATAGGACCATATGGTAGTTTGAATATGAAATGAAACATAATAATTTTCCAGAAACCCAAGTTTGGACCTAATCAATAATTTTGACCTCTCTTTTCTTACTAAAAGCACATTTATAGCTATGGACACTCGCTAAATTATGAAATGAAACTTTAAATCCATACAAAACCTAGTAAAAACTTCCTAGGATGCACCTAAAACTAGTGTTTATTGTATACATTAAAACTTAGGGAGAATATAAACTCAACGTGACTAGGTAATAAACACAAATGGACGTGACCTAACCCAAAGTCCATTGAAAGAATTTGAATTGAAATGTGGCAAATCAAGTATGATAAAATTGATTCCAAATGGATAGGAGTGAGCCAGCCAACCTTCAAATATGTATTAAAAAATAAATGAATGTGTTTAGTAGTTGATAGCTCTCCTAGTCACTATCAAGTTTTCCAAAGAACTGTCAATTCGATAGAAAAAACCCTAGCTCTTCAATCGCTCCAAATGTCAGCTCCATGATTTGCAATAGGGACAATGAAATGATGAAATAACCTTTAAAATGAATTTAAAACCTTCACACCATCACCATTAATGACTACCATTTGTAATATAGATTGTAAGTAAAACTCATGACAAAAAATTTCTATAGCATCAGAGATTTCATCCCTTCACAAAATCTAGGTGGAAAAACCTCATCGGGGAATTCAACTTCTCATGAAATTCGTGACAAGACACTTTATCGAGGATTTATCCTTGTCATGAAATATGTGATAAGGAAGACATCTTGGATTTCTCATTGACAAGAAATATGTGAAACTAAGTCTATCAGGGAATTCTAAGGGGCAAGAACTCTCCGAACCTGAGCCAATTGAGACCAAGGGAACCCTTAATGATGAATTTTGAACTCTAACCTCTAGGATTGTTTTCAAACCAAAGCACTTTCCATTTCAAGTCATCTTCATTAATTTTGGGAAGTGACATCATCAAAATTTGAAGGACCCATCCCTTAAGGGGAAAAGGGAAAAACCTAAAGAAAAATCGAAAGAGGGGGTCCCCGTTTTGATAGGGTGTGTGTGTGAAATGCACAAAATTCCACTAGATTTTTTTTTACTAAATGCAACTGACACTTTTTTCAACATATAAAATATTGTCACCATGGTGAAATGGATTGGATACATAAAAATTTGAGAGAATTTATTATGGAGGGATCCTATATGAAATTTTAGCTTCAAAAAAAATGTTTCCAGGTGCCATAGTTTCCAAGAAACAACTTGTCAATTTTTTCCACTTTTTGGCACTTAAGGCTCTTAAGAGAAAGTGTCGATACAATGTAGCTTGGAATGATCTAGATTTTGGTGTGCAAAACAAGACCTTTCTTAGCATAAAACCACACACTCTAATATTTTGGAATTATTGATTTGGTCATGTGATGAACATAAAAAATATTATGCTACCTTTGAAATTTATCTTTAATAATGCATTTGACATTTTTCATTGTGCAAAAAAATTTCACTACAGTCAAATAGATTGAAGATATGAAAAACTAAGAGAATATATTGTAGAGTGACACTATGTGACCCTATACCTTCAGATAAAAAATTTCTAAGTGCTACAGTTTCTAAGAAATAGCTCATCAATCTTTGCCACTTTTGTCACTTAGGGATCTTAAGAGAAAGTGTCAACACAATGAATTCTAGAATGATTTGACATGTTGGTGTGTGAAACAAGAGCTTTAATAGCATAAAAAAACCCACTTGGATGTGTTGGAACTATCATCTTGACAACACAATAAATAAAATGAAAGATTGTAGTACCTTGCAACTTTCTCTTCAATGCATTTAGCACTTTTTTAATGTGCAAAAACTTGTCACAATGAAAAAAAGAGTTTTTGGAGATATGAAACATTGAGAGGTTATTATGGAGGGACCCTACATGATTGTGTATCTTTAGATTGTTTCTAGATGCCATGGTTTTAGAGAAAAAAATCATCAAATTTTTCCATTTTTGGCACTTAGGGCTCTGAAGAGAAAGTTTCAATATAATGCATCTCAGAATGATCCAAAATGTTTGGATGTAAAATAGGACATTTCATATAATAAAACCACCCAAATGGATGTGTTGGAAATTTTATTTTGGTAGCATGAAAAGCATAACAATTTTTTTTAGAAGAATGGAGAAAATAAATCTATATGTTATCATTGATGTCACCATGTTGTTTATGGTATCAGATTGGTCTGGTACTCTGAACCGATGTGTAGAATAGGTTTACTTCCTCCACTATTTGATCCAGTATTTTGGTCCACATATTTCCTCTGGTAATCATCGTTGTTCAAGGTTTTGAGAAAAAGGCTTATGATCACTAGAAGTGCATATGTATGTATTTTTGTATGCTCATATGATTGGATTGTGAGATGGATCGGTTTTGGTTATTGCATTTCATTATTAGGTTAATCATGACCAACCTAAAAATTAGTTAATATTTTAACATTTATTGTGGATATATGTGTGACCTAGATTTTGTCCCAGTCGACATAATATTTCATGACACATGGTTGAACTAATTTTAGGGAAGCTTTGTATAAAGCCGATAGTTATCTTTTTATAAATATGTATTGCATCCAATTAGGCTGACTTAACTGATGTGTGTGAATATATCAAATATATATATAAGATGGTTTGTAGATGAATAAAGAGAGTGTGTGTGTGTGGTTTGAGTGTATGTATGAGTTGATATGTGAAGTGTGCGAGTAGAAGGGTGAATATTAGTCTGTTGTCATGCAAGTGAATAGTTTGAGCATCAAAGGAACTGAATCTACACTTGTGGTGTAATTCAAACAATTCATATTCTAGCTACAAGCCATTTTGTTTCTATAATTTTTGTAGGCAGTGAGCCTCCATGTTTGGATAGTGAGTCCTTGTAAGCAGTGAGCTTTTGTATCTGGCAATGAGCCTCTTTTGTAACCGGTATTGAAATAACTATATACATATATATTGAGCTAATCCTCACCGTCGTTTTCCATGTAAAATTATGGTGTTCTTGTGTTGTCTGAATTCGGGTTTTTTTCTTTCTCTTCTTTGTTCCATGCATTAAAGTAAATAATGGTGCTTGTTCAATAAGCCGAAGAAGATACTAATTCATCTCCCCTCTCAGTATCTTGAATATTCAACAATTGGTATCAAAGCTCTGGTTCCTCTAGATAATTATAATAGCTTGAGGAAGGTCCTATAGATTGAACAAATGGATAAAGAAGAGATCCAAACTGGCTTGAAGATCTTAAAAAGGCCAAAATATAAAATAGAGATCTGAAAGAAAATATTGATGAAGAAAATGAATACATGTAGAAATTTAAAGAGAAATTAAAAGAAAGACATAGAGAAGTGAGTGAGCAACTAAAACAAGAAAATGAAAAGAATACTAGACTAAAGATGAAAGTGGATGAAAAGAAGAGAGTTGAGGAGTGTCTGAAAATAGTGAAACAAATAAATTTTGAGGTTTTATCAAGGCTTGAACAAGAAATGATGAATCTGAAAGAAAAATTAGGAAAAAGAAAAACTTTGTGAAGAAGATTTCAAGATGAGCTCCAACAAGCTTGATGAGTTGAAAGTTGGAAAGAGACCTTCTAAAGACAAAGGTGGATTAGTAACAAAGCTGGTGAAAAGATGCAAAACTCAAATCTAGTAAATTATCAGAAGACTCGAGATGAAGGAAAGCAAAAAATAAATCCAAGAAAGAGACCACTTATCAGACAATGAAATGCTCAAAGGTACCCATCATTCAATGGTGTTTTTTTTTTTCATGTAATAAATTTGGTCATAAGGCAACTAAGTGTAGGAGTAGGATGAATCAGTTTTTTGGTCCCTTCTCCAGATAACATTATACATGCAAGAAGATCAGACACAAAGCTATTGAATGAAGATCTCAAGTAAGGATGATTACTTAGGTGATGATGAATAGATTCAATGGAGGGAGGATAAATCAATATTTGACCAAGCTATGGAAGAAGAAAGAAGAATCAAATACTACTGATGTGTCTGTACCCTCATCTGATGCAGATGATTCCTCTAGGAATTAGACCAAGCATGGTCTTAGGGGGAGCTTTATCATAAAATTGCTTAAACCCCTTGGAAATACGACATGACTGATGTCGACATGTGGATATGTTGTAAGTAATGACTTGACATGGGTTATGAAAAAGAAACCAGAATAAAAAGTGTGAGAATGTTCTTTTGCGGAGCAAATTAGTGTTTCTTAATGCAGTGGAATACATTTTTTCTCAGCTTTTTGTAATTAATGTGATTTAGGGAAAAATGGTAATGTATAAAGAAATTTTTTCAAGTCATTCTAACGCCTAAAGAATTTGAAGAATTTGAAGAGAGACTTGGAACTTCCTTGGATAGATCCTGCAATGATTTAGACCATCTCTAAGAAATATTTGTGGACATTCAAAAAATAGGTGACAAAATTTTCTCTCATAGTCACATAGGAAGGTAAAAGATAAATTTTGTGTTGGATTTAAATAATTTAAGTGCTATAATAGAAAATTATAATAGAGGATCGAGTGGAAATATCCCATTGAGGCTAAAAGGAGTTGAGCTGGATGAATTTGATCATCACAAGATAAAGAAAATGAAATTAGGGTTAGAATTGAGTGACTTACAAAACATAAAAAACCTATGTTTGGATTTGTGGGGAGAATTCCCTTGGATAAATAATAGAGAATTCATCTTTTTCCTTTTGATAAAATTCAAGGATGACAACATTGTGTTGGATAAATAATATCTCGTTACGAAGGAAGTGATCAAGGCTATCACTGAGTTATCTAGCATTAGAGACCTTCCCATAAAGAAGACCATAAAATACAAGGAAGTAGAGTAGTTGACGGGAGTTGACAAAGATTCTTGAGAATTTTTGATTGATACTATTGTTGATTCCTCCGTTAGGTATGTTACGTATGGAATTTACTATAAAATTTATTTCAGAAATCAAGAGGGCTCTACTTCGACAATTGGCATGTATCTGGTGCATAAAATGGTAAAAGAGAATAATAATTTTGATCTATGTGGATTAATTCTTGAAAATATTACTGAAAATATAGGAAATTCATTAGTAGAAGGATACCCTTTCCATTTTGGGTCCTTACTTACATGTCTGGTACTCTATTTTTATGGACTCGTTACCAAGAAAGGAAGGTGTTAAGTGGGAATCTAGGATTCTTGTTGCAAAATAAATATACAGATGCTTGGAAGGCTTGGAAGATAAATTAAGTGCATGTAAAACATTTTTCTTATCTTTGCAAAAAGATATGTACTTCGGTTTGGTTATTTCTAGTCGATTTAAGGAAGGTTCATCCCCTAGAACAAAACAATTGGAAGTTGATATTAGTGATTCCCCTCTGGAATCAAAGAAAATAAAATCTATAACTAAAGACATCATTTTCATTCTAGAAGAGAAGGAAAAAGAAGAAGAATCTTTTCCTGGATCTGAATCTTCTAATCCAGATGACATTCGGTCTATGTTGGTTAAAGGAAATATGAAGAAAATAGGTGAGTTATGGAATAAAACCTCTCCAATTGACATACTCAATATTGATGATGCTCTAGCTAAGTATCTACTTCAAAAATGTATTGATGTATCAATTAATTTTGATTCCTTATCAAAAAATTTAGTTGAGGTTGTTGAAGAAAGAATGTTGCTTGAAGGTTCAAAAGGACACAAGTTGGAAGCCTTGGTTGAAAATAGATGTACTAAAGCTAAGAAAATGTTATTTGAACATATTAATGAGACAAATAAATGCATCAAAGAAATTTCAGATACCTACAAGTATTGTCTTTGGTGGCCTGCTATAGTTGACAATTTCAGAAGTAGGATTGAAACAATTGAAGTTGAGGAAAACAACATTGGAAAAAAAATGATATCTTTGAAGACAAAGAAAGATCAAAAAGACTAAGAGTTGGTGAATTGCAAGCTGAGCTAATAATTGTATAGAGACAAAGAGATTATGTAGTGAAAACTCTATGGATCCTTAAGGAGATTGTTGATGTCCAATTAGACCATCTTTCTGGAATACTTACTGATATATAAGAATGTGAAAGTTAGTGCTCATCTAAAAATTGGTCATATTCTTTCACACTATTGGCCCTATTGGAAAGCATATGCACGAGAATGGATTATGATGTACTTGAATGGAAGTTATCAAAGAAAGGTACAAAAAAGTGTTTCAAGTGAAAAGTATCATTCTTACTTGAAGGAACTTTGTAAGGTTGAATGTTTGAAAGTTTTTAAGTTTTAAATTTTTGAATAGCTAGAAGATTTTGGAAGTTTTTGGAAGAATTGGATTTTTTTCAGTTTTGAATGTCACCATGTTTACATTCATTTTTTCATGCCCTTTTCCATTGATGTCAAAGGATGAGAGATTTGGAAAGTTGGGGGAGAGATTTGGTGAGATTGGATGAGAGTTTTTGAATTAGAATTTGTCCACATGTTGCCATCAATGCCAAAGGGGGAGATTGTTGGAAGTATGGAGAAAATCAGTCTGTGTGTTGTCATTAATGTCACCATGTTGTGTATGGTATCAAATTGATTCGGTACTCTGAACCAGTGTGCATAATAGGTTTAGTTCCTCCGGTGTTTGATCGGGTATTTTGGTCTGCATATTTCCTATAGTAATTATCATTATTTGAGGTTTTGAGAAAAGTCTTATGATCACTAGAAGCGCGTATTTATTTATTTATGTATGTTCATATGATTGGATGGTGAGTTGGCATTGGTTTTGGTGATTGTATTTCATTATTAGGCTAATCATGGCTGACCTAATAATCAGTTAATAGTTTAACATGCATTGCAAATATATGTGTGACCTATGTTTGGTCCCAACCGACATAATATTGCATGAAACATGATTGAACTAATTTTGGGGAAGCTTTGTATGAAACCGACAGTTATCTTTTTGTAAATATGTATTGCATCTGATTAGGCCGACCTAATTGATGCATGTGAATATATCAAATATATATACAAGATGGTTTGTAGATAAAAAAAGAGAGTGTGAGTGTGTGGTGCATGTGTATGTATGATTTGATATGCAAAGTGTGCGAGTATAAGGGTGAATATTAGTCTACTGTCATGTGAGATAATACTATGAGCATCAAAGGTACTGAAGCTGCATTTGTGGTGTAATTCCATCAGTTCATATTATGGTTCTAAACAATTTTGTTTCTATTATTTCTATAGGTAGTGAGCCTCCATGTTTGGATAGTGAGTCCTTGTAAGAAGTGAGATTTTGTATCTAGTAGTGAGCCTCTTTTGTAACTAGTATTGAAATAACTATATATAGTGAGCTAATCCTCACCGTGATTTTTCCCTCATTGGGTTTTCCACGTAAAAATCTGGTGTTCTTGTGTTGTGTGACTTCATGTTTTTTTCTTTCTCTTCTCTGTTCTATGCATTAAATTAAATAATGGTGCTTGTTCAATGAGCCGAATAAGATACTGATTCAACCCGCCTCTCAATATCTTGAATATTCAACAAAATTATGCTACCTTGAACTTTCTCTTCAATGAATTTGATTTTTTTCAAGGTGCAAAAACTTGTCACCATGGCCAAACGGATTGGAGATATGAAAAAAAAAGAGAGGTTATCACAGAGAGACCTTATGTGATTTTATACATTTAGACAAAATATTTCTAAGTGCCACTATTTTTGAGAAACAACTCATCAAAGTTTTCTAATTTTTGGCACTTAGGAATCTTAATTGAAAGTGTTGGCACAATGTAGTTTAGAATGATTTAGGATGCTAGGGTCTGAAATAGGACCTTTACTAGCATAAATCCACCCACCTAGATGTGTTATAACTATTGATTTGTTTTCCCAATAAATGTAACAAAATTTATGGCTCTTGACAAGGTTTTACTAAACACATTTGATGATGTTTGCAACATTTCAAAAATTGTTTCCATGGTCAAGTGGATTTTAGATATGAAAATTTGAGAGAGGTTATTGTGGAGGCACCCTACATGGCATTGTATCTTTATATTTTTTCTAGATGCCATGGTTTATAAGAAATAACTCATCAAAATTTTCCATTTTTGTCACTTAGGGCTCTTAAGAGAAAGTGTCAATACAATGCATCTCGGAATAACTTGAAGAAACCCCCCCTCAAAAAAGATATAAAATCTTGGTGAATATTTCACTCTTTTAGGAAAAAAATATTTATTTCTATTGGCGAATCTTTCCTTTTTTGTGAAAAAAATATTGATTTTATTGGTGATATTTTTTACATCACTAAAATTTTATAGAAAATTTTGGCAAATCTTGAAAAATAATATGAAAAATCATTAATTATGATGGCGAATCCATCCAATCTAAAAATAATTCTTATGAGAAATTAGGGACCTAGGGATGGACAATATTGATGGGTTTAAGGGGTAACCTATAATATTTATTTTTCACCATTATTTTCAATATAATATAATGGTCCTCATTGTATTTTGACAAGTAAAATGTACCCATGATCTATAATTCTCATAGGGCTTAAAATTTTGGTTTGATCATTGACCTAATTGCTCCCATTGTACTCTACGAGGTAAAATGCATCCATAATCTGTAATACGTGTGAGACCTAAAATTATGGGCCCCATGAGCATTATAAATCATGGGTACATTTTACCTGATGGAATACAACAAGGGCCATTAGATTATATTATAAATCAATGGTGAAAACCTAAGATTAGAAATATGTTCCTAAAGTAACTAATTATTACAATATACTATTGGTGAATTAATATAGATATCTACTATAATTTATAAAGTTTAGGTGAATCCAATCTAATCATGTATCAAATATTGTGGAAAAATTTTGACTTAATTTTTTTAATAAAATAAATTCTCTAGCGATTTATATAAGACTATAATAAAATTTTGTAAAACATTGGTGATTCAAGTCACATTATATCCTCAACTATTAGCAAATTTTGGATTCCCAAATTTCAACTATTAGCCAATTGGTGAATATTAGCCACTAAAAAAATCACTAATGACCTTATACCTTTAGAAAAATGTTTTTAATTGCCATGATTTTTGAGAAATAGCTTGTCAAAGTTTGCCAGTTTTTGGCACTTGGGGATCTTAAGAGAAAGTGTCGACATAATGTAGTCTAGAATTATCTAGCATGTTGGAGTGTGAAACAAGACCTTTTCTAGAACAAACCCACCCATTTGGACATGTTGAAACTATTAGTTTGGTTGCACAATGAACAAAACAAAACAAAACATCTTTCTCTAAGCTATAAGATTTTACTAGACACATCTTACACTTTTTGTAATATTTGAAAAATTATCGCCACGATCAAGTGGATTGGAGATTTCAAAAAATAAGGTTAGTATGGAGTGAACCTGCATAACTGTGTAGTTTTAGATGAAATGTTTGTAGGTGCCACAGTTTCTAAGAAATAGTCTACCATATTTTTCTACTTTTTGACACATAGGGATCTTAAGAAAAAGTGTCAACACAATGTAGCCTCTAACTTTTGAGCAATATGGGGTGTAAACTATGACATTGTCTACCATAAAATCACCCATATGGACATGTTAGCATTATTGGTTTGGCCCTAGGATGCACTAAATGCAAATTTATGACTATTATAATAAATTTACGACATTCCTAATGAATTTATGATAGTCTTGATTAACCTTAGACCATTATAATGAAGTTATGATAGTCCTAATGAGCCTATAACCATCACAATGTCAAGTTATTACTGCCCTAATAAATTTATGATAGTCACAATGAATTTATGACTAGTCTAATGAACCTATATCTATCCTAATAAACCCGAGACTATTCTAATGAAGTTATGATAGTCTTAATAAACCTATAACCATCACAATATTAATCTATGACTATCTTAATAAATTTATAATAGTTATAATGAATTTATGACTATTCTAATGAACCTATGGCTATCCTAATGAACCTATGACTATCCTAATAAATCTATGACTATTATAATGAAGTGATAGTCCTTATGAACTTATAACCATCGCAATATTAATTTATGACTACCCTAATGAATTAATGATAGTCTTAATGAGTTTATGACTACTCTAATGAACCTATGATTGTCCTAATGAGACTATGGCTTTCCTAATGAACCTAGGACCATTATAATGAAGATATGATAGTCCTAATGAACCTATAACCATTACAATGTCAATCTATGACTACATTAGAATAAATTTATGATATTCATAAATTTATGACTGCTCTAATAAACCTATGAATGTCCTAATGAACCTATGAATATCCTAATGAACCTATGGATATCCTAAAAACCTTATAAATTTCTAAAAAAATCAATAATTATTTTTAATAAATCAAAAACTACCCCCAACTCATGTATGCACATAAACCCTTCTATTTTTACAAAAATAAAGTAAAAATAATATTTTCTATCATGATAAAGTTCACTAAAGTAAATCTAAATGTCACTCTTGATATTTCAAGTTCATTTTTATCATTCCCTTAGGCCTTAATTCATTTATAGCTCATACCAAAAATAAATGGATAATACAAACTAATTAAAAGAACACATGAAAATATGAACTTATAATTTTTCATAGATAGGGATCTTGAATCATGAATTATTCAAATAGGGAAAATTATTAAATAAATACCATATCTTATTACCCCACATGGATCACAATGAGTTAAAAAAATATTTACAACCTCAAATAACTCATTAATCATACTTGTATGATATGATTAGATCAAGTGCAACATATAAGAACCAATGCGAATTGAAATAAAAGAAGGAATATCCTTCTTCTAATCAAATCATATACATCCAACAATATTCTTTGAATTTAGAATTATAAGGTTAATACAAGATGAAAAACTATACTAGATATAATCAAATTATTGAAGAAACATGATGTCCTATTACCCCACATTGATCACAGTGAGTTTTAGAACTAGGAAAAACTAGAAAAAAATGGATAAAGGGGTAAAACTAGAAGTCCAAAGAGGGTTGAGTTATGGGAATTTTAGGTCCAAAGGGATGACCATGTTTGGGTGGTAAAACAATTTCAAGGGATAATTTTGTGGTAAAGGAATCACATAAATAGTAAAGAATCCATTGGGGATGAATGGAGGATAGTTGAAAAAGGTTTAGGAGCAAGTTTCAAGCAATATAAATGGATGGTAAAGAGGCTATAGAAAGGATGGTAAAGATCCTATAGAACTAGATGTAGGCATGAATGATTAATAAGATAAAGTTGTAGACTTTAGTGGAGTGTGAATTTATTAAAATAAAGGAATGTGAGAAACTACATGCATGTAATGAACTATTATTAAGATAAGGTTGTATACTTTAGTGTAGTGTGCATTTATGATAATAAAAGGCTATGAGAAACTAGATGTAGGCATGAATGATTAATAAGATAAGATTACATAATTTAGTGGTGTGTACATTTATGGCAATAAACAACTATGAGAAACTATATGTAGATATTTGGGTGAGATTCAAGGATAAGAGATTTATAAGTAGTAATTGATTAAGAAGGATGAATAGTGGGAGAGTTGTGAGGAAAATAATTGGGCTTTTCTCACAAGATAAAGGACATGGATGACTAGTCATAAGAACAGTTAGTTGAGTATGGAAGCTATGAAAGGGGGGATAAGGTTGAGTGTGTGTATGAGAGTGGATAATGGAAGCACACATACTTGCATGTAATACAAGTAAGAAATACATCAAAATCAATACACTCAAAGAGGTCCATTTTTTGTGATACATATTTTAATAACCAAAATAAAGTAATCAGTATCATGAATTTGCAAATCAACATGACTTTACAAATTTCATGTACATATTTATAAGTTAGCTTGACTTAAAAAAAATCATTTACAATTAATCCGAGTAACCATCCGTGTTTGATCTAATCTTGATTGTGTCAACTATTTCCTCATGGTCAAAATCATGAACTTTCCACAAGTTCTTGTTCAACGGTCCATCCCCATATTCTATTAAATGAACATTGGATTCCACAACAAGGTTTTAGTAATGAAGATGAAATTGTGTAAAATGTGTGACCTTTAGGGGAGATCTCCCTTTGTGGGGGCTCAATGTATTTTTATTTTATTTCATTAAATTAGGAGATATATAGTAATGATCAGGGTTTGATGGGTTTAAACAAGATATATGATTCACTTAAAACCTGAAAGGTGAGCCAACCTTCCCTTGACCAAATTTGAAAGTAACCTAAGAATGAAATGAAATGAATCAATTGACCTACTAAAGAAAATTATTATTTTGATGCAAATACAACAAATTTGAGATATCACACAGAAATTTAGACTTTAGAAATTGATTGAGTAGGACACTTTGCACTTGTGGTATAAATTTGAGCTTGATTTCTAAGTATATTTCCTCCAAGGGTGCCACTATCATAGTAGGTCTTTTTTGGATCTATTTTTTCAATCCTTGAGAGTGAGATTAGAGCTTTCTATTTTCATCTACAATTTTGTCAGATCACTATGAAATATTTATGTAAGCGATTTTTTATGTGTTTTCAAGGAGTAGAGTATTGATTTTAACAAGGACTAGTTGATATTTAAACTTCCTTCAATCCTATTCAAACCTAAAACATGCAAATTCAGAGAGAGAAGAAAGGTTGTGCCATTTAGGGGCTTTTGTTAGTGAAACCACATTTTAGTTTTTTGAATTTTCCACAACGGAAATGTCAATGATAAATCCACAAAATGGAAATTCCAAAGATAAATGGGTTAATAATAGGAAGGAATGATGAATCCATAAAATGGAAATGTCAATGATAAATGGGTAAATGATAGGAGCGAATGATGAATCAAAAAAATTCTACAAATCACTACCCTTTAATAGATTCCTTGAAGATATAAAATTATACAGATATCATCAAGGCTTGGATCATGCTTGCTTGAATTTCTTGGATACCTACAAGGATTAGTCTTCACAAAAAATATTAAAACATAAACATAAACACACTCACATACACTTTGACATGATGTTTGGATCTTGAATTGCTGCCATAAATCCTCTAATGGCTTCTCTTGACTTGCTTGATAATAATATTGATAAAAAATCTTTCCTTTAATTTTTAATACTTTCACTTGTTTCTATATTTTCCATGTTCTTGCTAGATAGATGTCAAATAATGCAATAACCATGTATTTGTAGACACCTAGAGATTATCACTAAGCCTATGAATTTATTAAAAGCCCCTTTTCACCTTTGATAATTAAATAATCTTAATTATTTAATTATTACCTACACTAGTACAAAAACAAAAAACAAAATTCTGAAAGAACTACTAAAACGTTCTTATAAATGACTACAGTTGGTCACATGACCACTAGTATTTTATTGTCAACCATATAGAATGCGACCAGATTGATGACTAAACCATTTTTAGTCATTTATTGGTTGTTTTGATTGATCGATTTGGTAGTATATTTAGTTGGTGATTTAGTTACTCATTACTGCAATTTGGTCACTTATTTAGTCATTTATTGAGTCATTGATTGACGTAATCTGGTCACTTATTTAGTCATTTTTTATTCACCGATATATTTAACTGGTCACTTATTTATTTGTTTATTTAGTCATTGATTCTTGTAATCTAGTCACTTATTAGTTTCTGATTTATTCATTGATTGTTGTAATTTGGTAGTATATTTAGTTATTTTTATTCACTGATTTCATTGGGCATATATCTTAGTGTCATATTTACTCACTGTTCACTGATTTTTGTCAATTGGTGGTATATTTAGTCAATTTAATTATTAATTGATGTCAATTAGTAGTATATTTAGTCATTTTAATTGACTGATATTTGAGTATTTAAGCATAAAACATAGAAATACACATCAAATACACAATAAGATAACTATTGAGAAGGAAAGAATAGTGAAATTTATTAATTAAAGAAAGATGTTCTAGTTATAGCTTACAAATAGAGTATTGCACTTATTATTTGCAGTTATAAGATTGAAAATCTAAGTTACAATATTGCAAAGAAATGGCTGCAAGAAAGAAACTTCTCCAAAAGACTTTTGCAATGATGGAAATGCATGCTTTAATCTCTTCAATGCGAGCACATGCCCCTTTCATCTCTTAAAACTTCTACAACGTGGGAAATCTTATTGGAGCAAGTTGTAACATGTAGAATCCAAGGAGAGTGTTATCATGTCCCATATATGAATCTCTCTCCTTCAAAGCAGTCAACAATAACCCAGCTATAATATTTTAGTGTGATGCCTTTTGCACCATGAATGAAGTTGTGCCTCAATACAACCAAAAAAATTAATATTAGTCTCAATTCAGAAAAAAAAAAAGTGAATTGTATATTGCAAGTTTAAAAAAGAAAGTCCAAACACAACAAAAAGCTAAATCAATTAAAAAATTGTAGCCTTGTCAACAAATTCCTTAAAAAAAGTGTTCAACATAGGCCTGAAATATGCATATTGAACCCTTGATTTCAGAACTTTGTTCAAAGTTTAAGAGAGGTGATATACTCAAATTATAGAATGAAGTTGACATTGTAGAATGAAGGCTATCAACACTAACCAAACTGGAACACCATTATCAAAAAAAAATTCTTAGAAACCAAGCTCAAGAATGCCATCAGACTTAATTAGACAACAAAAATGTAGAAATTGAGAAATCCAACTTCAGATTCCAAGAACACCTGCATGCAAATAGATACCTGTCACAAGGAAGAGAATGGATGGAAAAAACAAACAAGGGTTTGAAGCTCTAAAAAATGGAGAAATTATCTTATCAGAACAAAAAGGAATTATGAATATACAATGGATCAATCCTTAAGAAAGAGATCATGCAAAACCTAAAAGAAACCCTAATATGTAGACATTTAATAATTAATATAATTATTAAATGTCACATAATGCAAACTAATGTGAAATCTTAAGAGAGGAATAAAGGTAACTTAATTAACACAATTAAGTTAAAACCTTTACTCTAACACCCCTTAAGATGAGCAACAATGCAACTACAAACAAGTGCAAGAAAGATAAGGTAACTACAATTAATGAAAGTAAACATGGGTCCCGACAACTAGGCCTGATCAGGTAACCAAATACAACCAAATCTCTGTAAAGTGGAGAAATAAAGAAAACCTCATGGGAAAAACTCTACTCCAAAAAGAGAAGTTGAAAGCCATGAAGAACATCACTGAAGCAGAAGAAGCTGCAAACAACTGTCAAAAGATGACTGCTATGGTGCTGAAGAACCTCCTCTAAAGATAGGATGATTAGGATCAAGAAGACAACAAACTGCATGAGTTCCCCAAATGAAACTACTTGAATCATATGGAAAACAAAGGAAAACACTTGGAATGAAGATACAGATGGCACAAGTACCAATAGTCTGAAAAACACTGATCAACTAAGAATGGAAGATTCCTTCCAAGGTGAAACCAAGGAAGCATTAGCACGAATAGTACAATACCCCCCCATAATGCTAACTGGGAGAGCTTAATAGATCCACTGAAATGTTGTGTAACACCCTGTAGTGCATGAAGGAGAAGAAAAAACATCTAAAAGTGCGCAAGAAAGCACTTGCAACTGAAAAAGTGGTGTGCAAAACAGAGCACACATGCATGAGGTTGGAATCATATGGATCCACTGTCATCGTGAAGGGACACTCACCGGACAAAGGTGTGATCGTAAAAACAAAGGCACTACACAACCCCCCATGGCACTTTATAATACAGTTCAAGTACAAAATATGGCACAACCTTATGTGCAAAATCCCCAAAATACAAGTACAATAGTGTGGCACTTTATCTCAGTACGTTTACATAGAAGATTACTTACAAATGATGCTCAAAATTCCCAAAAAGGACAAAAAAATTGGAAATACATGAAGAACAACCAATAAATGAAGCAACCCATGCAATTGAGAAGTTCCCAAGAGCTAATATGTCCAGGTAATTCACCAGAGTGTGAAAACACAAAAAATTGAATAAAATATACCTGAAGGGAAATATGGAAATATTGCATGGATGGAACTAAAGAGCTCTTAAATATGGTTCCAACACCACTGAGATCACGAGAAATGGAGAAACTGGTCAAAAGTTACGAGCTCGGGACTGAAAACGGCTCCTTTGACTTCAACTGGTTGTAGAATGCACCAACAGAAAAATGAAGCAATGAGACCCACACCACTGGAAAGTTCACAAAACTAGCTTTCCGACTATATCTCATTTTCCAAAAAAAGATATCGTATGCCCAAGTTACGGCCTCTGGAAGAAACCAACTCCAAAGGGAAAAAAACAAACCAGTGCTGCATTAAATTTGATGGTCATACAACCGTCCCAACAAAAAACCAGGCCTAAATTTGATGGCTAAATGGTCATCGCCGCACATGCACAAGTGGGCATATTACAATAAAAATTGTTTTTTATAAAAAAAACCAATAAAAAAAAAATTACAAATAATTTTTTGTTTTTAAAAAAAAATAAATTAAAAAAAGAAAGGCCGATGGCCTGTGTACCGCCGTCAACAGTACTGTCAAATCGTCGGTCGATGGTAGAGCTGGCGGTGGCTGGAAATACGCCAACTGACGTACTGAGGGGCATGTAGGCCTGTGTATGCAAGTACCTTCAGGTACCATAGTACTAGGCCTCACCAAGCCTTTAAAAGGCTTTTTTTGTTTTGATTTTTGTTTTAAAAAAAACAAAGAAACTTTACAATTTTTTTTTTTTTTTTTCTGACAAAAATAAATGTAGAAAATAATTTTTTTTACCAAGGCTAATTTTTTTCTCTAATCCGCGCATAGACGACCATACAGTTAAATTTTTTTTGCCTCTCAAATCAACTTTGTCCAAACTGGATGAATGAACAATCAATTTAGGGGTTTTGGACCGTTGGGGATCCAATGGCGAGGTTTGTTTGGACTCAAAATGCTTTAAAATTGTGGGTGATTCCATAGATCAAAAAAGCAAACCCCAGAAACTGTGAATGCCTGATCCAACCCTTGTAGCTCCAAATTCTTCAAACAAGAACATGCATGTAGTAGGAAAGATTTGATACCATGTAGAAGTTGAGAAATCCAACTTCAGACTCCAAGAACACCTGCATGCAAATGGATACCTATCACAAGGAAGAGAATGGATGGAAATAACAAACAAGGGTTTGAAACTCTAAAAAATGGAGAAATTATCTTATCAAAACAAAAATAAATTATGAATATACAATGGATCAATCCTTAAGAAGGAGATCATGTAAAACCTAAAATAAACCCTAATAGGTAGACATTTAATAATTAATATAATTATTAAATGACACATAATGCAAACTAACGTGAAATCTTAAGAGAGGAATAAAGGTAACTTAATTAACACAATTAAGTTAAAACCTTTACTCTAGCATTGTCAACCCTAGTTCATGTGTTGTTTGAGTAAAGACTTGTACCATGGAAGAATCCATTTATACATAAATTCCAAATTAAGTTGATGAGAAAATACCTTTGATATCCAACTAGGAAGCCTTAACATCCAAAAATTACTAACCTGATGTTTCACAAAATGTTTCCCAATCATGACATCATCTTTACTTAAGAAACTAGATATTGATCCACTTCCATATTGAATCTCATAGGATTCTCCTTCACAAACAAAAAATGATACATATTAATTTTTTACCAACTTCCTTAATATCCCCATGTAAGAAGACTAAACTAAGTGAGGTTCAGGGATTTAAGTAGAGTACCATCTTCTTGGTATGTGCTTGACTTTGATGACTCATCTTATTGGTATGTGCTTGACTTTGATGACTTGTATCTTGAATGAAAATAACAAGATAGCTAACTATAAAATCATTGTTACCTTAATAACCAAAAAATCATTTTTAATTAAAATAATCCTTCTAGATATTTTAGTTAATTTCTAAGAGAGCTAATTTCACTATCCAAACAACCATCAATCTATTTACTCTATATAATTTCCCAGAATTCAAGATTTGAATGTAATGAAACTAACCATAATTACCAGAAATTTGACACCAAAATGTAGTACAAAATGAATTGTTTGAAAAAATTGCTCAAAGAGATGTCACCTCATAGAATGAAATGATATGATTGCAACATTTGCACAAAATGGATTTTGCAAGAAAGATCTCAGAATATTTCAATTAATGAAGCACTCTGGAACATCAAAATTGTAAGCTTTTCTTGTGTTCTAGATGCATGCACTCATGCAGGTTTAGTGGATGAGGGTTGCTCATACTTCACACATTAGTAACCCTTATTGTATTACATATATAGTTGATCATTAGGTGTGCATGGTTGACCTTTGTGCCTATGTTGGCTATCTTGAGGACACCCTAAACATTATTAATGAGAGACAAGTTAAACCTTTGGTTCATGTGGATCATATATGAATATAGGTTGAGTATTCCAACAACACAACTTTTTTAGTTGGATCCTAAAAATGTTGCAACTCATGTTCTTCTCTAAAACATCTGTGCAAAAGCGGGTAGGTGTGGTGAGGTACCAATAGTAGGGATATTGATGAAAGATAAAGGAATTAAAAAGATAACTGCAAGTAGTTGTATTGAAGGGCATAAATGGGTACATGATTTTGTGTAGGAGACATATCACATCCACAAACATGGGAGATCTAAGAAAAAAGTGAGAAATTGGGTTGGAAAATGAAGGAAACAAGGTATTTCTAGATTCAATACTCTTACTCAATGTTGTGGAATAGAAGAAAAAACAATCATTTATTTTCCATCATAGTGAAAAGTTAGTAAATTCATTTGGTTTGTTAAAATTAGCCCCTGGTACAGCTATTAGAGTTGTTAAGAACCTTCGATTATGTTTTGATTTTCACACTGCATCTAAATTCATCTCCAATATTATTGCAACAAAAATTGTTCTAAGAGATGTGAACCATTTCCATCATTCTAAATAGGGACAATGTTCTTGTGGACACTATAATAATATGCACTACATCAGATATCCAATAATAACAAAGGGACGTCCATCAAACAATAATAGTAGGGATTTTTTTTTCATATGTTGTAGTTACAAGTGTCCTGCTAGACATACATGAAAATGTGGAAGCAATATACACAAGGAAAGAAAACTATTTCAAAAAAATGTGATATTTACTTTTATAGTTTAACCGTGATACCACACCATTTTGACATGATCCTTGCGGTGATGAGGGATGTTACCACAACACCACACTGTTATTGCTCGACCTTCATGATAATCCAAGATGATACCACTACACCGCATTGTTATTGCTTTCCCTTCACGGTAATGTAGGATGTTACCGTTACACTGCACCATGTCTTCTTGGCTCTTTCCAGGATGTTGGAGAAGTATTTGAGTTACCACCATACCACACATTTATTTCTTGGCCTTCACAGTAATGCAAGATGTTACCGCTATACAAGACCATGTCTTCTTGGCTCTTGCAATATGGCGGTATTATAAAACTTGTCACAATAGTCTTATGAAACTTTTCATGACCATATACTACCTTGACAAAATAGTCTTATGAAGCTATCCTATAGGGATGGCAGTCCCAAGAAACATGGCAATGGTTACACCAATAAATAGTTAACTAGAAACCATGACTTTTCAATGCATAATGGAGAATATACTAAGAGTTAAGTTAGTGAGAAAACATCCTTGGAGAATTTTCATCAAAAGTATGACAATCTAAGAGTTCGTAGTAGATAATCTTATACCCTCAAAGACCTAACAGTCATAATAGACCTAGTGATAGATTTCAGAGTCATAAGAATAAATTTATAAGATAATATATGCAAGAGCATGAAAAGACACTGATATGGAAGGGCAGTTGGTAGAGTTGAAGAATCAAACCTATAGTGAGAAGTTAGGGAGAAAAAACTAATTTACAGTCAAGAGCATCATGGTAGTTTCTCAGCTGACTATATTTGGGCAAGGAGAGAACTTAGTGATAACATTATCATCAAAACAATAAGGATACTCAAAACCCTACCAAACCCTAGGGCCCTTTTCATCACCTTGTAGAGGTCTCAAATAAGCATGAAAATATTTCACAAAGACTAAAATTATCTCTATTTTTCATGATTACAAAAATTAACAAAAAAATAGATTTACAAGTGATGAAAAGAAGTACATGGAAAGTATATTATGCTGATTTTTTGTTTAAAAAAAACTTAACCATTAACTATCCAATACAATATAACAAAATACAAATATACAATGAAATATTATGATTAACGAAAGGATAATTTTAACGGTTATCTTAAGGTAGACAAAAACAATTCTGCAAGTGAAAAATAACACCCTTAGATTATTTTGAACAAATAGCATTTTCATTTGTATTATTTTCATGGAATTTTTTTTTAGATCCGTTCATCTGTGCAAAAATCAAATAAAGTCTGCAATGATTTCAAAGATCTGAAGGTTTAAATATCTAATATTTTTAGATCTATTCTTGGGTGTATCCTGCAAACTTCATCTAGAAGGATGGGTCATCACCTTATTTAGACCTAGATGTGGATCTGCCTTTGTTGTTTCCATATAATCCAAAATAGGCCTAACAAATACTCGAAGAAATAACCCTGTAAACATTCAAAAGGAAAAGCTAAATTAGTAGTAATTTACTAATTTTCATTCAGATTCTCTATAATCATTTGAAGTTCTTGATTCTATTGTACTTTAAAGATTTATAATATGAAGTTTAGATATTGAAATAGCTTAAATAATTTGAAGTTATAAAATTGATAAATAGGCTTTAGAAACTCAAAAAAAATCCACTTCTAAAATTTTCAATATATTTATTGTATCTATTTATCGTTGTTAGAGAGTTGCAAACTATGAATTGTCCTTTGTCTTATAGGACTGAGAGAGGAAGAAAACTATCAAACAATGATTGAAACATAGCAAACAGTCCAAAAAAAATGAAATTTACTGTCAAATGGAGACAAATATTTATCTTCTAAGTCATTTGCACATGGTGATTGAGAACACAGTTAGTAAGAAGTAAAAGAGCACTGGATCATAGCACTGCAAAATGGTCATGAGTTACACAATGAATTTCATTGTTCTTTTGATCACAAAGGAGATTGATATAATAACCAACTTAGTGATGTGCATAGAGAATGTTCATGGAGTGAAAAATACCTTACAAAGAAATTACCATAGTAGAGTTTGAAAGGAATTGCACCTTCTATTTTATGTTGATATGGATATGTTTTAGCCTTTAGTTAATTGTTGTAGCATAAAAGATAGGTTAAATAGTTTTTCATGTACCATTTTTTGAAATTTTAAATTGCTATACCTTATTCAAGGAGAAAATCATAGGGGGAATCTATACATAAGACAAATTTGTTTCAAATTCAAAATTGTTTTCTTCATTTATTTGATCTAAGATAGCCTATTGTATAGAAGATGCTCTTAAAATCATAGTAAAATCCTTTATTCTAAGATGACTGTTCAAAATCACTCCCATCATAATAATGAATGAAAGCATCACTCATTAACCTGAACTTTGCAAGAGTTTCATCAAATTCTACTTTTCCACTCTCTTTTCCATTTTGAATTATATTCCCAATTTCATCCATGAAGAAATTCCTCAGCTCGTAGATCCTGTCGCTAGCCATAACTTTACTAGGTGTCGAGGATAGCTTTGATTTTTACCCAAGAAGCAATTGACAAAATCCAGCCTTACTAGATTAGAATCTAGTAAGACCAAATTTTGTCAATTGTTGCTTGGGTAAAAACTTGAAGCTATCATCGACACCTAGTAAAGTTATGGCTAAAAATATGATCTATAGCCTAGGGAATTATTCATGGATGAAATTGGGAATAAAATTAAAAATGGAAAAGAGAGTGGAAAAGTAGAATTTGATGAAACTCTTGCAAAGTTCAGGTTAATGACTGATGCTTTTGTTTATTCTTATGATGGGAAATATTTTGAACATTCATCCCAAAATAAAGGATTTTACTGTGATTTTGAGAGTATCTTCTATACAATCGGTTGTATTAGATCAAATAAATGAAGCAAACAATTGTGAAAGAGCCAACAATTTTGAATTTGAAACAATGGTTTCTTATGTATAGACCCCCCCTATGATTTTCTCCTAGAATAAGGTATAACAATTTAAAATTTCAAACAATTGTACATGAACAACTATTTAGCCTATCTTTTATGCTACAAAAATTAACTACAGGCTAGAACATATCCATATCAATGTAAAATACTAAGTGCAATTGACCTCAAACTCCATTGTACCTGAGTACGATAGAACCTGAGATTCTAGTGTTTCTAGATGAAACCTATAGCTGAAAAGTGTAGTCTCCATCTGAAGGAACCATCTTCAAAGCTCTTCCTTGAATTGAGGGTTGAAAAAATTAGAAGAAAAGAAATACAATAATTCTAAAGTAGAAATTTGTATCAAGCCAAATATCATAAAGTATAATTAAATAGACAAATCCTTACAATTGGACCTCAAATTGGACCAAGCAGATTTACAATTTTATCTTTAGAATGTAGGAAATTTCTCCGTCAAAGCTTCACAACCTAAAATTGGATCTCAAATTAGACCAATTAAATTTATGATTTTATCTTTAGAATGTAGGAAATTCCTTTTCCGGAGCTTCACGACCTCAAATTGGATCTGATATTGGGCCAACAGATTTATGAAATTATATTTAGAATGTATGAACTTTCTCTATCAGATATTAAAGATCTTAGGTTTGATGTGAAATTGGACCAACAGATTTGTGATTTTATCTTTAGAATAAAGAAACTTCCTTTGTCATATATTCGGAAATTCCTATACTTAGGTTTTGTTTGTGAAAAAAAACACCCAAAAGTGTTTCAGGCCAATTGAGAGTACTCTCCAACCTAGTTATGTCACTGATAGCAATCCAAGTTTTCTTAAACCATCCATACCCGAATGCTTCATCACAATCTATTCTTCTTCCACATAAAAATTCCACATATTAACCCCTTCTAGATAAAACATTTAATCATAATTAAAGCATAATTAATAAATCATTTTAGTTTCAAAAAGAATCTAATGTGATTTACTATATAAAAAAAAGTTGTATAAATCATAAAAAATCCATGAAGCCTCCTAAATGTACCTTAAAGAAATTGTACAGGATGGGTTTTAGCAAAATAATCTTTCTACTATAGCTCTCAATAAATGTATTATAAGAAAAAAATATATATTCACACTTGAAGTAATGTAATCAAACATTTATTTCAAAAGTATGTTAGCAGGAGTTAACTAAAAACAATTACCTCTTGCTTGAATAAAAATCCTATAACTCTGGTTGATATGTAGAGTGGTTGTGTTATATCAATTGTGTAGTGAATTCAAGAACAACCCATGTTTAATGGGTTATTCTAGGGAGTGGTCAAGATTTTCTAAACCTTATGAATGTTACTTAAAAGTGTACAACTTAAACTACAAACCAAGTTTCTTACATACTTGAATGCAATCTTGGGTTACCAAAATCTATAATAATATGATCTTCTAATAACCATTATGGAAAGTATTAAAGCAAGACCAATGATATATAGGATACATTTCCTTGATTATGTTTACATACTTTAATGATCAAACACAAGATTTCCACACACTCTAGGATACAATCCAAGATCATACCACAACCCTGTTAAGACAACTAATTTTTTGACCAAAGATTTAAGATTGTTTTTTAATACCAAAGAAAGAATTTGTAAGAAAATGACTAGGGTACAAACCCTATGCCTCCATAGAAACATAAACCATAACTCTAGTGGATTAGTGAGGTTTCAATACCAAAAAGATCGAGACATTGTAGCCAATAACAATATCTCACAATCTAAAGATTGTAGCAAATAAAAAACACACTGTGTAGCTTAGTGATATTTGTAAATGCAATATATGGTAAGAATAATGAAAGTTAAAAAGAGGTTAAGAAGTGACAAGATAGTAAAGCTCAAACCTTGCATAGTAAAGTGGAGATTTTAAGAGTGAGATTCCTTACCCCCTTGCTGACCTTAAGGGTTTTTCAAATGCTATTGGTAGTGTTAGAAAAGGAAAATGCAATCAAGGAATGACTGTCCAAATGAAGTAATAATGGTATTCATAGGTTCAATGTTTCTTCTTAGCCATTGTATAATGGAGGTAGTGGATTGCATGTTTGAGCAGTGTTTTGAGACTCATCAAAGATGAGAGAATAGTGAATAATACTTTGTGTAGTATGAAGTAGTGACAATAAGGTTGAAGGATCTTAAGACCCACAATAAAATGAGACAATGAGCCCCCTATAGTAAGTAAGTAGGCAGTCTATAGGGCATAATTTTATTTTATAGAAGGATGCTCATGAAAGGAATCTTCAAGTGAAAGTGAGTGAACTTTTTTTTTTTTTGGCGAAAGTGGTGGACCACTGTAATTATATTAATAGTAAATATTAGTTTTACAAAACCTTGGTTCAGGAGAGCATACTAGTGGGAAAGAACCAAGAAGAAAACCCCCAGTTATAGCTCAAGTAATAGACTGACTCTTTACAAGACTGACTAGATTACATAGACTTGAAGTGACAAACTGACTCATTACAACATCGACCAGATTTCATGGATTTCCCAATTACATTTTCCTCATAAAAAATATGCTTGAATAACACCCATTACATTAAGGACCCATTACACTATAAGACAATTACAAAAAATCCCCATTACATAAGAAAAATCCTCTATTTCTAGTCCAATTTTGATGAGAAGCTCAAAGCCCATTACAACTTAGACAAAATTAACCTTTTTCCAAAAAATATTAATTCAGGTAACCAGCCGATCAAAATGAAGATCTATTTCTTACCCTTTGTGGACAATTTACCGAAATTTCTTCTTCCAATAGTTGCTTTTGATTGGATACAAAATCATAAGAAGGCACAAACTGAACAAGCCAGTCGACCAAATTGTTAGCTTACCAAACCAAAGAAAGTTCATCGAACCAAAGAAGCAGTGAGAATAATAGGATTTTTAAAGCCAGATTTAACATATTTCTTACAACCTTACTTGATAGGAGAGTCTTGCAAGGATAACATACATGAATATTCTCAAACATTTAAAAGGCTGCTAAAATTCCTAAGCTCATGCTTATATAATGCCTGCTTTGTACCAATTGTGCTATCCACACAAGATAAATCTTGTTATATAAAAATTAGATAGAATTTCAGAAAAAAACATATCTAGCTAACTATGATAACAAGGTACTTTCCATTCACATCTGGAGATTATACCCTTGAGCATGTTATCCTTACAAGATCTGCAAAGTATTTCTCAATAAAAGAGCTCTATGCAGATTCCCCAATTCAAATGTGTAAAAGAAGTACTTTGGCACTAGAAAATTCTTTTTAACACATGCATTTACCTTGACTGATAAGGATCAAAACTACAAAATTTTTATAAGAGATATGCTATGTACTTTAAGTGCCACAATATCTACTTTAACACATGTGATTTCCTTAGCTGATAAGGATTAAACTCTTTAAAATTTTCATAACAGATATCCTCTATACATATTTCCAATTCATATGTGCGAGCAATGTACTAGGATGCCACAATTCCCAAAATCCTACTAACTTCAAATAAAACATTAGAAGAACATTTTAGAATAAATTCATGATGATAAAATACTTTATGACGTTGGATCCATACGTCAACAAGTGCAGGATCTACATGGCTTTGCAACCATGTAGTAGAAAATGAAGGAGAAAAATATTTTGAAACTTTGCCTACATGGCCATCATATCTTGCTCAATTAAATCTACAAGTTGTGGAAATGCATTTAAAACATTTGAATCATGAATAACCCTTAACTCTGTTTTATCACTTCCAAGCCCAGCTATAAAATTTTCTACCTTATTCCCTTCTCTGTAAGTATGCAAAATAACTGAAAACTCAAGCTTATCTAGAAGTGACCAAACTTTGTTTAGCACATAATTCAAATTCAAGTTTTGGATTTTCCTTCTCCTAAGTGCATTAATAATTACTAATGAATCCTCCTCTATATGAAGATCACTTGAAAAACCCATATGAATTGCCAATTCCAAACATAATAAATGAGCTTGTGCCTCTGCATAATTATTTGTTCCAAATTGCAAATGGGAAGAAGAGAGTGCCAATACTACCCCTGATGCATCTCTAATACAAACTCCTACCCCAAAAAATCATGGATTACCTTTAGAAGCCCCATCAAAATTTAGTTTAACAAAGTCATTTTGAGGGGGAGACCATTTGATTGTTATTTTATCGATCTTATTGTTTACATTTTGGAAAAGACTGCCATCAAAAGGTAATCTAATATGATTATGTTATTTCATAATAGAACTACACCAAATCGTAAAGGATGAATTAATAAATTTATCTCTTTGAACAAACGAGTTGACCCCCTTTGAAATTTCCTTTTCAATTTTCAAGAGAACTAGATCCACTGAGGCTTTAGTTTTCCTATAAAAATATCAAGTTTCATTCCCACCAAATATTCCAAATTACCAGAGCCAGAGTGATGAACCAAATGCATGAAAAAAATGATGATTGATATAAAAGAGGTCAGGTTTGGAAAAGATCTCACATGGAATTTGGTAATTGGATGGATAGGTAAAGTTTTCTTTTAATAAAGTCCCAACATTGAATGGCTACAATGCATTGCACAAATAGATGATCCACTATTTTAAAATTTCATTTCACATGATGGGCACTTAAAAGGATCAACAATATTCAACTTAACTAGATGATCACTGGTTAGTATTCTTTTCTGCAAAGCCAGCCATGCAAAAGTCCCTACTTTCAAAAGAACTTTATTATTCCAACAGAAGGAAAATGCGCATTGGGGTTCTAAAGAATATTTAGATTGTGCTAATACTGCATATCCTTCCTTAATCGAATATGAGCCTATTTTTGAAGCTGACCATATTATTTTGTCTGACTTTGATGACAAGTAAACTATTTTTTCATTTAAACATTTATTGAAAAGGTTAGATTATTGGTTATTCAACAAGTTGGATGGGGGTATTTTCCAGGTTACTTTTCCTATTAATGCATTTGAACAGTGAACATAGTTCAACAAGTTTTCACCCCAAGCTTGACATAAAATAATTCTTACCTCTTGAAGCTCCTGATTAACTACCAAAGGAGGTTTCCCAATCCATTAATCTGCCCAAAATTTGACACTTTCTCCATCATTTATTTCCTAGGAGGAATATTTGGTAATGAGACTTCTGATATTTATGATGAAGTTGCAGATTACAAACCCTTTTGGGGGGTCTTCCACTGTAAATATTCTGGTTAGGTTTGCATTATCTAGGTATTTGTATTGCAATAGTTTTTCCCATTTGGCATCTACATTAGCATACATTTTCCATACAAGTTTAGCTCCAAACGCTTTGTTTCTCCATGTGAGATCTTGAATACTTTCCCCACCCTATTTTTTCCTTTTTTCCAACCCTTCTAAGGAGATTAAAGGAATTTTTTTTTTCTCATCAATATTGCCTTTCCATAGAAATGATCTTATTATATTTTCAATTTCAATAATAATAGAGGCAAGTTCTTTAAGAACTGCTAAAAAGTAATTGGGAATTGATGATAAGACTTGATTTTATTACAAGGATTTTTCCTGCTAGTGACAACCACCTAGCTTTCCAGATGATAATTCTTGATTTTATTCTTTCAATGACCTTATCCCAATAGAAATCTTTGTTTGAACCTCTAAAAAAAGGTATACCCAAATATGAACAAGGCAATTCAGGCTCTTGAAAACTCAATGTCTTAACAATTTTCTTCCTCAAATCTTCAGAAGTGCTTAGAACATAAAATTTTGACTTAGCAACATTTATTTTCTAGTCAGAAGCTGATGAATATTTATCCAAGAATTATTTTACTTGTTTGGATTCCGATACTGATGATTTATTAAATAGTAAGGTATCATCCACAAAAATATTGTGTGTTACTGATATTGAAGTGTTTGGAATTTGAACTCCTTGCCAAATATTTTGGTTATGCCTCAAAAGAATGTATTTGCTTAAGGTTTCAACCATAATTATGAAAAGGAAAGGAGAAAGGGGATCCCCTTGCCTTACTCCTTGGGTGGAACTAAAGAAACCCAGTAGATTCCCATTTATAATTACTAAAAATTTAGCCCCATAAAGACATTACATTACCCATCTTTTCCATTGAGAAGAAAAACCAAATTTTGTTTGGACCTTATTAAAGAACTCCCAGTTTACCTTATCATAAGCCTTCATCATATCGAGTTTGACAATAAAATCTGGTAATTTTGATGCATTTATGGAGTGTAGCACTTCATGTGCTACAATTAATCTCACGAGTTTCCCTTCTAGGTACAAAACCTCCATGTTCAAGGGAAATGATTTTTGGGATAAGAGATTGTAATCTCAGATAAATTTCCTTTGTAAAATTTTTATAAACTGTATTACACAATGAGATAGGCCTAAATTTTGAAAATGTTTTAGGTTCTTTGACTTTGGGAAGAATGACTATATTGGTGACATTAAACTGCTTGAGCATAAATCACATTCTCCTAGACTCTTCAAGTGCCCATAAGAGCTCAAAGCTTATGAAGTCCCAACATTTTTGAAAGAATAATGTTGTATAGCCATCTAGGCTAGGAGAATTTTTTTGAGGAAGTGAAAAGACTACATATCTCAATTCCTCTAAAGTAAATGGTCTCATCAATTGTGTATTATCTTCATTGTTTATTAAATGAGGGATTGTGATGAGGAGATCATTTTCATTATTGACCTTATTAACATTAGTTGTTTGTGGGGTAGAAATAAGTTCTAAAAATAATTTAGTGCCCTCATTGTTTATATCTTCTTCCTTTGTTAACCAATTTCCTGAAGCCAATACCTGAATAGAATGAATTGGTTTTTTTTGCCTTTTTAATATGTGCAGAAGCATGGAATAATTTTCTGTAATGATCCCCCTCTTTTAACCACAACTCTTGAGAATTTGGTCTCTAATATATTTCTTCCCTTGCACATAATTTTTCCCATTTTGTCTGCAATGCCTTCTCTTTTTATATAAATATGCATCTCGAGATTTTTTAATTATGCATTCATGCAGGGTTGTGAGTTCTTTAAATACTGAATCCTTCTGATGGAATATATTTTTGAACACTTGCTTGTTCTAAATCTTTATTTGATGTTTAACATGAACCAATTTCTTGTAAAATTGGAAAACTTTAGTCCCTTCCTCATATGAAGCATTCACACACCATTGTTTTAGCAAAACTAAAAATTGAGGATGCCTTAGCCACATGCTCTCAAACTTAAAGGAATATTTTAACCTTGGAATAGATACATCTAAGATGTCTAAAAAAATTCCATAATGATCAGATTCCAGATAAGGTAGAATATTAGAGTTTAGCTTGTGTGGAGAAGTGAACTAGTTGGGAGACACTAGGAATATATCTAGCCTCTCTGCAATTTGCAAGAAACCCTTCCTTTTGTTTGTCCACGTGTATTTCCTAGATTATGGTTGGATATCTCTCAAAGCATTTGTAAGGATGAGATGGCTAAAATCAGCCATAACCCTCGATGGAGGAATAATACCACCACGTTTTTCTTCCAATGAAATTATTGCATTGAAATTTCCTGCAATGATAAACTTATCATTATGGATTACATCAATTTTTCTAGAAATTTCATCCCACAAAATTTTGTTTTCAGTTGTGGAGGTAGGTGCATACACATTTATTAACCAAAAATGGAGATGGAATTTTTTTACTTCTACTAGCTACCATAAGTGGTAATTTTTATGAGATTTAACTTGTAGTGATTTCAGGTTCCATAGTAATAATAGTCCTCCTAAAGCCCCTTGAGCTAGAGAATGTGTGGATGCCCATCTATTCAATTTCTTTATTGAGGATTCAAAATTTTCTTCTTATATTTTTGTTTCTTGAATAAGAAAAATATATACTCTACAAGCATCTATGAATTGCTTGATGTGAGCACACTTGTCAGGGTCATTGATTCCCTTGACATTCCATGAAGAGATCCTCATTGGACTCAAGGAGAGCAGAAAACTCTCCTCAAGCTCTTGTTCAATAAATATTCAAAAATTGTCTTTTGGACCCCTGACTCAATCTATTCTTACATTTTAGTGAAGTTTGATTTTCTTCCCCTTTTCCTAGGATATTTTTGTAATAGAAATTGTAATGGAGATTGAGATAGCATTATTTCTTCAGATTCATGTCCATTTTCTTGTTTTAAGACTAGTGGTTGTGAACTATCATGAAGAGACTGATTTTCTGAAACTTTCAAAAATTGGTCTCTCATAACTATGTTTGTGGCCTTTTGGTCATTAGGGGCCGTTTGTAGACCTCAAATATTTTTCCCTAGGAGTAATTCATTGGAATATCTCTGTCCCATAGAGCCTCTTCTACTGTAATGTCATCATAGAGATCAAAGCCTACTGAAAATAATAAATTTTCAGCAAAAAATGAAGCTCAACCTTCGATAGTTTAGTGGAAGTAGTTAATTGAAGACATTTATCTTCAAAATTCACAATGTTATACTGCATAATTCCTTGAGTTTGAAGACAAAAATTTCAATGTACCTTGATGAAAGTTGTGACCTTAATGGTCAATTACTAGCAACCATGATTTTAAAACATGATATTGTGCTTATGGATGCAACATTTTAAGCAAGGCAGTGAGTGGTGGTTTGGAACAATGGTAGGTATGAAGGACTTGATTTATATGCACACTATGCACTCGAGCTTAAGAAAAAGTTCTTAGAAGAGATTGAAGGTGGATTATGGAACTCAAGGGTTACCATGATATGGATTAAAGAAAATATTGAGATCTATTTAAAATCCATTGTCATGAAGATATTAAAGATATCACATGCAAAACACTAGAAACTAGAGTAATGAATAGAACACCAAAGAGGACAGTGTGCTATGGAAGATTTAGGAGATCTCCACATTATCTAATCATAGGAAAATGCATCATTTATTATTTTTTTAAAATTAAAATAAATCATTCTAAACCCTATATACGATATGTTGATACTTCAAAAGCATCTGATTTATTTTTTTGAATTAAAAGAAATCATTCTCAAACCTATATAGGATACATTGATACTTCGAAAGCATTTGATTTATCTTTTTAAATTAAAAGGAAAAATTCTAAACCCTATGTAGAATACATTGATACTTCAAAAGAATCTGAAGGAATTTGAGAATTCTAAACCCTATATAGGATACATTGATACTTCAAAAGCATCTAAAGGAATTTGAGATAATGCAAATATATGTAAATTAAATACCTGGATTACAAATAGCAGTGTGAACAATATAACCCTTGTTCAGTAGAGCAAGAATGAGATAAGCAACAATGAATCCTATGCCTTCTATCACACACATCTCCTTACCATTCATGTCATTCTTTACTGAAACTTGGCAAGCTATGCCTAAAAATAAGGTTTCGATGAAGGTTTTAGAGTATGTTTATGAAAATGAAATCTCCTTTTTGGTGAGGTACGCTTGAAAATAAGATTTTGACAAAAGTTTTAGAGTATGTTTAATAAAGTTTTAGAGTATTTTGGTAGGCTATATTCTTGATTCCTTAAATGATTTATTCAAATGGATTGTGAATAAATAAATGACTTACTATTTAGTCATTTTTATTTGTGTGACTAAATAATTTCTAGTCAATGACCAGATTAATCATCTATTCACTTATTTATAACTGAGTTGCAAACAATTATAAAATTTAGTCATTTTTAGTTGTTGTGACTAAAATTTTTAGTCACCTAGTCATTTATTTGCCAAATTCTACTAGTGCTAATGCCTCAAATTATTCTATTAATTAAATAATATAAATTATCTAATTAATTCATTTTATCCTTTTCTGACACAAATTAATTGAATTCTATTTAATTAAATAATTCTCTTTTTCCTCTAACTTTTTGAATTAAATTTCTATTTGATCAAGAAGTGAACTCGCTTTTTTCTCTTACAATGAGATAATGTTTTTGTAGACATTGAAAAATGGCTTAGGCTTGCGACTACATTTTTCATCATCAATTCAAGATACCCACAAAATGATTAAATGATTTTATCATTTAATTATAACTTAACATCCTAATTCCTCTAACTAATTAAATAGTTTAAACCATTTAATTATTCTTATAAACTTGGTTAATTAAGTAAATTACATTAATTTACTTTAATTACATCTCTAATTAATTCTAATCTTTTCTTTTGATTAATTAAATAAGCTTCCTAAATTTATTTAATTATGTCATTTAAATTAAATCTCTTCTTCTTACTAATTAAGTAAGTTTCCTAAATTTATTTATTTAGACATTTAAATTAAATTATATTCTCCCTACATATAATTAATTCATATTCTCCCACATTTAATTAAATAAATGATTATTCATTTAGTTAATTAATTCTATCTTCTCATTAAAGTGCTTCCTTAAATTGACTATTTCATTTTGATAATGGAATCACGTACACACTTCTTCCACAAAAAAAGGAATTAATTTTATAATTAATTCTTCTATTTGAGCACTTGTCTCCTACATTTTCAATATAATATCTCATGCATAATTCTCTCCATTCCCAACTAACACTCTATCTCAGTTCACTCACCTAAATGATCTTTCATCTCCTTTTGACTCACACAATCTTCTAGTTACATCTCTTGAGTAATCAATCTAATCAGTCAAGTCACTTAACTATTCAATCAGATCCTCACACTTGATCTGGACCATTCGAATTCAAATCAATCTCAAACATCGAATCTGTGAAGCTTCTATTAAAGAATATTTTTAATTCTATCTTTGAGAAATCATAATCTTCAAAGTTTTGTTGTGAAAATACTTATAGGCTACTATTGCACACTCACAAACTAAGGGAATTTGAGAATTTCAAAGAAAAGTTGAGGAGAATAGTGGAGATGAGTCAAGCAAGCATGGGAATTAGGTGATATGGTTCTTGTTTAATTGAATTCCTTTGTTGCATTGTATTTCATTATGGATTTGGGGATCTTAGAATGATCTAGGAAATTTGTAATTTTTATCATTGTTATGATTTATTTGTTCTTAGTTATTTTCCCTTATCACATTTGGTGAATGTGATGTGAAGTAACAAACTTCGAAAAAAAAATTTGTAGAAAATTTGATTTTGTAGGAACAGGTATAGATCAATATATCCGACACAAAATGACACATCTAATATCATGAACTGCATCTAAAGAGGGAAAACACTAAAAATATCTTCAAGCTACACATTTGTGGCTTCCTGCAACACATCTCACTAGTGAAAATATTTTTTTGATTTCTAAAATTCTGAGTTTTGATTTTAATGATTAAAGTTTTTTATGACTAATTCAAAGTTTATAGCATGTGATCTAGAGGAGTTAACCTATTTTTTTACAAAATGATTGATAGAATACTAAAATAAAAACTTTCAAACTTCTAATGTATGGTCTTGTAGGATGATTGTCGAATAAAATGATCTAAAACTCCTATCTTATTTTGATTTCTTCCATAGTTGTTGAGAAATCATGTCTTAATTTCCAGCTTTATGCCCCTTCTTACTTGCCTTGGAGGAATAAATTTCTCCTTCTCACGATTACCGCTTTACCATAGCAGTTTTGGATTGCTCTAGCAGTGATAGGCCTGGTGGTTACCGTAATACCACGGTCAGCCTAAGGGCTGACCGTGGTGGCCATGGTAAAGCCACCAGCAGCTTGGCTGGCGATTACTGCATTACCGTGGACAGCCAAAGGGCTGACCGTGGTGGCTGCGGTAAAGCCTAGCTGGCGGTTACCATGTTACCGTGGCCAGCCAAAGGGCTGACCGCAGTAAAGCTACTAGCGGCCTGGCTAGGGGTTACCATGGCCACCGTGGCCAGCCAAAGGGCTCATCGTAGTGGCAGCAGTAAAGCCACTAGCAGCCTGGCTGGCAGTTACCATGTTACCACGACTAGCCAAAGGGTTGACTGCGATGGCCGCGGTAAAGCCGCCAGCGGCCTAGCTGGCAGTTACCGCCATACCGTGGCTAGCCAAAGGGCTGATTGTGGTGGTTGCGGTAAGACTGCCACCGGTCAGTAAGGGCAATTACCGCCATATTGCAGGGTGAGCTTGGGTGGACTGTGGTAGCGTGGTAAATACTATGTGGAGCTTGATCGAGCTCAGTGATTGGGTTGACCAAGTTGGACTCGATGTTAGAGCTCGACAACGAATAAGGTGAGGAAACGTGGCTCAGTGTCATGCGATTATTGGCTAGAGACCAATGTAGTAAATGCAATAGGTGTAGGTCAACCTAGGGTGGTGAAGCAGAACCCGATTTGAGTAAAGACAGTTATGGACTGGGTGGCTCGATGCAGGGAGATCGGCATGGGTAGATCATTGGTGTGATTTGATCAGAGATGATTGTACTTTGTGATTGTCGGTTGTCTGAAAGAATTGAATGCAATGTATGACTTATGTAAGTCGAGTATGTGATTGCATGAGAGAGAGTTTGAACTGTATGTTGTAAGAGATAACATTGTAATAGTGAGGATTTGATTGTGCTATTGTGAGCTGAACAAAGAAGTCAGTGATTTGTATGTAACTATTTATGTTACAGTAATACAAAATAGTCTTGACTTTGTGTGGTGGATTTTTTACCTGAAAAGGTTTTCCCATGTATATCTTGTGTCAACTATGGATGCTCATCTCTGCGTAATATATATTTTAATTGCATGTATTCATCTCAAGTAGTTTTAGAAGCCATTGGAATTGGTTTATGCTTTACTCCTTTATTGTATTAGTGTTAAGGGAATGTATTCTGCACTGTTGGGTCTGTAGATTCATGCATATTTTTCCCTTCAAGTGGTATCAGAGCTTGGCCAATTATGTTATCCTTGTAGGAAAAATAAGTTTTTGTGCTAATACTGTTTCAGTGGGAGTCTTGCATTGTTAAAACTTGTTTTTGTTTGAGATGGCGAGTACATCTGATAGAGTAGACATTGAAAAGTTTAATGTTAGTAAATTTGAGTTATGGAAACTCAAGATAGAAGACTTGCTTGTGGATAGAGAGCTTTGGATTGTTGTCTCTGAAATTAAGCCACAAAGTACAACACAAGAAGCATGGGATCTTGCTGATTGAAAAGCAAGAGGTTTGATAAGATTGAGTCTAGCCAATTATGTTCTCCTGAATATTCATGAGGAGCAGTCTGTAGCTTCATTGTGGAAGAAGCTTGGTGATATTTATCAGGGAAAGTCCCTGGTAAATAAGTTATTCTTGAGGAAGAAGTTGTACTCCTTGAAGATGGATGAAGGTGCATCTATTGCAGACCATCTGAACTCATTTAATATGAGTGTTACCCAGCTGGCCTCTTTAGGTGTAAATATTGAGGAGGAGGATCATTGCATGCTCCTATTGTGTTCGTTACTTGACAGTTGGGATCATCTTGTGATGGCCATTGGAAGCACTACTGCTGCTTTCAAGTTGGAAGATGTTGTTGCCTCATTGCTATCTGAAGAGATGTGGAGGAATTCTTCAGAGATGGCCAAAGAGGATCTTGTTGTTTGTGGTAGACCAAAGGAAAAAGGCAAGAAGAAAGACAAGAAGTCAAAATCCAAATCTGCAGGGAGATCAAAGTCTCTTGGTAAAAATTTCAAGGTGAGATGCTGGAATTGTGGGCAACCTAGTCATATCAGGAAGGACTGCAAGGAGAAGAAGAAGAAGAATGCTTTTGACAATGAATCTTCTCAAAGTGATGCAGAAGCCTTCATTGTAGCAACCTTGAAAACTTAGGCATCAGATGATGTCTGGTTAGTTGACTCAGGTGCTTCTTTTCACATGAAGTCCAATAAAGAATGGTTCTCTAAATATGAGAAGTATGACAGTGGAAAGGTTTACTTGGAAAGTGATTCAACGTTGGAGATAGTTGGTAGAGGAAGAGTCAGAATTCAATTTCCTAATGGGAGAGTCAAAGGTATTGGTGGCATACTTCACATACCAGGTTTGGCTCAAAATCTTCTTTCTGTCAGTAAGTTAAATGATGCTGGGGTAGAAGTTTCTTTTTCTAGTAAGGGGTGTAAAATGGCTAGAGGTGCAATGGTGCTAGCTAAGGGTGTTTGTACTGGAACTCTGTACAAGCTGGATGCACGTCCTATTCTTTGTAACAACGCCTCTATAAAGTCATGTAATGCTGCACCTATAGAGAAAGATGAAGACTCTTCTCTGGTTGCAAATGCTATGGACGTAAAACTCCTAGCTGAGAAGACTATGCTATGGCATCATAGACTGGGTCACATTGGTGAGAAAGGTTTAAAAACCTTGAAGAATAAAAAACTTGTAGAAGGGCTTGATGATTGTAACCTTGAGTTTGATTTTTGTGAACATTGTATCTATGGAAAACAACACCATGTTTATTTTTATTCTAGTCCTCACAAATCTTCTGGTATACTGGATTATGTTCATTCAGATGTGTTTGGTCCAATAAATGTTCCTTCGTTATCGAAGTCTAGATATTATGTATCCTTTATTGATGACTGTTCGAGAAGGGAATTTGTATACTTCATGAAAAGTAAATCAGAAGTGTTGAGTCAGTTTAAATAATTTAAATCTTTGGTAGAAAATCGGACTGGAAGGAAAATTAAGTGCTTGAGGATAGAAAATGGTGGTGAATTTTGTTCTACAAATTTTGAAAGGTATTGCAGTGATCATGGTATTAAAAGGTACAAGACAATGCCTTATACTCCACAACAAAATGGAGTTGCTGAAAGGTTGAACAAGAATCTGATGGAAAAGGAAAGGAGTATGCTGAGTGGTGCCAGTCTAGAACAAAATTTCTGGGCTGAGGCTGTGGCTACAACATGTTATTTGATTAATAGATCTCCTTTTTCAGCTCTTGTTGATAAGACACCTTTGGAAGCATGGTTTGGTAAGAAGTCCTCTCTGAGGCATGTTTGTGTGTTTGGCTGTGAGCCATATGTTTATGTGCCAAATGAAAAGAGATCTAAATTAGATAACAATGTTGTCAAGTGTATCCTCATCGGCTATGGAGTTGGTGTGAAGGGATACAAGCTTTGGAACCTTGTTACTAAGAAGGTTTTGTACAACAGAAGCGTGATATTTCATGAGTTGAAACCTTCAGTTAGTGATCAGTAGCTTGGGACAAATCAGAGTGACAAGAAGAACAAGGATGCAGTTGAAATTCTTCAAACTCTATAAAGGGAAGAGTTGCATGGTGTACCTAAGACTGAGGAGAGCTTAAGCAACTCTCAAAGTTCTGATGATGAAGATCAACCTCAGCCTTTAAGAAGATCTACTCGAGAAAAAAGGCAACCTGATAGGTATGGTTTCTCTATGTTAGATTCAAATTGTGCTTATGCCTTAATTACCAGTACTGATGAACCTAGGACTGTTAAAGAAGCAATCAGCATGGCTGATTCAAAGTCTTGGCTGGAAGCCATGAATGAAGAAATGGATTCTTTGAAAAAGAATGATATTTGGAATTTGGTACCACTGCCTAAAGGGCGAAAGCCTATTGGTTGTAAGTGGATATTCAAAAAGAAGATAGGTCTTGATGGCAGTATTGAGAAGTACAAGGTTAGACTGGTTGAAAAAGGTTTTTCTCAAATTGAGGGAATAGATTATGGAGAGATTTTTTCCCTATAGCAAAGCTGACATCCATTAGATTTCTTTTGTCTTTAGTAGTTGTATATGATTTTGAAATTGAGCAGATGGATGTGAAGACAACTTTTCTCCATGGTGAGCTGGAAGAAGAAATCTACATGTCCCAACCTGAGCATTTTGTTGAAAGAGGTAAACAAAATTTGGTTTCTAAGTTAAACAAATCTCTCTATGGTTTAAAGCAATCTCCTGGAATGTGGTACCAAAAATTTGACACGTTTGTGTTGTCAATTGGATTTGTGAGATCAAAATCTGATCATTGCATTTACTATAAATCTGAAAATAATCGTGTTCTTGTTATCAACTTGTATGTGGATGATATGTTATTGATTGGAAATAGCAAGACTATGATTTCTGATCTTAAATCTCAGTTTTCTGCAAAGTTTGAGATGAAAGATCTTGGTGCAGCTAGGTACATTCTTGGAATGGAGATTACCAGGGACAAAACAAGCAGAAAGCTTTGGGTCAGTCAGAGTAAGTATGTGAAGACAATTCTGGAGAGGTTTAGCATGGATGACTACAAACAACTTGTTGTTCCAATCATGCATGGAACCAAGTAGTCTGTTCAAGACTGTCTGAAGTCTGCTACAAAGATGGAGGACATGACCAGTGTGCCTTATGTAAGTGTTGTTGGTAGTTTGATGTATGCTATGGTTTCCACAAGACTAGACATTTCCTAAGCAGTGGGAGTTTTAAGCCGATTTATGGCAAATCTGGGGAGATCACATTGAGATTTTGTGAAGAGAGTTTTTAGGTATTTGAAGGGGACTTCAGATTATGCCTTGTGTTACCATGGTAGTATGGTTGCATCACATAAATCTCTCAGCATCTAGGGTTATGTTGATTCAGATTGGGTAGGGGACATAGATAGTAGGTGATCCACCAGTGGATACACTTTCATGCTTAATGGTGGAGCTATCAGTTGGATGAGCAAGTGATAGGCTATAGTTGCTTTATCCACGACAGTGTCATAGTACATGGTTGCAACTCATGCCTGTAAGGAAGCTATCTAGCTGAGGCATTTATGTTCAGACATTGGATTTGATGGTAGGCAGATTACAATCTGCTATGATAGTCAGAGTGCCATTTGTTTGGCAAAGAATCCAACTTTTCATGCCAAGACCCAGCACATTGATGTGCAATATCATTTCATAAGGGATATGGTTGAAGATGGCAAGGTCAGTCTGGAAACGGTGGACAGCTTGAAGAATGTTGCAGATTCTTTGACAAAGCCTGTGAGTATAGTCAAGTTCAGATGGTGCACATAATTGATGGGCCTTGGGGCCTATGACAGACAATGATATTTGCAGCAATGGGGTTGCTGAAAATGTTCACCAAGTGGGAGCTTCTTGAGAAATCATGTTTCAATTTCTAGATTTATGCCCCTTCTTACTTGCCTTGGTGGAATAAATTGCTCCTTCTCATGATTACCACTTTATCGCAGCAGTTTTGGATTGCTCTGGCAGTGACAAGCATGGTAGTTACCGAGATATCACAGCCAGCCTAAGGGTTGACCGTGGTGGCCATGGTAAAGCCGCTAGCGGCCTAGTTGGTAGTTACCACATTACTGCGGCCAGCCAAAGGGCTGACCATGGTGGCTGCGGTAAAGCCGCCAGCAGCCTAGCTGGCGATTACTACATTACCACGGCCAGCCAAAGGATTGACCGCGGTGGTTGCAATAAAGTTGCCAGCGGTCTGGCTGGTGGCTACCGCCATACCACGACCGGCCAAAGGGCTGACTGTGGTGGCCGCAGTAAGACTGCCAGTGGTCAGTAAGGGCGGTTACTGCCATACTGAAGGGTGAGCTCAGGTGGACCGTGGTAGCATGGTAAAGACTGTGTGGAGCTCGGTGACTGGGTTGACCGAGTTGGACTCGGTGTCAGAGCCTGACAACGAATAAGGTGAGGACACGTGGCTCAGTGTCGTGCGATTATTGGCTAGAGGCCAATGTAGTAAATGAAGTAGGTGTAGGTCAATTTAGGGTGGCAAAGCAGAACCCAATTTGAGTAAAGACAGTTATGGCCTGGGTGGCTCGATGCAAGAAGATCGACATGGGCAGATCATTGGGGCGATTTGATTAGAGATGATTGTACTTTGTGATCAGCGGTTTTCTGATAGAATTGAATGCAATGTATGACTTATGTAAGTCGAGTATGTTATTGCATGAGAGAGAGAGTTCAAACTGTATGTTGTAAGAGATAACATTGTAACAATGAGGATTTTATTGTGCTGTTGTGAGCTAAATAGAGAAGTTTGTGATTTGTATGTAACTATTTATGTTACTATAATACAGAACAGTCTTGACTTTGTGTGGTGAGTTTTTTACCTAAAAAGGTTTTCCCACGTATATCTTGTGTCAACTGTGGATGCTCATCTTTGTGTAATATATATTTTACTTGCATGTATTCATCTCAAGTAGGTTTAGAAGCAATTGGAACTAGTTTATACTTTACTCCTCTATTGTATTAGTGTTAAGGGGATGTATTCCGCACTATTGGGTCTGTAGATTCATGCATGTTTTTCCCTTCAATAGTTTGAGTCTTCACATAGGATTTTTTTTTTTAATTAAACAGTTAATTAACCCTACTTTGAGTCTTCACATAGTAGTTTTTTTGTTTAATTAGGGTGGATTTATTACTGTTCTCTATGCTTGGGAAGGTTGGTAGGCTCATATTCTCTCATCTTGGGAAACCTTGGTGATTAGAAAGCCAAACCCATCCACTCTTATGTTTACCTATTAGAGCGCCTACCTTGGTGGGAAATAGTAATCAGCCCAAGGGAATGACCCAGATGGAAATGAGCTAAAGCCAAACTATTCCCAATTGGTATATGGGTATGTGTAGGATCATGATGGGCCAAAAAGTGTCAATATGATGGGTCTGTGGCTGACGATTTGTTTTTTACCCAAAATTGATGAAATGAAAAGGGTTTTTAAAGGAGATTCTTAGCTTTCCACCAATATAAATTATTCTTTACTTTGAATTTAATAAGAAATTATTATTCATTTTCTTTGAATTATGACTAAATTCCTGATTGATAGGCTGATTTAAAAACATATATAGCTTTCAAACGGTAACAATTTTTTTGAATCCAAAACATGCATCACATTATATGCTTCATATACTATAGGATTAAAAAAATAAAAATTGAATTTCATGAAGTTTTGACCAAGTTAAGGTGGTCAGACATACGAGTTTTTTATATTTTTTAAAATTTGTAATAAAAAAATCATAATTAATTATTTACTTGGAAAAAAATTACAAAAAATATGCATCACATAGGGACATGAGTCGTCTACTTATATCTAAAATATTATAAAAATTTATTATCATTTTATTGTGGTTAGGGCGGTTAGAAAAACACCTACCTCTTATTTTTTCTGTGAAATTTAACTACTACTGTATTGAAATTTCAAATTTTTTCCAAATAGATTTAAAAAAAAAAAAAACGTAGTAGTTTAGAAACTGCATTCAATTTGCTACAAATTCGATTCTTCCATATTTTTGAAATAATATAGATAATTTATTCAAATTTATATGTCAAGTTTCCTAACTCTGATTTTTCTGATTGTTTTCCACTTTAGGGCCTTTTTTTTCCATGATGATCCTACACATACCCATATAAATTTCAACTCTACTAGAAATATATAGCATTATAGGTGTGAGTGTGTTATACAGACAAGTGATTCCCTCTGTACCCGCATGGTACATTAAAACCTATAGAGTGTAACCTCTATAGGCTAGGAGTCCTCGTTATTGGAGCTAATCTTGCCTCATGTATAACCACCTAAACGGGTGTCCTGATTAAGAAAAAAAAAATCAGATTGCCAAAAAACCTTCTATCTACTAGTGCAAGAATGATCATTCTGAAGTTGATCCACATTATACATGTAGTATAGTAGTAGAGATGAAAAATTACTTGATCATTCAAGAATTCAGATCTTGGTGTACCAGAGAAGTGTGTACCATGGAGGGGAACTAGTACCACTAAGATCCTAAGTCATTCGATCTAGATAGTGTTGTTGGAGGTAACTCTAAGTGGGAGTCTAGTGGATATTATCATTGCCATCCTTAAGATTGTAAATTGTCTATTTACTTATTTCAAACACTCTACTTGGCATGTCTTATGTCTATGTTCAATAATATCTGATCAAAGATAATAAAAAATCCAAGGTTCAATCCTAAACATGTAAAAAAATGTCAAAACTTAGGACCAATTCACTGTCAAATTCATTTATAACACATAAAACCGCATCTAATATTCTGAGTTGCAATTTCCAAAACTTGCAACACATCTGACATATTAAACCTCTTTTATGAACTCTTATGATGCATCTGATCTAATGAACCACATTTGAAGTCTATAACGACGCATCTTCCTATCACAAATAATATTACACTTAACAGATTGAAAACTCATAAGCAACCCCATAGGATCTCATTATTTGATCTACCCTCTACTAAAAAATTGGATCCAAACTTGAGACTTGTTCATGTTTAGGTTTATCCTCAGTTTTCCTAATTATATGATTTTACTAGTAAACCACATCTAATACTATAAACTACATCTATGAGTTTTTGTGATGTATATGATCTTCAAAACCACATTTGCAGTCTGGAATGACACATCTGCCTATCACATAAAATCTTACACTTAACTAACTGAAAACTCATAAAAAACCCTGTAGGATATCATTTTATGATCTACCCTCTACTAAACAACTAGATCCAGACTTGAGACTTGTTCATGTTTGGGTATGTGTAGGATCATCATGGAAAAACAAGCCCTTAAGTGGTGATGAAAATTCAAAAAATCAGAGTTAGGAAACTTGACGTAAAAAATTGAATAAGTTATCTATATTATTTTAAAAATATGTAAGAATAAAATCTGTAGAAAATAGAATGTAGTTTCTAAGCTACTAGGTTTATTTAAAAAAATAAAATCTATTTGGTGAAAATTTGAAATTTCAATACAATAGTACTTAAATTTCAGGGAAAAAATAAGTAGGTGTCTGTTTGACCACCCTAACCAAAATAAAATGATAATATTTTTTTATAATATTTTAGATATAAGTGGAGGACTCATGTCCAGATGTGATGCATATTTTATTATAATTTTTTTCCAAATAAATATTTAATTATGAATCTTTTATTACAAATTTTAAAAAATATAAAAACTCGTATGTTTGACCACCTTAACTTCGTCAAAACTTCATGAAATTCATTGTTTTTTCAAAATCCTATAGTATGTGAACCATAGAATGTGATGCATGTTTTAGATTCAAAAGATGTGATATAATTTGAAAGCTATAGATGTTTTGCAATCAGCCTATCAATCAAGACTTTAGTCATAATTCAAATAGAAAATGAATAATAATTATTTATTAAATTCAAAGTAAAGAATATTTTATATTGGTAGAAAGTTGAGAATCTCCTTTAAAAACCCTTTTTCGTTTCATCAATTTTGGTTAAACAAAAAGTTGTCACCCACATGGGCCATCATATCACTTACATATCGCCACTTTTTGGCCCATCATGATCCTACACATACACATTTAGCTTTATCCTCAATTTTTCCTAATTAGATGGTTTTACCAATAAACCACATCTGATACTCTAAACCACATCTATGAGTTTCTGTGATGACTCTAATCTTATGAACTGTATTTGCAGTCTGTAACGATGCATCTTGCTATCCAAGAAAATATTATAATTAACAAACGAAAAACATAGAAGATTTACTATAGGATTTCATTATCTAATCTACTCTTTGTTGTAAACCTGATCCATACATGTGGCTTGCTCATATTTAGGTTCATCCTCAGTTTTCCTAGGTAGTTTCATCATTGCATTACTTAGATCATCCTAAGGATACTTAGGGAAATCCTTGTCCATAATACATTGTATACCTTAGGATAGATAAATTGTCTTACTTTGATTGAAAATATGATTCAAATATAATTTCCCTTGAAATATCATTTTACAATCTATCCTTTTTCATCTTAGTGGAATTCCTCAAAATCAACAAGCTAGTTTGAAATCCACCCAATCAACTTGTCACTTAAAATTTCTGGTATTGATCCTAAAACATCATTGGAAATACTAGTTGGAACCTTGTATCAAACTTGATTAGTTAGTGACTCATCCCTTAATTATCCATAGGTATTGACATATAGTTTCTATTATACCTTAGTTATTGCATGTCATAAATTATGCCAAAAAAAGACCAAAAATATAGCTTAACTTTCACATCCTAAATATTTTCATTTTAGATTCATTTTAGGTCATACCTTATATTCCAAAAAATACAAAAAAAAACCCAAATTAGGTAGTTGCATACTGTACAATTTTTACATTTAGGAGTCATCCTCCTTTGAGAAAATCCCATCTTATGGTCCAAACCAGATTACAAAAGAGACGATTAGAAATGGACCCTTCATGAAAATGTGATGACCTTGACAATCCCACTAGCGAAATGAACCTCGGTCCTAAACCTCCCCAGGTCAATACCAATACCACACACATTGGGTCAACATCACAAAAACCTCTGAAATCTAACCCATACCATAACCCATTTTGAAAATTTCCCCATGAGAGACGACCAAGGTTGTATCACTGTTGAGGAACTTGAGGTAGTAGTCCAAGATCTTGAGGTGGCTGAATTTTTCATTGATCTCACCATACTCAACCCTGAGATATTTTTAGCCAAAATCCTAGAAGACGAGGTTAAATTACCACCTTGATTTGACATAAATACACTACAAGCTGTGTGTTCACCTAGAAATGTCTCAAACCAAAACTAGGGACCTAAAAAACATATTCCATAGAACGTTACACCTCAAGTAAACCTCAATGTACCTTCGGGAGGAGCTACATAGAGTGCTTCAATGATTTACACTACTTCCACTTTTGGTATGCCCTCCACAAATCCATCTATAGCATCATCTATTTCATAGTCTAGGACATAGGCTGTGACCATATCAACATCAACGCCTATTACACAGTCAACAACACAACCAACAGGAACTAACCCATTTGCGACCTCAACAAAAACTGTGAATACCTCCTCAAACAATCCTAATGGATGCAAGAGAATAATATTTTCAGGTTCAGGACCCACAACCATGATTAATGTCAAGGGTACCACATATAGTCATGCTATCCCCCAAAATAGTACTCTACAAGGACAAAAAGGTACACATACATCACCTTGGGTGAATCCAGCACAACCAACATTTCAATCAAATATCTTTACATCAAACACATCACAACAAGGTAACGCTCCACAAACCACAAGTCAGAACACACAAGCAAAACCCAATATGAACCCCTCATATACACATATATCCCAGGTAAAATAATAGATGTCTCCATACACCTATCAAGTATCTACGTAAAATGTGGGACTCAAAAATACAAATGACATACCAAACCCATAGGTGGATGCTCTAACTACACAAATTGTTGATTTGCATAAAAAAATTAAGAACACGCAAGTAAAAATGAATAAATTATACAACATGTAGGACCTACATCCATATCCCTTTGATAGGACTATCTACATGCCTCATTTTACAAAAGGATACACAATCCTGAACTCTCCAATGTACAAAGGGATAGGAAACCCAATAGAGCACATCAAAGAATTCAAGATGGCTTGCATTGACATTGCATTGGAGCATACATGCTTGATGAGGTTAATCCCTAGAACTCTTACAAGTTTTTCACTTGAGTGGTTTTTATGATTACTTGGAGGCATACGCACATGGTCCGAGTTATCCAAAAAAATTGTTGACAACTACGCCTTTAATATCAAAAAATGATATCACATTAGCCACTTTGTATACCTTGAAACAAGAAGAATGAGAATCCTTTATCAAATACTTCTAAAGATGGAGAAACTCAATGAGCCGAAGCTAGTTAGAGATCCCTGAGAAACAAAAGGTGTAAATATTTTTTGAAAACCTCCTAGATTCTTTAAAGGATCCCTTATAAATTCACTGCTGTGCCCACTTTGCAGACCTGGTAGAAAAATGGACAATGATTGAGAAATCACTTGTTTCTAAGGGAACCCTTAATTTATCTAAGAGTATAAAAAATCAACACAAGTTCAATCACAAAAAAATAGTGGTACTGAAACAAAAATGTCACAAATGACGGGGTTGTGGATACCAAAGTAGTAATCAAGGACTAGGACAATAGAGACCACCTAGGAATTACATCAAACGTGAATACACTCCTCTCGGAGAAGCAATTGAGTCCATACTGAAGAAATGTGTTCATTCAGGTGTCATACAACTAAGGGAACCCATGCCTTACATGTTTGAATTTAAACCCTCTTGGTAGGACAATAATTCCTTTTGTGAATACCACCAAGGTAAAGGACATAAAACATCTTCTTGTAGACAACTAAAAAATATTATTTAGTACCTTATCGAACACAAAGTAATCAAGGTAGAGGGACAAAAATAATGTACTTCCAATGAAGATCACACGATCTACAAGAATCCTCTTCAAGACCATGGTTCAAGGAAAGCCTCTGGTTCAGGTACTAATAACAATAATTTGGCCAATTATACGGCTAATGGCTATAATTACACCAAAATCCCCCCTCTTCAAGCTGCAGATGAACATATCAACACCATTATCATCAAGAAGACCCTAGAGTTCACTATAAACACTCGTAAAACTAAAATAACCATACCTGGCCCTTCCCCTCCCAATCAATCCCAAGCTAAAGGCTATTTTAACTTGATGTATCATCTAGGAAAAACCCCAGAATAAATATCCATACTAGACCTGGTATGCACATCACCAAAGAATAGGGCCATCCTAGATAGGACACTAAAAGAGACTGTTATCCTAGACAACCTCAAATTCAATCGATTTCAAGACATCGTTGAATTCCTGGTGAGCTCTCACCAAGTTACCTTCTTTGACAAATACTATTCAACCCAAAAGATGAACCATAATGACTCACTACACATTGAAGCCTTCATCCATCAACATATGATGAAATGAGTCTTGGTATATGACAAAGTTGGATTGAATGTTTGTTCCCTAAAATTGGTTAATACATTGGATTTCTCTAAAGAATGTGTGGATAAGAAAAAGAGAATAGTTGTAAAATATTATGATGATGAACGATCCTCTGACGGCATAATTATACTTCCACTCTGAGTGGGACCCATAATGTTGGATACGAATTTCCAAGTATTAGATCTGGAAATCCCTTATAATCTTCTCCTCGATAAACCATGGATTCATTCCATAAAGGTAGTTCTCTCAATGTATCATAAATTCCTAAAGTTTCCATACAATGACACCAATATTATGATCCAGGGTGATCCTGATCCCTTTAAGTATTGCAATAAACATACAAGGAGTCTCTGAATGTCAAGTGCCACTTAATCGTGAAGCCTTGATGTCAAATTTGGAAAAATACATTGACCCCTCAACACTCCACAAAATATCTAATGTCACTCAGTCATCTACCTCCACATCCTATACTTCCACTTCCAAATGCCTAGACCTCGAGATCCAGATCCAAAGAAAGGGATGTTGAGAATATAACATGAACACTACCTTTTTCATTACCATGATGCCAAAATCAACAAAGATATATGGAATGCCATGTTACAGTATCAAACCTAAGGTCCTAATTCATGTACCTCCTAAAACTACTTTCATAAAATGGGGAGACCTCGGTAAGGAAGATATTGAAGATGTATCTAAATGGATCTCTAAAGAAGAGGTGACACCACTTTCAATACAACAATATGGTAAAGGGTTTCTAATGATGCAAGGAAAATTTTATGATGAAACTAGTCAGTTAGGAATAAAAAAATGGAAGAAGAGAACCTTACATACCTACTAAATTGGGGAATAATCTTGGGTTAGGGTGGACACCACTGAAGATTGATACCACTAAAACCAAATTTCCTTCAAATAAGGAAGTATGTGCTTCTGAATGTGCCGAGACATCAGAGGATTTTGACTATGACTTTTTTGATGATAATGATTCTAACAACTGGGAATGGGAATCCTATGCCTCTAGCACTTATGAAATAGATAAAATTTTCCATGAGCTAGACACACCTAGCCCTAAGGTAACCAATTGTATGAATTCCAACATCCTAGACAATACCTCAATCCTTACCTTATAAACTACTTCCCCATAACTTGCAAATACTGATGATGGCATTTCCCTAGTCTACCCACAACTAGTTGACTGGGACCAACAATGTCCTATTATTTTGGATACCTTTGAGAATGACAAAGCTATTGTTGAGTTCATGGGACTGAGAGAAGGAATTCCATGGGGAGACCATAAATTTGGATTCAATATAGAAATTTTTATGGTAGCATACTTTAGTGAGACTGCATCACCTTTTAGTCATAAAAATAATAATAAAGAGAAAAAGGAAAGGCCTTTGGAAGAAAACTGGCAGGCACCCTCTGATCATGAAAAATTAAAAAAAAAGGATGTATCCGAAGGTGAAAACCTCCCCGAGGTGCCTAAGGATGGAGGATTGGACTTTCTCCCCATCACACAAGAGCGATCACTGATGCTAATTGAAGATACACAAGAGGTCAACATTGGAGCACTTGAAGATCCTAAGATAGTGTTACTAGTAGCTTCCTTGATAGAAGAAGAAAAACCTAGCTTCCAAGAATTCTTCACACAATGTAAGGGTAATTTTTCCTAGTCATACACTGACATGCCTGGGTTGGACCACGAGCTATTCTTACATCACTTTCCATTGAATCTAGATGCTAAACCGGTAAAGAAAAACTCAAGAAAATGCATCCACAAATCACCTTGTTGGTCAAGATAGAACTAAAGAAACTCTTGGATTCTAGCTTCATCAGGTCTATTTATTATGTAGACTAGATCTCCAATTTAGTAGCTATCAGAAAACCAAATGGTCAAATCCGCATGTGTACTGAATTCAAAGATTTAAGCAAGGCATGCCCTAAGGACAAATTTCCTGTCCCCAACATCAACATGATCATTGATCTTATAGTAGGATACAATATGTTGTCCCTTATGGATGGTTTCTCTAGCTATAATGAAATTTTTATTGCTCCTGAAAACCAACACAAAAAAAAATTCACTTCTCCCTGGGATACCTATTGCTAGAACGTCATGCCCTTTGGGTTGAAAAATAAAGGAGCTACATATTAGTGGGCAATGAATACTATATTCCATGACCTAATACATACCATAATGGAGGATTATGTTTATTATCTCCTTGTAAAGTCCTTAACCAGAGCTGATCATCTAAAGTTTTTATAAAGAAGTCTTTCAACAACTAGAATAATACAAGGTCCATCTCAACCCAAAGAAGTGTTTTTGGGGTGAAATTTGGAGAATTGTTGGGATACATTGTCTCACATAGAGGCATATAATTCGATCACTCTAGGGTGAAATCCATCATAGAAATGCCTTAGCCCAAGAACATCAATAAATTAAGGAAATTACAATGGAGACTACACTATTAGGAGATTCATTTCTCAACTCTCTTACAAATTCCATCAGTTTCAGTACCTGTTACATAAAGGGATCCCTTTCATATGGACGAAAAAATGACAGGAAGCCTTTCAATAGAGAAAAGAGTATCTCCTAACACTTCCCATGTTGATGCCACCAATAGATGGGAAGAACCTCAAATTATATGTAGCTACAACCACAACAACACTAGGGGCACTACTTGCTCAAAATGACCTCGAGGAAAAGGAAAGAGAAATTTACTATATTAGTGGGACCTTGGTGGGGTATGAACTCAAATACACTCCTATCGAAAAGGAGTACCTTGCAATGGTCTTTGTAGCATAGAAGTTAAGGCATTACATATTAAACCATCAAACAAAGCTGGTAGCAAAAATGATCCATTCAAGTATCTTCTCAATAGAGCAACATTAACAGGGTGATTAGTAAAATGGGTCATGGTCCTTAGTGAATATGACATCCAATATGTCGGGTGTAAGGAAATCAAAGGATAGGTAATAGAAAATCAACTCATAGATGTTCCAACACAAGCAAAACATACCCTTATCATTTATTTTCCAAATGAGTCATTCTTCATTGTTGAGACATGTAATGTGTGGAGGATGTACCTTGATGGCTCCTATACCAATCATGGATTAGTTGTTGGGGTAGTTTTTTTCACCGCACAAGGTGACATGATACCAAAATTATTTAGAATAGAATTCCCTTGTACAAATAATATTGCAAAATATGAAGTGTTAATGAGATTGTGTATGGCAGTCAAGTGGAAGATCAAAAGTACTCAAGTCTTTAGAGATTCACAGTTAGTCATCAATCAGGTCAATTATGACTATAACACAAAGGATGAGAAATTTATTTGCTATAATAAAATGGTTGACATCTTCAAGCTTTACTTTTTTAACATCACCTTTTATTAGATACCTCACATACAAAATAAAGTAGTAAATTCCATGACAACCATTGGATCACTCTTGGACATACCTAGCAATGCATCATAATACAGGTTCTTAGTGGAACAACTATTGGTTCAAACTTTTGATGTCCCATAATTTGAAATGGTTTGTGAACTTGTTCATCCTTAGTCAACTTGGTACCTAGACACTTATAATTACCTTCATTCCTAGATTTTACTTGGTAAATTATCCAATAACCAAATCAAGAACTTCATACTAAAATCCTCTTGTTATTCCATCATCAGGGATACATTGTACCAAAAAAATCTTTGGAAATGGCCTACTCTGATGTCTCAATAACATTAAAGCACAAACATACTTATGCAAAGTGCATGAAGGAATTTGTGGTGCCCACTCTAGTGGTCCAACTTTAGCCAAAAATATTATGCGGCTAGTATACTATTGGCTAACTATGGAACATGAGGCATATCATTTTGTCAAAAGATGCAAAGAATTTCAAGTTCATAGCCCTGGCCCTTTTCTCAATGGGGTCTTGACCTCATGGGAAAAATTTACCCCACTTACTCAAATGGCCATAAATTCATTATAACCGCCACTAAATACTTTACCAAATGGGTAGAGGCCATCCCCCTTACCTTCATCACTAACAAAAAATTCACAAAGTTCATTCTTAATTACATCATTTGTTGATATGCTATTCCATAGTCCATAATCACCGACAATGGTCATCCCTTCAAAAAATAAGATGTTCGCAAACTGTGCAAACAATTCCACGTCCAACACCATTTTTCCACTCCCTACTACCCACAAGGCAACGATCAAGCCGAGACATCCAATAAAACCATAATTAAAATCATGAATAAAACCATCAATGTCATTGGCCATGATTGGAACATCCAACTCAACCCTACCTTATGGGCATATCAAACTAGGATTCATACTCCCACTGGAGCCACCCCATTTTACCTAGTCTTTGGTTCAAAGGCTATTTTCCCCATTGAGGTCAAAGTCCCCTCTCTCTGAGTGTCCATGAAAGGGTTAATCAATGATGAAAAGTACATGATATGTAGGCTACATGAGACGGAATTAAAAGATGACTGAAGACAAAAAGCATTGACCCACTTACAAGCATATCAAAACTGCCTTTGTAAAAGTTACAACAAGAGGGTCTTGGTCAGACAATTCGACATTGGTGACCTTGTACTAATGCAAAATCCTAAAAACTAGGCAAAAAAAGATAAACCTGGTATGTTTGAGCCTAATTGTCTAATCCCTTATTTCATCACAACTTCCTTTAGTTCCAAGGCATATTGGTTGTCTACTCTAGAGAGAGAACCATTATCTGAGCCTATAAACATCTTGCACCTGCACAAGTTTTAAACATAACTTTAGAGAGCTCAGTTAAAACCATAAAATACAAAAAATGAAAAAATGAAAAAAACCAAAAAAATAGTAAAGAGGAATAATCCACCCAATAGTGAAAACCATCTCAATGGTGCTTTGGATAAGTACCATGGTGAAAACCTAGAAAAAAAGTGACGTGTGTAGATAATCTTTTCTCTTTCATCTATTGTCACTTCATAGGGTCTTTTCACCTTCACCCATATTAATATAACTATCCCTCCTTCATTGTGTGACACCCATAATAAGAGTAGTTGCTAGTCCTATTTCTTGAGATTGGATGATGCTTGCAATGTATCGCGCATAATCCCATTTACCATCCAATCCCATATAGTATCTAACTAGGGAGAAATACCTAACACCCATTCATGGTGAAATAAACCTCTAGATCTTCAGAACCTAACATACTTAGAAACCACAAAAACATTTAGAAAACATGTCAAAAATGTGAAAACATTCAAAACGCGTGTCAAAAATGATTTTTTTTTTGAAAAATGTCAAAATCCCAAAAACATCCAAATAATAAGAAAACTTCAAAAACAAAGTCAACATTTGTCATATCAGTCTTTTTCATTGTTGAACTATGTTGCCTCTATGATTGGACGTAGGTAAGGCCATTTTTTGATGTTCCCCTAAGGCATTAGGTTAGTTCCTTTTAGGTTTGTCAAAGAAAACACAATAAAATCATGAATTACTCTTTGTCAAATAAAGAAAAGTCAAGTTGTGTCAAACTACAATGTCTTTACGTGTATAACATAGGCAAGACCATCAATCCATGAGCCCCCGAGGCAACAATAGGTCAATCCTTTAGGGTTCATAATATTCACTATCACTCACATCAGATGTCTTCCAATGAAAAAATCCTTTTTAAGTTAGTCTTGTTGGTCAAAGTCATGTCAAACTATGAGGTCTCTGCATGTATAGTGTACGCAAGGCTAATCTTTGATCAGCCCCTAAGGCCCCTAGGATATGTCCTTAGGTTAGGTTCTTAGTCAAAATCTTGGAAAAAAGGAAAACATTGGAAAAATTGAAAACTAAAAAATTTGTTAAACATCTCAAAAAAATTGGTCATACAACGAACGACTCGAACACAAGGTCGAAAATGATGCACAATCCAACCAATCAAAAATCAGTCCAACATCAAATCTATCAAATCAATCATTTAAGGGTCTTCAATTTGTATCCTTCTTGACGTTAGATTTAGGATATGTATTTCTTGAATCAACATCAAATATATCAAGTCAATCATCTAAGGGTCTTCAATATGTATCCTTGATGTAAGACTCTTTTTTGTCAAACAATTTGTTCAGGATATGTATTTCCTAAATCAACATCAAATATATCAAATCAATCATCTAAGGGTCTTCAATATGTTTCCTTCTTGACTTCAAACTCTTATCTACCAAACAATTTTATTCAGGATATGTCTATCTTGAATCAACACCAAGTTTATCAAGTCAAGAACTTAAGAGTCTTCAAGATGTGTCCTTCTTGACTTAATATTATGTCATGTCATTTATTCAAGATGTTTCCTTACTGAATCCTGACCCTAGCAATAATCAAACAGAACATTGCAATCTTCTTTAGGATGATTCCTTCCCAAAGAATGACCAGTCAACCCTATCATCACCAAGCCAACCTTGGAAAACAAACAAAGATCTTACACACATGTCTTGACAATAATTTTTCATTTATTTTTGGATGATTTAATAAGACCATGTGACTAGCCACCTTGATGATGTCCTATGACGAATTTAGAGGAGCGACAATGTTACATGAACATATCTTGCTTTTTGACTGATTGTCTTATCTTTTCAAAATTGTCATGTCACTAGCCACCTCAAGGATGTCTTGGCAACATGATTTAGAGGAGAAACAATGTATCATGATTATTATCTTATATTTTCAAAGCTATCATGTCACTAGCCACCTCAAGGGTGTCCTGGCAACATGATTTAGAGGAAAAAAGATTTTTTTTTTTTATTAGACTACAGGAATCTGGTAGCATGACCCCCTATAAACTACAATGCGCCTGGTAAAATTTTTAACGTGATCGGCAGCGCTGGTGTGACACGCCCTCCAGTACCACGGGGGTGGGGGAGACTAGACCTCGTGACCAACCTCCTGCAATAGGAAAGATTTAGCCAACCGAGCTAGGGCCCCAACCCGAGGAACAAAGATGTTTCATTACATGTTTTTTTTGGATTATTGTTTGTGGTTTTAATTGAAAAAAAGACTTGGAACAATTGGGTTCCTAGGTATGAGTCATGACAATCCTTGTCTGTGACTATTTTTTTTCAGAAAAATCATGACATTGCACACCATTGGTCTACCTCAAATCATAGTATTTCTTGTCTTTTTCAATAAACCGCCCATTGATGATAAAATGAAAATGATTAGTATATTGACAACAAAGTGATGACATATATTTCTTTCATGCTAACATTCTTCTTCCATCACATCAGGATGATGTACTATGACACAAATAAATCACCTACATTCATTACAACATTAGAGCAACATAGAACTTACATCCATTTTTTATAAGGAAATAAGAACATCACAACATTATCATATAAATTTGCATAACATGATATATTTAGATAACACAATGCATACAATGACTATATATCATAACTCACATGCATCCATTAAATTAAAAATCAAGTGCATAAATCATATTTATAAGAATACATCATCATCATCAAATAAGCATGAATCTTAAAGGAATCATCAATGCATCACATAAAAAAAACATCATCTAATCACCATAAAAAAAATGCATCACATATATATAAATGTGTCACAATATAATATCCAAGATGTATATCAAAAATACAGCTTGCAGGCTCTATAATCATAATACAATGTCTATAATATATAAACATGTCCCTATTCCAAACTCCTACTACTCTGATGAGGATAATGAGGAGGTGACTAATAGGGAGTGCCTGAAGATCGTTGTTTGGACGAGGGCCTATCATATTGTCCTGGCCTACCAGGTCCTAAGACACCACCATTACTTTGGGATCTATAGTGGAACTGTTGGTTACATGATCTATTGTTGAGTGCTTGAGAAGCACTAGGAGCGTGTCTCTCAGGAGGTACCTCATTGTCATACAAATCCTTGTAGTATTGCTCTTAGTCGCCAGCTCTGGCCAACTCCCAAGCCATATCAACAACTATTGCACTACAAAGAGTGGAAAACTCTAAAAAACTCCACTATGTCTCTTGCCTTTGTGTCATTGCCTAATCCCTCTCCTAATAGGCACTATCTCTCTCCAAACATGTCTCATTTCTCTCTGTGGACACAACCCTAACCTGCTCCTCCAAGGCCTCTACTCTAGCCTTCAAATTGGCTAGTCATTGATCTATGGTACCCTCCTCCTCTTGCATTGGTCTCTCCCCCTCATCCACATCCCATTCCTCTACAATACGGTCTCAGAGCTCTCTATCCTCGTCTCCCATATTCTCATCAAGAAAGTCCTTCACATCCTTGTATCTGGACCATAATGAATATAGGGCATACCAATCCTCCTCCTATCCCTTGAACTCCTCCTCGACTGCCTCCTCACCAATGGACTTCTCTCCAATGACTTCCTCCCCAATGGCCTTCTCACCAATGGCCACCTCCTCACCAACAAACTCCTCCTCTCCCTCCCCCTCACCCTCATGGATGGGTGACAATACTCTACCCCGACCTCTACCTCTTTGTCGACCTCATTGACCACCCCTCCTACCTCCTCCTCTACCATCATCACCTCCACCCCTACCACCTTCACCACCTTGACCACATTGACCACCCCCTCTACCACCAATCTAACCTCGTGGGGTTGTACCTTGATGCTCTACCGTTGCTAGCTAATCAGGATTTGTGTAAGGCACAAGTATATGTTGTGCCCACCAAGTATCGTAAATTTTTATTGTACTAGAATCCACTACCCGACCCCTCCATGCCCACTACACTAATTGCAGTGCATCAATATCTTCGTTTGTTTTCGCTATGGGAATTGTAACATGATAGATTTTTCTGCAAACTAGAATAACAAAGTTAAATCCTAATCTAAAATAATAATCTAAAATCTAACAACAAAGAACGAGGAAATAAACTAAACAAACTAAACAAATTAATGGAAAGCTCTCACCGAATATGCATTCATCCCTTCAAATTATCTTGATTCTTCTTCTCCATTTTGCCTTTTCAGTATTCTTGCACTTAGATTTCAATGTTTGAATGCAACTATAGTTTTGTCGAGTGTCTAAGAAAAATATCGAAGTTGAATATCTTCTCAAAAGTATGGGATTTTGGGAGGAGGAATAATGATATTGATAGGCCATTTTATAGATTTTGGGTTTTCAAACGATCGACTCAGATTGAAAGAGAGATCGACAGATGAGATTGATGAATGCCATGTGATGTGAGTTCTGTGTCAGATAGAACATGAGTTAGAATACGAGTTAGAACATGAGTTCAGGAAAGACTGCAAATAGGGACTGAGTTAGAACGTGAGTTAGAACACAAGTTCAAGATCTTAATCTCCAAAAATACAATAAATAGACTTTGTATGCAAAAGCCAAAGTTAGAACTCGAAGACTAATGCATTCAAATGCAAACAAGAGTTAATTAATTAAATAAAGATATTTAATTAATAAAAAAGATCATGCATATGAGTTGGAACTAGTTAACTGACTAGTTGTGATGGAGAGTCTTCTCGCAGAGATAAACTAGTGTTGAATTCATAGATAACTAGAGAACTAAAAATAGATCTCGAGTCAGAAGGTGAGTGAATGACTTAGATAACTGATTGATAGAAGAATATGACATAAATAGTTAAATATGAATTAAATGTTAATTTAATTCAACATTCGAAAGTGAGATTTAGTTAAATAAATAAAGATAATTTATTTAATTTGACTGTTTGGAAAGGATAATATAAATAATTAAATAATAAATATTTAATTATAAATAAAGGGGTTAAATGAATAATTAAATAAATATATTTAATTATAGTTGAAATATGACAAAGGGGGTAATTAAATAATAAATTATTTAATTGATAGATAAAGGGGGAAGAATTAATTAGTTCACAACATAATTAACTAAATATAATTAATTTAATTAATCAAGTTGAATAAAGGTCATTTATGAATTAATGAATCAATTAAAAAGGGATATTTAATTAATAGAGGAAATATGTGTTAGAAAGGTTAATTAAATAATAAACATTATTTAATCAAGACCATGGACTATAGAAAAATTATGTCGAATATGTACTCGCAGGCCTAGACCAATTTTTGGTATCCACAGTTTGCCTCTCTTTGATACAATGTTGGTACAACATTGTGTCAAAGAGAATATGCCACGATCATGCCCCAGTATGAAACAGGTTATGGTATGCCCCCTCAGGAAAATTGACAGATTTTTGAAAGTGTCAAAAATATCAGGAAATATTCCTGATAAGTCAATTGGATAGTCATAAATGCTATGGAGTTGACGGAAATGAATTTGGAGTTGATATGGACGAATACAAGTTGTTTAAAGTTGAAAGGTTAAGCGGCCAACAGATTAGGTCAGAAGAAATGCCATTTTTAACCCACCTATAAATAGGAATTAGGGCTAAATCAAATTCATTTGCACCTGGAGGAGATTGAAAAAGAAGAGATTTTTCTCTGACTAGCTGACAAAATGGCACCCATTACATACGCTGCGCATCGCGGTTATCGGATCCAGATATTTAGGAGGCCAGCCGACATAGGACCACCAGTATGTACCTGAAAATGAACTTGTGAAAGTTAATTTTGCATGTATTTCTAGGCATTAGATAATTAATGAACCAAATGCGGTGCATCATAAATGACACATATGCCATCGTATTCGCCACATCTGACTACGAAATGACACATTTGCAAAAACACGTTGAGGCTAGGTTAGTTGGTTTAGGGAATGATCGCATGTGAAGTATTATGCACCGAATGTGTAGTTATGCAACACATTTGCATTAGGGATAAACGCAGGTGTAGTTGTGAACCACATACGTTGTTGTGAAACACATATGTTGAAGTTAGGCGGGATGATGAAACTACATCACATTTGTTAAAATGCATCACATGTGGTTTAGTGAACCACATGTGTAGTTGAGTAGAAAGGGGTGTAGGAATTATGCAATGCATATGTAATATGCACCACATTGGAGGCTCAGTGCAGCTCATTTATTAAAGTGAGCCGCATTTGACTGGTAAAATTTTTCAAATTTTTTCTAAGAAAAACTTGAAAATTCTTGACATCTTGGTTTAAATGTAGGTGGTTTTAGATCCTATATATACGCGGGAGTCATGACCAGATACATTCGATCTAAGAGATAGTTTGATGAGTGTAGAGATTTGACTTCTATGGAAGCTAGGTCTACGTCACTGTTTGTCGATGCCTGCCATTCGGGTGAACAGGGGGATGTTGACGACACTTTGCAAGCGATGGAATTCAGAGACATCGTCATTTCATTTACCAACTGGGGAGGCCACTATCACATTGGAGGATGTGTAGAGGATTTTGAGACTGCCTATCAGAGGAGAGTGGGTTACGTATGATACCCAACAAGGATTGACTAAGTTGGCGTGGTTCTATCAGGTTCATGACATCAATAGGCTCAACATCGAGTACTACGAGATTAGATGGCTAGTTTTAGCAAACAGATACGAGAGGATGGACTATATCCTATGTACCCTGATCGGGGGGATAGTTCTTCCAGATAGACGGGGTCATGGATTTCTAGTGGGATGGGGAGTTATGTTGGTTGGCATGTTAGAGAGTGAGACGAGGTATGCATGGGGTCCATGTCTACTTGGGATGTTGTACTTCCATCTTCACGACATCACCTATAGAGATGCATAGTCATTGAGCTGTGGGATGACACTGTTGATGGTATGGGGTTTGGAGAGGATAGTTGTCTTTCATCCTCCAGTTACTGTAGAGAGGCCAGAGAGACATCCTTATGTGTTCCGATATACAGGTCAGATTATAGAGACACATGTTGGAGACACAAGATACTGAAGACATGCACTTGACATTTTGGATCAATTTATGTGGAGACCTTACATGGATTGTGAGGAGTGGATTGATGAGGATACACATTTTCCATTTTGTAGACAGACACAATATCTCATTGGGAGGATTGTTTCTACTATACAAATTATTGAGTGACACCTGCCAGAAAAAGTTCTAAGACAGTTCGACAAGGTTCAGGATGAGCCTCGGGGTAGAGTAGAGTTTGCTTGTTCATCCATAGAGGTTCCATATTGGGGACCTATGATTCCCATAGCTACAGCGGAGGCAGAGATACAGGCACTACAACTAGTACAGTGGGGATGGATTAGCATACCCAGGTATGATAGTGGAGTATGACGCATGGTGGGTAGAGCATCGACCTGTTCTATACTTGGATCTAGATCAGTCAACACCTATAGAGAGATGAGGCACAAGGCGTAGAGGATGGTAGAGAGGTGGAGGTGATAGAGTGGGGAGAGTAGGAGGGAGAGATGGTGATGGGAGAGGTGGTAGGTGAGGTGGGAGAGGATGGAGAGGGGTTCTGGTAGGTGGTCTATCACCTATTTGTGAGGCAGCGGTTCAGGATGTACCAATGTTGGACATCAGAGGGAGAGTGGATGTATAGGCTGGGGGTGAGCATGCTGCAGGAGAGGTATTGGTTGAGGAGCATGCAGAGGTAGATGTAGCAGTAGAGGATGTGGCAAACAATTTGGATGTAGAGATGGCTTTATACCCTCTGGGTGTGTTGGTAGGATATGGAGAGGAAGATGTGGAGGATAACGATGAGGAGGATGAATAGATGGAGGAGCAGGAGAGACAGCTTAGATATTGGATCATGGAGGGGAGACGTGAGGAGGATGCACCTAGAGATGGCAAGAGGGAGGCTTTGGAGGAGAGACTCAAACTCATGATGATAGAGTTTGATGCGATGAGACTAGAGAGAGACAGTGCCTACATAGAGAGGGATAGTGCATATGGCAAGAGGGACAGTGCTCATTCGGAGAGGGATAGTGCATTTATAGAGAGAGACCAGGTGATAGCTCAGAGGCATGAGATAGAGAAGCAGTTTAGAGAGGTTAGGCACCTTTGTAGTGGGTCCTCAGCTGATGGTATGGTATGAGAGTTGGTTAGATCAATAGAGAGAGCCACTTATTATAGGGATCTATATGAGGCCATAGTACCAGTAGAGAGATGAGCTCCTACATTTTTAGAGGTGCGCAGTCAGAGCAGGGGCCATACTAGGAGTCAGAGGACATAGAGTATTGAGGGGGTTGTAGGACCATCGAGGAAAGGTCCATATGATAGGCCTTGCACCTCAGAGAGAGCACCTTGGAGTCTTTTCCCACCACCATCACCACATGATAGCAGGGGTAGCGAGACATGATGATAGGGAGTTATTTATGTAGATATTTATATTTTGATCAGAGAGCTCGCGAGCTCATGTTTTATTTATGGTTACATTTAGACATTGTACTATGACACATTATTTTCGACCGATATGTATATATGATTTTGGTGGCTTCTACATGATATGCGGTTCTATGTTATGGATGATGCTTTATGTCTAGATGATTATGTTTCCTAAGTGATGTATTTACATGTGTTATGAATGAATGTTTCTATATGTTTATGAGTTATGCATTTAATAAATGATGTGGATGTCTTAATTTACTTATGATAGTTTATGTAATGTTCTACATGATGCTTATATGTGATGGTGATACATACACACAACTATGTGAAATGCTAATTTGAATGTATGTAATGAAGATGATAATGTTTTTATCTATATGTTTGAAATGCAATACAACTATGTGAAATTCTTATCGAATGTATGAAAATGCAAATGATCTAATGTTTTTATTGTGTCACAGGTCTTTATCTTAATGTCAAAGAAGAGAAATGTTAGGATGAAAATGAATTCAGAATGTTAGTAGGAAATAATTAATGTTGATTGATGGAGAAAATGATATAATGACGGTTGATCGATTGAGAAAAAGATATAATCTTCGATATATTGCCAAATACGCTATACTTGCTTGTTATCATCATTGGGTGGGAGATGACACAGATGGATAATAAACACTATGATATGAGATAGACCATAGTGTAAAAAGCTATCCACCTTGAAAAACAGATAGTCGTAGACAAGGAGTGTCTTAACTCAGACTAAGGACAAGATGCCCCAGTCGTTTTGTCGAGACAAACCACATACAACAGAGAAATAAAAGATGAGTCATGAGACATCATTGCTCCTCTAAATCCTTGATAGGACATCCTTGAGGAAACTAGTAACATGACTCAAAAACCAATGTTAAAAAGATAGTTGACAAACAACAACCAAAGAAAAAGAGTCCTGAGACATTGTTGCTTCTCTAAATCCTTCAAGGGACATTATTGAGAAAGCGAGTAACAGGATCTTGCACAAATTGATAAAAATATAAGACAAAATAAGATATAAAGTCATAAAGCCAAATAAATGTATTCACCAATACTTGATCTTATGGGATTGTTTGATTTTTGATGTTTGACATAGCGTAATGTGAGAGAATGAAACATACTGCATAAGACGTTGAGTCTGGTTTCGACCTTGTGACTTCTATATAAGGCATGACAAAGCTTGGTTTCATAAAAACACGTGCCGTATAAGACATTGGAGTCTGATGACATTGAAGTGACAAGCCACATGAGACTATGACAATTTGATGACATCTGTTGACAATAAAGACATATCTTGTGTAAGACATAGGTTGATCATTTTGACAATGTGTTTGATGTTGACTTGATGACTTTGAGATTTTTTGTCGTGTTGTTGCATGACTTGTTTTGATTCTTTGACTAATAAAAGTGTGTGTATGTGTTGAGCATGTATGACATGAGATGTTACCTTAAACTATGATATGCAACTTGTGTGATAGTGATTGTGAATGAACCCTATTGGACTGACCTATTGTGGTCTCGGGAGCTCATCAATTGATTAGCCTTGCCTATGTTGTACATGTAGAGACCTCATAGTTTGACATGACCAATGATTGTGAATATAAAAAGCGTCATGATTTTAATGTGTGTGATACATGACAAACCTAGACTGATAGACCTAATGCCTCGGGGGCACATCGATTGATGGGCTTGCCTACGTCCCATTCGTAGAGGCAACGTAGTTCAACTATGTCTACAACTGACCTAACATGACTGACTTGACATGATTGACTAGACATGACTAACTTGACTATGATTGACTAGACATGACGGCCATGACATGATTGACTTGATTCTATTTTTGGGATTTTCTGACTGTTTTGATTTTGATTTTGATTTTTGATGTTTTCTAATGTTTCTGGGATTTTGCAGGACATTTTCAATAGTGTGATGTTATGCACAAGGTGTTAGGGCACAAAACAAGGATTTTCCCCCAGTTGAGAATATGATTTGGAAGATGGAGTGGGTAATATGACAAAATGGATGCTAGATTTCAATCATTCCAAGTAATGGATAAGACAATCATTTATTATGAGTGATAGTGAAAAAGTCTGATTAGAATGATGGTAGACGAAAGGGCGAGCTTGACTACACATGGCGCCTATTTTCCAAGTTTTCACCATGGTACTTATCCATAGCGCCTCCAAAGCAGTTTTCACTATTGGACGGATTATTTCTCTTTACTTTTTTTATTTTTTCAAATTTTTTGGTGTTACAAAGATGCCTGTTTGCCAGGTTTTCATCAAGGTAACCATTTTTTTTGTTTTTTCATTTTTAATTTTTTTTCTATTTTTCCAAATTAAGAAATGAAATCTCAGAGACTTAAGCATAGAACCTCTTTAGATGCAAACTGTTGATAGGTGACAAAAGAGGCTTTCCTTTAGGAGTAGAGAGTTGGTACGCTCCTAATCCAAAGGCTTCTGTGACAATATACGGCCCCAACCAGTTAGGTTCAAACTTACCTGGTTTCTCATGTTCAACTTGATTCTTAGGATTCTTCATTAATACCAGCTCACCAATGTCAAAGTGTCTATTGAGAACCTTCCTATTGTAACTATGACAAAGATGATTTTGATATGCTTGTAAATGATCTAATGCTTTCTATCTTCGTTCATCCAACAATTCTAGCTCTTGTAACCTAGAGACACAGTATTCTTCATCGTTGATATGACCCTTCAAGGATACTCGTAGAGAAGGTATTTCAACCTCAATAGTTAAGATAGCTTCAGACCCAAATATGAGGGAATATGGAGTGGCGTCCGTGGGAGTATGGATGCTTGTGCGATCAGCCCATAAGGCAGGATTAAGCTATAGGTGCCAGTCACAACCAGCGTCATTGACGGTCTTCTTAAAGATTCTAACAATTGTCTTATTAGATGCCTCAGCTTGGCCATTACCTTGTGGGTAATATGGGGTGGAGAAATGTTGTTTGATGTGGAATTATTCACATAAATGGCATACTTCTTGGTTCTTGAATGGGCAGCCATTGTCTGTGATTATGGATTGGGGTACACCATACCGAAAAATGATATAGTTTAAGATAAACTTAGATATTTGTGTGTCGGTGATGTAGGTCATGGGAATAGATTTGATCCATTTGGTGAAGTATTCAGTGGTGGTGATGATGAATTTATGGCCATTAGATGATGAAGGGTGTATCTTACCTATGAGGTCAAGTCCCCATTGGATGAAGCTCCTATGCTGGTGCTCTTATCATGTCTCCATGTATTTGAAATTGTCTACATTTCTTCACAAAGACATATGAGTCTTTCTCCATTGTAGGCCAATAGTAACCAAGTCTCATAATCTTATGGGCTAGAGTAGGACCACTCAAATGAGATCTGCATATACCCTCGTGTACTGCTCACAAAGTTGTTTGTGCTTCTTCAGCATCAAGACATCTCATTAGGGTGTTATCTAAGGTACGTCTATACAGGGTTTCTCTTATGATGGTATACTTAGCTGACTTTCGGATGAAGGTTCGATGTTGGTTATTGGACAAGTCTTGAGGTAAGGTTTGGTCAGTGAGATAGTCGAATATGTCTTTATACAAAGGAGACATAGGACCAACAATGGTACACACTATCGCAGTATCGGGGACATCATAAGTGGGGACCAAAAGCTATTCAACTAGAAACTCAAACTTAGGCACATTACTCAGAATATCCAACAAGGAACCCACGGTTGCCATAGCATCTATAGCTCTATTCTAGATACGTGGTATTTGTTGAAAATTTTGTCATTAAAATACTATTTGAAACTATCACCCATTCGCTTGTAAGGTTCAAGCTTTTCATCCTTAGTCTCGTAATCCTCATTAACTTGTTGGATTACTAGTTGAGAGTCGCCAAAGACATGTAGGCTCTTAATTTTCCATTGAGCTACCATTTTTAAGCCTATCACTAAGGCTTCGTATTCTACTATATTGTTGGTACAAGGGAAAGCAATCCTGAATGATTTGGGAATGGTATCACCTTGAGGTGTGACAAATAAGATACCAACTCCTGAACCACGATTTGTATGTGACCCATCAAAGTACAATTTCCATTCAGTTTTAATGTCAATGTTGAAGAGAAATTCATCTGGAAAATCTACTACTAATGGATGGTCTGCCTTTATAGGCGCATCTACTAGTTGATCTTCAATCACCTGTCCTTTTATAGCCTTCCTCTCGACATACTAAATTTCATACTTGCTAAGTACCATAACCCATTTAGCTAATCAGCCTATTAAAGATGCCTTGCTTAGGAGGTATTTAAGTGGATCAATCTTTGCAATTAACATTGTTTGTCGATTGAGCGTATAGTGTCAAAGTTTTTGGGTAGCAAAAACTACTGCTAGATAGGCATGTTCTATGTTTCTGTAATTCAATTCATAGCCCACTAAGGTACGACTAATATAATAGACTTCTCTCTCATGACCTTGATCATCGTGTTGTGTGAGAAGAGCCCCTAATGCCGACTGAGTTGCTGAAATGTAAAGTATCAATGGTTTTCCCTCTATAGGTGGCATTAAGACTGGTGGAGTGAGAAAATAGTCCTTGATTTTCTCGAAGGCCTCTTGACATTTAAGGGTCCATACAAATGGTACTCTTTTCTTGAGTAGATGCTGAAATGGATGTATTTTATCTGCCAGTTGTACTATGAAACACCTAATTGACTGTAATCCTCCATGTAGAGTTCTGAGTTGACCAATGCTGACTGGAGGAGGCGTTTCTATGATAGCTCTTAACTTCTCTATATCTACTTCAATGCCTCTTTGAGAGATGATATACCCTAACAGTTTGCCTAATTTCACCCCAAAGACACACTTCTTCAGATTTAGCATGACATTGTAATTCTCTAGCCTCTGGAATATCTTGTCTAAAACCTTTAAATGATCCTCCCTTGTTTTTGATTTGGCTATAATTTCATCTACATAATCTTCCATGAATGTATGTACAAGTCATGAAAAATCATAGTCATTGCCCGTTGGTAGGTGGCTCCTGCATTCTTAATGCCAAACGACATAACATTCCAACAGTATGTGCCCCATGGACATGTAAAAGTTGTCTTATGTTGGTCTTTAGGTGCTATCTTAATCTAGTTGTATCCAAAGAAACCATCCATAAGGGATAGCATCTCATATCCTATTGTAAGATCTACTATCATGTCGATATTCGGCAAAGGGAAGTCATCCTTAGGACATGCCTTATTGATGTCTCTAAAGTCCGTGCAAATGCGAATGCCCCCAATTGGTTTAGTCACTGGTATAAGATTTGATATCCAATCTACATAGTCTATTGTCTTTATGAATCCTACATCCAGGATTTTCTTAAGTTCTGCTTTTACCAGTAGAGCGATTTGTGGATGCATTTTCCTTAGCTTCTATTTGATTGGCTTAATACCTGGGTGTAACGGTAAATGGTGCAATATTAGGTCTGGATCAAACTGAGGCATGTCAGCATATGACCATGCAAAGTTTATTTGTCTCTTTTTGAAGAAGTCCTCATGTTGTTCTATCTCTATTAAAGAAGTTGCAAAATATACTATCCTTGGATTCTCTTTTGTACCTATGTTGACTACAACAACCTCTTCTACTAGCATTGGTGACTTTTCTTGTTCAACTGGGAGAATATTTAAACCTCTATCCTTGGGTGCCTCAGAGAGGTTTTCGCCCTCGGATATGTCCTTTATTTTGACTTTTTCATCGTCCAAACGCACCTTTCGGTTTTCACCTAGGGACTCATCATTTTTATTTTCATTGTCTTTTTTCTTTTCATTCTCATTTTTACAACTAGAGGTGTAAATAGACTCCCTGAAATATGCATTATCGTCCAAGTCTATGGTAAAACCTACCTTATGATCCCCTCTTGGTATGCCTTCTCTAAGTTGCATGAACTCATCAATTGCTTCGTCGTTCTCAAATGTATCTATGATAGGTGTACCTTGTTGATCCCAGTCGATAAGTTCGGGATATATAAGGGGCATGTCATCATTGGAGTTCTTAAAGGTAGTTGTGGACAAGGTGAGTATAGAATGGTTGACATGGTCGTAGAATTTTTGGACCAACTCCTTCTTGTTCTTCCTCCTAGCAGTAGGTATACTTTGATATGGGACTATAGTGAGGGCCGATTTGTCAGAAGATGGTTTGTCAGGTGCCCAAGATGCATGATCAAGGGTTTCCCAATAATAGTTCTCTTGCCATTCTGCTTTGGACAAGTGTTTCTTAGGATGAGGACTAGATTGTTTTGGTATAGGTTTCATGTTGAGGTCCAATTCTCCAAATAGGGCATCGATATTCATGGCGCTAGTAGATGAAAGGGATTTCCATTCACCATCGCTAGAGTAAGGGGACTCATCATAAACTAGAGGTTTTTCGTAAATTGGGGGTTTTTCAAAAACTAGGGGAAGTGGTTCATGAGATATCTCGATGTCTACACAAGCAGTCACTTCCTCTTGAAAAGATGATGAAGTACCAGGATACCCAATTCTAAGCGGTTGACACCCTAGCCCTAAGTATTTTGGTCGTGGGTAGACAGTGATCGGTTTTATCCTTCCATTTTGATATAGCCCTAACCCACTGTGCCCATCATAGCCTTCATTTTGCATTATCTTAAAGCCTTTTCCATACTACTCCTTAGCTATTTGAATAGACGAGGAGGGGTATTCACATTCTTCTTGATATAACCAAGAGTCACCTTGATCCATAATTTCTTCACTTAATTCTCCCCATTTGGTCAATGTCATTGTAGGGGGAACATGAAACATGACCACTAATTGTCTTCTATTTGCCATGGGTAGGCCATATGCATTAGGTGGAATTAGTTGACTAATGCAGTATGATGCCTTTATATTATATTCACCATAGCCCTTGTCTTGGATCTTGAGTTTAGGACTGGATGATGGTGGTTTGAATGAAATGGACTTAGTGAGACGTGATGGGTCAACGTATTGCGATATAGTGGATGATGAGGCTTCTTGGTTAATAGGTACTTGTCATTGTGGAAGGTCCCTTAGGCTTGTACAATATTGGAAAGGATCTAGATCACCATCAATAGTGATCTTTGTGCCATTATATGGGAACTTAATACATTGGTGGTATGTTGAAGGGACGGCCCTCATTGCGTGTATCCAAGGTCTACCTAACAGCAAGTTGTATGGAAGGGTGAGATCCAAGACTTGGAAGCTGGTGTTCTTATTGCTGGGCCAATTCTGATAGGGAGAATGACAACTCCCTTGGATGAAATTTCCTTGTCATCATAAGCCTTGATGACTATACTATTAGAAGTGTCTACATAGTCTTCTAAGAATCCTAATGCCTTAACCAATTTTAGGGTACATAGGTTCAAACCTATGCCTCTGTCTACCAAGACTCATCTGACTCTGGTTTGATGGACTAGGACTTCAAGATGTAAGGGGTCATTGTGATCAGACTTTTCGGTGGAGTAGTCTTGTTGGGAAAATGTGGCATGATGCGAGTTAGTCAAATATCCCACCATTTTTTTGAAGCGATTGACATCCAAGTCCATGGGAATAGTAGTGTTCTGTAATGCTTTGTCATGTATGGCTCGATGTTCTGGTGACAAAGTCAATAGTTCCAAGATAGATATTTGTGTGGGGGTTTTACTCAATTGATTGATGAGATTGTATATATACTTGGGCCTCTGTGTAGGTGGTTCGGAAGAAGGACCTGGAATAAATATTTTAGTCCTGCGTGTGTTCAGATTACATTCTGGGTGCTTCTTAATGATGATGGTATCAACATGTTCATTTGCAGCTCAGAGGCTATATATGGTCTTTCCTTTCCCATAGTCATATTTGGAGTTGGTGTAATTGGCAGAGGGATTGTTCTTGGTTCTCGAACTGGAAGTGTTTCCTTTTGTGTGGTCATGTAAAGGGTCTGTGAAGACCTTATGATCACCATTTTTAGTGTTTTTCTGCCAGTTTACCTCTATGGATCCGTTTTCAACAAAGTCTTGAATGATATTCTTTAATTGGCAACATTGTTGGAGGTTGTGCCCTTTCGTTCGATGATAGTCATAGAAAGCGTTATTGTCCCACCATGAAGGTTTGAACTATCTAGGATCATACTCTCTTGGTTCCAAAGGTATGATGAGATTATGTTTGACCAATTCTTTGAAGACTACCTCGATTGGTTGCCCTAAAGGTGTGAATTCCTGCGTGGGAAATCTCCTTTAGGGTCTTTGTTATGAGTTTTGGACATAGTTAGCCATTTGATCTGGATTGTTCATCATGTCTGCTTGTTGGTTGTATCCTCTAAGTGTCATAACCGGTCCAGTATGTATGTGTTTAGCATCCACAATGCCGTCATTCATGACATTCTTGTTCCTGGACTAGAACTTGTTTCTATCATTCGACACATTTAGATGTTGGACAATTGGGCTCTTGCCTAGTACTTTGATTTCGCCTTTGTCAATAAGGCCATTTTCAAAGATGATCCCTTTTTGTACCAGGTGAAGGAATGAAGTGCAACAGTGTACCCGTAAGTCACCTCATAGTTTGGGGTTGATGTTTTCGAGGAAGATAGTGATCTTTTTTTTTTCAGGTATTTCGACAGGACAATAGCTAGCTAGACTTCTCCATCTCTGGAAGAAAGTGGTGAATGTCTCGCCATCCTCTTGTGTCATGTGGCACAAGGTCACTATGGTTACCTCGTTGTCTATGTTAAAGGAAAAATGCTCGAAAAAATTCTCAGCCAAATCACCCTAGGATCATATACCATATGGAAATTTAGAAAACCATTCCAACGCTATCCATATGAGGGTTCATGGAAGTAGGCGCATCAAATAAGTAGGGTCATATGATATGTCCATGCAGGCCATTGAGAATTCTCTAATATGCTCTAAAGGACTCTTCCTCCCATTATACTAAGGAAAATTGGGTATAATGTATCCATGGGGGAAAGGTGTCATATAGAGTGCTTTATCGAATGGACATGGACATAGATCTTGTGCTGAGATAGTTCGTTTGCCTGACATAGACATGTCGTCCAACTTTTTGTTGTAGAGTCTGCATTTGGTTTTGAAGGATGTCGACTTATGTCAAAGACATAGTGTTCATGTTATTTGGATCAATGTAGGTGTTCTGATATGCCATGCTTTGTGATGGGTTATGATTGGGCGAGGGAATATATCTTATCAAAATATTCTGATTCGAGATAGGGATATTCCCTGTCCGAATGGTCTGATTTAGTATCGGAATGCTTCCTGTCTGAATTGTCTGATTTGGTATAGGGATGCTTCCTGTCTGAATGATTTGGTTTGGTATAGGTATATTCCCACCAACTTTGGATCTCTTACCAGTCGTGTTGGTGCCAAAGGGGTTGGAGGAAGTTGCTCCCATAGTGAATTGTAAACCTTGTGTTATGTTAAAAGGGGTTGTGTTTATAATTGACAATGTTTGAATTGGTATACCTGTTGGTATCGTTGCGGTTATTTGGGGAATAGAGATAGTTGACGTTGTAGTTTGGGATGGTTGGTTTGACTGTGTTTGGAAGGTACGAATATCAAATCCTATGGGTAGTTTGGCAGCATCTGCTAGCAATTTTGCTAGATAGCATTGAGGATCATTTAGCAAACATTCATCCATAAAGGATGCAAATTCAGGATCTTGAACTGTTGCATCTATGTCTTCTATGTAAATCTGACCATGTGTGTCTCTAGTGACATGTTTTTCTAGCAAAGGTTGGTGTGGTTGTTTACTTTCTGACAGTTGGTTTCCAAAAGGATTGATGAATTCATTGGGGTCTATCATTGCTTTGTGGTTCTTTGGGGATCTTGTTTCGACCATGAAAAATTTGCTCAAAATGGGTAATGCAGACTATGTCTAAAAACTTATATGATCTATGCCTATGTTTTTGGATTTTTTTGACACTAAATGGCATTGCTAAAATGGTTTCTAAAAGGACGTATACTAAGATGACGTGTGACAGGATGGACAATATGCAAATGTGAGTAGACTATGATGATAAATCAGTCTAAGATGGAATAACCTACCACCTATGGAATAAATGCATGCAAAGACTTGTTTTTTACCAAGGAATTTGATTGTATGACAAGGATAGTTGACAAGGTGAATTTTTCAAACTAGAATAATGAGCTAAAAAGATCCACTAGATGGGACTAGAGTGACAAGGTTTAATGCTTTCGACAAACTGTAACATGAATGTTTTCAATGACGAGGAAAGTTATCTATTCTGTGATATGCAATTTCCTAGGGAGTATCTATATGCCTACAATTTAGGATGACTATGTCTAAGACGTTTATTGTAACTTAGATGAATATGACACCTAGTGATGGTAACTAAGACGTATATGACACCTAATGATGCAAGGTTTTTGAGTAAAATTTACCAGTTTCTAGTCCAAGGTTGATCTAACGAACCTAAAGCAAAAATTGACAATGATGTTTCAGACTCACCTCATAGTTTTTTTGATATTTTCTGTTGACAGGCAAATGCGGTTCACCAAACAGTTGCGGTTCAGATTCTAACATATGTGGTTTTCTGACAGTGCATGCGGTGTTTTTTGATAGTTGTGGTTTTTCCTATGACAAATGTGGTTTACCAACACACATGCGACTCAAAAATTGACAGATGCGGTTTTCTAATACACATGCGGCTCAAAAACTGACAGATGCGGTTTGCATGCACACATGCGACTCAGAATATGACAGTTGCGACTTGTGATATGCAGACTATGAAAATTGATCATTTTGATAGACAGATGTGGCTTTTCCCCTAATAGATGTGACTCGCTAATACACATGTGGTGATTAAACTGACATGCAACTCGGTTTTCTGACAGTTCAAGTTTTCCAAAAAGTTGTTGACTGAATTTTGTTTGTTTGATCAAAATTTGTGCGAATACAACGAAGAGCAACCACAACAATCAATTTATTTTCAGTTTTTGTGATGTAAGGACTGTTAAGACTCGAAAGCATGTACAACCTAGGCTTTTAGGACAATACTTGTTGAATTCTTATTTGGATTTCTCCAACTACGCATATTTATGGTGAATGACTAGTAGCTTGACCCCACTGGCTCCCCTCCATGACACTCACTTATATGGGGTAGCCAAGCTACTCTATCCATGAAACTCCCATGGCATACATTTCATTTCCACACATAAACCGTAAGAATATAAGACGGCTTCACAGGGCCGACCCTACTGTGCCAACAAGTAGATAGGATTTTGGTAACTCTACAACAAGGTTTTTAATAAGGGCATTATATTCATGGGACACTATCTAACGTCGGAAAGAGTCCATTTTTGTCCATCTCGTCGGAATAGTGCACGTGATTCTTGGGATTTCCCCAAGAATCCACTTTTATACACCAGCTAGAAGTCGCTTGGCTTTAGTGTGCTATCGGTCTAAGTCATCTTGGGGTGAGTAGTTTTTCCCACCAAGATAGGCTTAAGTTCTAGAGTCAGTAATCGTTTCTCTTACACCCAGGATCGCATGATTGTGCAAGGGGAGAGGATACTTTGGTGTACTAAATTGTAAGACTTATAGATACGTGCAAAGCACCAAACAAAGAAGACAATGGTTCTTTTTAATGCAAATGACAATTTTCTATCTATCAATTAGAGAATTCATTTTAATCCCATAGGATGATTATCTATCTACCAAACAAAATCTTGCTTAAATAAATAAATCAACACAAAGGCCTTAGGTCCTGCATGGAAATTTATCAGTAGTTCATTGTTCTTCAGCTTTCATCCTCCAGAAAATTGCGTTTGGTTTTAATTGTCTTCAAAGCTTTGTCCTGCAAACACTATGTTATTCCCCCTAAACACAACTGAAACAAACATTACCGAAAATCCAAACAACCCAAAAAGTTAAAACTGAAAATATGGATGTACGGAAATGACCAAAGCAAGTGAAAAATTTTACCAGCCATATGCGGCTTTTGGAGCCACAGATGTGGTTTGTAACTTCGTGAATGCGGCTTTTGATGACATATACGTCTCTATTTTTTATAGATGTGGTTCATGGATGCAGATGCATCATATTGTGGAACAGATGTGGTGCACCATACGGAAAATCTGCAAAAAAAAGAACAGAAAATAGAAAAATGGAAAGATGAATATATGTGCGGATTTTGAAGCGTGTTCACGTTGGGTTCACCAAATGTAAGAATGATAGATTTTTCTGCAAACTAGAATAACAAAGTTAAATCCTAATCTAAAATAATAATCTAAAATCTAACAACAAAGAACGAGGAAATAAACTAAACAATGTAAATAAATTAATGGAAAGCTCTCACCGAATATGCATTCATCCCTTCGAATTATCTTGATTGTTCTTCTCCATTTTTCCTTTTCAGTATTCTTGCCCTCAGATTTCAGTGTTTGAATGCAAGTATAGTTTTTTCGAGTGTCTAAGAAAAATATCGAAGTTGAATCTCTTCTCAAAAGTATGTGATTTCAGGAGGAGGAATAATGATAATGATAGGCCATTTTATAGATTTTGGGTTTTCGAACGATCGGCTCAGATTGAAAGAGAGATCGACGGATGAGATTGATGAATTCCATGCGATGTGAGTTATGTGTCAGATAGAATGTGAGTTAGAATATGATTTAGAACACGAGTTTAGGAAAGACTACAGATAGGGACTGAGTTAGAGCGTGAGTTAGAACACGAGTTCAAGATCTTAATCTCCAAAAATACAATAAATAGACTTTGTATGCAAAAGCCAAAGTTAGAACTCAAAGACTAGTGCATTCGAATGCAAACAAGAGTTAATTAATTAAATAAAGATATTTAATTAATAAAACAAATCATGCATATGAGTTGGAACTAGTTAATTGACTAGTTGTGATGGAGAGTCTTCTCGCAGAGATAAACTAGTGTTGAATTCATAGATAACTAGAGAACTAAAAATAGATCTCAAATTAGAAGGTGAGTGAATGACATAGATAACTGATTGATCGAAGAATGTGACATAAATAATTAAATATGAATTAAATGTTAATTTAATTCAACATTCGAAAGTGAGAGATTTAATTAAATAATAAAGATAATTTATTTAATTTGACTATTTGAAAAGGATAATATAAATAATTAAATAATAAATATATAATTATAAATAAAGGGGTTAAATGAATAATTAAATAAATATATTTAATTATAGTTGAAATATGACAATGGGGGTAATTAAATAATAAATTATTTAATTGATAGATAAAGGGGGAAGAATTAATTAGTTCACAACATAATTAACTAAATGTAATTTATTTAATTAATCAAATTGAATAAAGGTCATTTATGAATTAATTAAAAAGGGATATTTAATTAATAGAGGAAATATGTGTTAGAAAGGTTAATTAAATAATAAACATTATTTAATCAAGACCACGTACTATAGAAAAATAATGTCGAATATGTACTCGCAGGCCTAGACCAATTTTTGGTATCTACAGGAATCATGTTCCCCCATAGAGGAACCTCCCTTAAAGATCTGGTGAACTCAGCTTGGCCAGGTGGCTCATCTTGAATCTCACCAAACTGTCGGAGCACTCTATCGCATAAGTGTCTCTCAATGATATTTATAGTGGAAAAAGTCCTCCAAATAAGATAATATGTCTGACAACAGGAAGTAAAGTGTCAATCCTCATCCTGCCACTGCGCACAGTCCATGTATGGCCTCCAAATAGATTGCACAAGGGTATCAATCACATACCTCCAATATCTAGTATCTCCAACATGTGTCTATGTAATGGTCTCGAAATACCAAAATACATAGGGAGATCAGTCATCTAGCTGATGTATGACTGGTGGATGGAAAGCAACAAGGTGTTCCCACACCCAAATCATCAATAAAGTAGTCCCATAGATCATGGACTACACCTCCCTATAAGATATACCATGCAAATGGAAGTACAAAATCACTAGTAGATAGGGGACCCATGTATACACAACCTATCTCTCCAACATGCCCACTAACATCTCTCTTCAACCCATAGGAAAACCATGCCCTCAGTGGTCTAGTAGTATAATACCAGTGATAAGAATACACAACACACAATCAATCCACTCATATCTCTCTACAAGCACATGCCATCTGATCTCGTAGTGCTTGATACCAAGGTGTCTAACATCCTCGTACACATAGTATCAAATGATCTCACTATAACCCCTCTGAGTATCATAGTGGACCCTCTCACCACTAATCTGTAATTTGAGTATCCTATACACATACTCCAATGTAACTGTCACCTCTCCTATGGGAAAATGGAAAGATGAAGTCTCTGAATGCCATCGCTCAGCGAGTGTAGTGAACATCCCTTGGTTTTCCAAGATGTTGGGCATAAATGTCACATGGTGAAGTCCAAGATGCCATATCAAACATTTCTCTGCACTAGTCAACTAGTCCCACAATCTATAAGTGGCTGGTCTAGACTCTCGAGCATATAGCAGATCCAAAACAACCCACAAATTCCCAACACAATATCTTGTTTCAAAAACATGAGGCTAATAAATGCACATCATTCAAAAGACAAACTCAATTTTAAACTTCAAAAGTTCAAAATATTTGAGAGGAATATGTGTCATTTTATTTAATAAATGTGGCTCACCATCAAAATGTGTCACATTACTATCCAATACAAACTAAAACATCAAATGCACGATTATCCCTAGCATATGCGACTTACTAAAAAACATGTGGTTCACAAACATGCAAATGCATTGATTCATAAAAACACAAAGTAAACCCCACATGTTTCCACAAATGTGTCGTATCATAGACAGATGTGTCGTAGATGAACACATTTTATTTTCGTCAAAAGGTCTTGATATGATATCCACAATGCTCAGAGTAGGGAATGGGAGACATTTTGCAAGAGGGCTTTGGAGTAAATTTATGAGTTTTCAAAATTGAAGGGTGAAAATGAATTCACTTTTTACCCAATTTCTATTTATACCTAGGGGATTTTAGGGTTTTCTTTGAACCCTAATATTCTAGATGCACTTTTTGGACACTTCCAACGACCATTTCATGTACGAAACCTCACCGAAACTAATTTTTTTCACCACCATTGAACTTCTGGCTATCCAATTACCTATTTAGGACAATTTCCAATTTTTTTTGTTAATTTTTAAAAAATCCTCAATTTTCTCAAGGGGGCATACCTTTACCTATTTCATACAGGGCCGTGACTGGGGCATGCTATTATTTATTCTTTGACACAAACATTGAAATGAGATTATGTCAAAGAGGGGAAAAATGTAGACAGTGAAAAATGGTTTAGGCCTGTGACTGCATTTTTCATCATCAATTCAAGATACCTAAAAAATGATTAATTCTTTTATAATTTAATTATAACTTAACATCCTAATTCATCTAATTAATTAAATAGTGTTAACCATTTTATTCATTCATTTCATTATACTTCTAAAATTGGTTAATTAATTAAATTACATTAATTTACTTTAATTACATCACTATTTAATTCTAATATCTTCTTTTGATTAATTAAATAAGTTTCCTAAATTTATTTAATTACAACATTTAAATTAAATCTCTTCTTCTTACTAATTAAATAATTTTCCTAAATTTATTTAATTACACATTTAAATTAAATCATATTCTCCCTACGTCTAATTAATTCATATTCTCCCACATTTAATTAAATAAATGATTGTTCATTTAATTAATTAATTTTATCTTCTCATTTAAAGTGTTCTCTTAAATTGAATATTTCATTTTGATTATGGAATCACATACACACAACTTCTTCCACAAAGAAAGGAATTAATTTTATAATTAATTCTTCTATTTGAGCACATGTCTCCCACATTTTCAATCTAATATCTCATGCATAATTCTCTCCATTCCTAACTAACACTCTCTAAGTTCACTCACCTAACTGATATATCATCTCCTTTCGAATCAAAAACTCTTTCAATTACATTTGTTGACTAATCAATCAAATTAGCTAACTATCCAATCAAGTCACTTAACTATTCAATTAGATCCTCACACTCGATCTGGACCATTCGAATTCAAATCAAACTTGACCATCAAATTTGTGAAGATTCTATAAAAGAATATTTTTAATTCTATCTTTGAGCAATCACATTCTTCAAATTTTTTCTATCAAAATAATTATAGGCTACTATTACACACTCATGATCTGAGGGCATTTGAGCATTTCAAAGCAATCACAAGAAAACACAAAGAACACATACATTAAACACAACAAAGGAGTACCACACATGAAATTCAACCTAAAGTAGGTCATCCAAATCCTAATCTTGCTCATCATATGTACAAAAGGTGGGAAAATAGCTACAGGGACTACAACAAGTATCATACTAGGATCATCACTAGTTTCAACATGTGGTTTGTCACTCTCATCAGGAGGATCGTCACAGGTTACTCCCATCTAAATTCATAGACTTTGAAAACAAAAAATTAAGCTCATTATGCACTTGTTCATCAATTTTATAAATTTCATCTTTATCATCCAAATTTATCACCATGGGAGGTATAATGATAATGTTAGTTGTATGTTCTTATTAAATTTATTATTTTGGTGAAAGTTGTAATTATTCTTGAATTGTTTGAATAGGTGTTTTATTTTTTAGGTAATGTTGTACTCCTTTCTTCCAACTGACGGGCAAGAGCATGCCATCTTCACCTATACTCTTTTAGAATTTATTTTTCATCTTTTTTGGTTTCTAATTGTGCTGCTAAAGAATGTATCTTTGGACATTTTTAGGCTCATTTGAATCTTTCTTATGGATGTTGGCCTAATTTTTCCTATATTTAATGTTTTAATGTGGCCAACACATTCACATTAGGTCTTGGACCCTTGTAAATGAATAAAAACTTTATGATGTCTTGTAAAGGTGTTGTGAAGTGTTGTAACACACTTTCACACTTTTCTAGTACCTTTCTAATTTATCTCACTTAAATAACCTATTTTTATCACTTATCAAGCCTTATTTCAAAGTGTTCTAAGGAGTTGTAACAAAAGTTATCACACTTTTCTAGGCTTGTTATCAATAATTATACTTTTCTTATGCTTTAATTGGCCCCATTTTACCCTTACATGCCTCATTTAAGTGTCCTTTTTAGAATAAACCCGGTCAAAATCATTTAAAATATCTAATTTTTGACACCCACTTAAATTTCCTAAGTGGGACCAAGTCACCACTTGGGGCGACTTAGTTCCATTTGGCTCAAAAATCAAAATAAGATCAAAATTTTGGCAAGTTTTTATTTTCTAAGATCGAAGATCAGTCTGTGATGTGGTACTTTTGGGAATTAGGGCATAATTTTGTATAAATACAAGGTATTTCTCTTAATTTCACCCTAGTCCCAACTGTTAGTGTAATTAATTAATTATTACACTAGCATAAGTTAACTTAGGTTTTAATTAATTATATTAGTCCTAAGTTACATTTAATCATTTAATAAAGTTGTTGAGATAAGATTCTCTTCTAGAAGATGAGTTGTCTTTTCTAGAACTTATTTCCATCTTGTTATCATTCCCTAGGTAGTCGGTTAGGGTTTTTTGTTGTCACATGAAGTGTGATTTGAACACTTGACAACATCCTTTGCATTCTAGGTTTAGCACTTGCCTATATAATCAAGCATGTGTACTCTTTGTAATTAATCTACATATCAATCAATCAATATTTTCTTTGTGGTTGAATATTTCTTCAAACCCTTGTTTGTTTTCTCCATCCATTCTCTTCCTTGTGACAGGTATCCATTTGCATGCAGGTGATTTTGGAGTCTGAAGTTGGTTTTGACAACTTCTACATGGTATAAGAACTTTCCTGCTGCATGCCTGTTCTTGTTTAAAGAGTTTGGAGCTATTTGGAACTACAAGGGTTTGTTGCATGTCATTTTTTATTGGATCCGTCATCATATTTGCTTCAAATATCCAGTTTCCACTCATTTGCAGGAAAAACGATTTTTGAGTTTTGTAGCCAGCATCAAAATCTGAACTGGGTATTTTTTAGATTTTGCATATCTTGCATAGATCTGGAGAAAATCACTGTTGAAAAAGTGGCACGCGTCATTTTTCTCTTGGCTAAAGGTTAAAAAAAATCAATTTTTCATCTTCTGCTTGTTGGATTAAAAAACGATTTCTGGGTTTTGTTTCTAGCATCAAAATATTTCTAGGTTTTTATTTTTGTCTACAAATAGTGAGTAGATTTTCCATAAATCAAGTTAGAAATAAATGTTTTTTGCTAGAAAATTCGTTTTCTCCAAACTAAATTCAGTTTTTAAAAAATTCATAACTTTTGGCCATGATGTCCGTTTTTAGCAAATGAGATATTGACGGAAAACTTGTTTCGAACACTTCATAGTGGTGTAGGCCATTTTTTCAGATTTGGTCATCTACACAAATTTGAGGTTATTTTTCATCATGGAGACAGATGTGAAGATTCATCAATGCATGCACAATTTCTTTTTTTGTTTGCATTAAGTTTGCATTTTCTCTTTGTTTTATGCATATTTAGGCATTCTCTCCTTTTGCAATCATTGGGTATTGTAATAAATGAACTGATATAAAGTTCTATTAGGGGGGTTTCTTGCATAGTAATCTGATTAGAGTGTGCATGCACTTTGATCTTCATTGTGTTTTGATGACAAATCTCATGGATTGTAATCTGGTTTCTTAGTTTCTTTTGGCCACTTTTTTGTCTTAGCTTGACACATATCAGATTCATTTTGGTTCACACTTTCGATTGAGATTCTATGGTTAATGATCCGCATCAGATTCATCTCAGTTTGAGGGCCACTAAATTTGTGGTTAATGTTCCCGAGTCTTTATGGTACTTGTTCCTATGGAAGAGTTTTAGTTTCAGTTTGGCATCGGCATCGAGATTCACGGCTTCCAGATTTTGTCATCATTCTATCATCTATTGTTGCTTTATGGATTCCAGGGTTGTTCTAGTTTGGTGTTTTTTGAGTGTTTCGTGGCATCCGGTCTACTGTTGCATTATTATGATTCTGATATGGTTTCTTGTAGACAAAAGTATTTTTCCTCGCTTGCCGGATTGTGATTCCAGTGTTACTTCACAGTGTTCTTATAGTGTTTCTTTGTAGTAGTCATCTCATTGTGAGGGGGTTTGTCCCACTGAGTTTTCCTTCTCTACCTCATTATTGCATTTGTACATGGGTACCTAATCAGGCTTTGTTGCTGGGACCCATTCATGCTTTCTTGCATTCATCTTAGTTTTAGGTGCATGCTTATCTAGTCTCCCTAAGTTGCAGTTATTGTGGGGTGTTAGTGTAATTAATTAATTATTACACTAGCATAAGTTAACTTAGGTTTTAATTAATCATATTAGTCCTAAGTTGCATTTAATCATTTAATAAAGTTGTTGAGATAAGTTTCCCTTCTAGAAGATGAGTTGTCTTTTCTAGAACTTATCTCCATCTTGTTATCATTCCCTAGGTAGTTGGTTAGGGTTTCTTGTTGTCACATGAAGTGTGATTTGAACACTTGGCAACATCCTTTGCATTCTAGGTTTAACATTTTCCTATATAATCAGGCATGTGTACTCTTTGTAATTAATCTACATATCAATCAATCAATATTTTCTTTGTGGTTGAATATTTCTTCAAACCCTTGTTTGTTTTCTCCATCCATTCTCTTCCTTGTGACAGGTATCCATTTGCATGCAGGTGATCTTGAAGTCTGAAGTTGGTTTTTCCAACTTCTACACCAACTAAACTAATCAATTCATCTTTCATTCATTCTTCATTCATCATTCTTCTCAAGCAACCTAGGATTTTAGCATTGTAAAGTTATCAAGAAGCATTCAAGGGAAGATTCTTCACCCATTATTATAGAAATTCAAGATCTATCACCATGGAAAGTTTCTAATTCCTTCATTTCATGTTCATGCTTCCTCTTATTTCTTCATTTGGTTTAATTACCTAAAAGGGGTTTGACCAAGGCAAACCCCCATTCCCTAACATTCAACATTTCTTTCTCTTTCCTTGTGTGTTTGCAAATTTAGGTACCTTGAACACTTGGAGATAATTGAAGGATTGGTTGCAAACTTATTTATATCATCTCCTTTTTTGCTAGGTTAAAATATTCACAAAAAGTCACTTATAGTGCTGAAAATCACAATTTCAGATTCAGATATGCAGAGGAGCTGAAACTGCAGACCGAGAGCTTCTATTTCCACATTTGAGTTTTTAGAAAAGCTAAAGTGGAATAAGTCACAATCAATGGTGACTTAGTCCCATTATACATGTTTTTCAAAGATTTATATAGATTCAAATATCCATTTGGCTGAAACAGGCTTCGGTGTAGTTTTCTAGATCTGGGACTAAGTCACCCAGAATGGCGAACTAATCCCAATAGGCCAAAATTATAGAATCAACAACATTTAAAGTCTTCATTACAGTCTATAAAACATTTCTAGGTGCACACCTATTTCACAACTTTCTATTTAGTTTGTTTTGCATTTCTAGGTCATTTAGTATATGTTTGCATATCACAATATGTTTTTAAACTTTAAGTGTGAGTAAGTAAATAAGTAAACAAACTAGAAACACTTCTTAATGAAACATTATATCAAGATTCAATCAGCAATTAACTATTTTAAAGTATAGAAAAATTGAAAGTATTTTATTGTTTCCTATCTCCAAAGATTTATTAAATCACATAGGGCTCTCTATTTGGTAAGCACTTGTGACTATTAAAATGTCAATCTAGAGAATGGAAGGATGCTAAATATAATGATTAAATGATTGATAATAATTTCTAAATGATATGAAACTACTATAATCTATTTTGACATGAAAACTGATAAAAGAAAGCTACAGTAAAACTAATATGCAATCATGATATGAATTCTACTAATTCTATGATGGTAAGATACTAAGATACTATTGCTATTTCTATGATGCTTGATTTATTTTCTTGCAGAGTAAGATTGCACAAATATGGGATCTATTTCTTGTTGACTGTGGTTGTATTTATAGATTCACGAAAACAATTTTGTGAAGGGGCAGGACAACAAAGGCCTGGATTCAATCTGGAGGATTGAATGGTAAGATATTAACAAGCTTGAGCTGATCATGGGAATGGTTCCTCCCCATGAAAACATTAGGACAAATGATAGGAAGAATCAGAGGAAGGAGATTGAAGAGGATTGCCTGCAAGTTTGTCTCCAAATCTTTCTTGTGAATGTCAGTTGAATTAATTTAGACATAGAATATCTAATTTTATTGGTGAGATATGATGGCTATAGGATTTGAATATTTTGGATTTATTCAAATTTAGGAAGAAATAAGATATTAAATTTAATAAAACAAACTATAGAAGTCTATTTATTAAATTAAATATGGAAGAAATGAACAATTAAATAAAACAAAGTATGTGAAATTGTTTATTTAATTAAGATAGAATGATGTAATTTAAAATAGAAGAATTTGATAATTAAATAAAATAAAGTATAATTTTTTTTATTTAATTTAAGATAGAATAATAGAAGAATTTAGAAGAAATAAATGTTAACTATATAAATAAATATTTCCATTTATTTAATAGTAGATGAAATTAAGATTAATTAATCAAATAAGTCATATTTAATTAGTTAGATTATCCAAACCATTTTTAGGTGTATACATTTTTCCCCTATTTAAAGTGATGTGTTTACGCATTGCTTGAAAGAAAATTTTGTGTTGCTACGACTAGTATCGACAAAAAAATTCAATATGCCCCAGACATTTATTTTTAGGTGATCGATGAATATATGCCCCCTTGGGAGATGGATTTATAATTTTTTATTTTTTTTGGATTTTTTGGATTTTTTTATTATTTTTCAATGATTTGATGAAGATTAGTTGGTTAAATAATTTATCTCCTAATTAAAAATGTAGAAATTTTGGCCCTAGATGAATTGGAGTTAATTTCCCTTGAAAAAATTAATTAATCCCACCAAAATCCCTCTAAAATAACCTATTAAAGGTCAAAAAGGTCATTTTCAAATGCATTTGTACATGCGAGCTTTGAAATTTTGTGAGAGAGTAACTGGAGAAAAATGTCGATTCCTTACCACACTGATTGGTTCAAGCATGTGCGATGCCACTAGTACCCTACCTTTTACAAACCTCTAGTACGTACCCATAAACCTCCTTGTGTTTTGTGCATTCTCATTTTTCATGCAATTCTCCACATTTTTAAAATTTTCATAGTTTAGCACTTCAACCAATGTGTTGTAGCGCTTCAACACTTCAGCGTAGCACTCCTAGCTTCTATTTTAGTGCTTCAAAGAATTATCACTTTGATTAGGTAATTTAGCACTTCAACAGGATAGATTAGCGCTTTTAAAATCATTAGCACTTTGATAAGTAGTTGTAGCACTTCAAGGGATTTAGCACTTTGAGCTACTATTTCGATGCTTTGACCACCTAAAATAGCATTTTGAATGATGTGGCACTTCGATAGTCTATTCTATCACTTCTGATAGATGAAGTGGAACTTCTGATATTTTAGTGCCTTGAATGTCTGTTTTAGTGCATCCAAGTCTGATTTGATAAAATTTGTTAAATTTGTCCTTGATTTTATTGATTTCGATCGTGTCAACCATTTGGTTTGATATGATTTGATGATTTGAATAAACTAATTATTTTCAACCTCATGATGAGTGAGGTCTGATGATTGATAGATAAGAATTATCCTCATGATATGCAAGGAATAATTACAAATGTGATGACCCTCATGATAGGAGAGGTACAATTAAATATTGATAATGATGACCTCATGATAGGTGAGGATTGATGATGCTTTCTCATGATTTTTGATCAAAATTCACATCAAGAGTTGATTAGATTTGATAGGATAATTGATATGTGATATTTTGACCAAGTGTACTGATTTTGAACATTTCATGATGATAGGAGCATTTGGAAAACCTCCAGATATGAGAGCATTTTACATGGACGATTGATTTGATACCACAGCTTACGCCACATGAGACACAAATCATTGTTCGATGTGGACTAGCTTCACTTCTTGGCATGCCCCGGATTAGGATTAATCAGGTTCTCCTCATAGCATTAGCAAAGTGGTGGCACAGTGACTGCAACATCTTCCACCTACCCACTAGCGAGATGATAGTCACCCTAGAGGATGTCTGGCAGATTTTATGGATACCATTTGTTGGGGAGAACATAGTATATGATTTTAAAGAGGTGGGAGACACAGATGCTCTTCATTTGGTTTTTCAAGATCCTCATATTTTTGGGATGTGGATCCCATGGTGGGAGATGGTGGACACATATGCCACCCTATCTTAAGTTCTTTCAGGATTCATTGGAAGGTTCCTTTGTCCTGATCGCAGGTCAAAGGGACTATCTATTGGATGGGGCCATGTACTAGAGAGCATGGTGGGGCACGAAACTAGATATGCTTGGGGGATGTGCATGTTGGCACATATGTATCATGATTTACATTCAATTTTATGCTTGAGAGGGTGTAACTTATCATCAGGAGACACTTTTCTTCAAGTGTGGGCGTGGGAGCATATTGTTGTCACACGACTAGTGCTGGTATGAGAGAGACCTGCCACCAGGCCATATGTTTTTAGTTATAGAGGTCGAATTATCCAATCTAGGATGGGTAAGTTGGAGAGTTGGAGGCATGTATTAGATGACCTAGAGGCTATGATATGGTTTCCATAACTTGACTGTGACCACTGGGATGAGGATGATGTACAGGTGGGTTATTTGTGTGATTCTATGTATTTGATTGGTAGGACCCACTTCATAATAGAGAGTTTTCTATTGCAGAGAGTTTATAGATAGTATGGGATTATTTAGTGCATACCCCAGGGAGTTGTGCATTATGGCCAATGAAAAAGTGATACAATAGATTGGGGACCAAGTCTATCATATGATACCATAGTTAAGGGATATCGTTCCCTACAACCTTCAGCCTAAGACCTACAGAGTATGCATAATATCTTGCATTGCATACATTCCCATGAATCACTATACCTGATGAGCCAGTACCATTACCCACAAAGGAGGAGGTTTTTGTTGCCCTGGTTCAGCAACAAAGGTGAGAGGAGGATGTGGAGGGGGAGCAATATGTTGATGTCAAGGCAGAGGATGTTGGTGACGATGAGGATAGTGGTGATGAGAGCATTGGAGAGGATGGTAGTGATGAGGATAATAGTGATGATGGATATGAGGGAGGGGATGGTGGAAGAGGGGATGTGGAAGGTAGTATAGGTCCATCTACTAGTGTGGATCATAAGAGGAAAGTAGTGGTTACATCCTCTACAGATAAAACACAGATTGCCAGCTTACAGGTTCAGATACAAATGTTACATGGTTAGTTGGCTCAAACATAGGGGTTGTTAGCTCAGACCTAGACACAGATGCAGACTCAAGTGTAGTCTCATGCATAGGCTATTGCATAGGTATAGGGATAGTTAGAAGTTGCATAGACATAGATTGCCACATTGATAGCGGAGTGGGATAGTGCTAGGTAGATTATAGAGAAGACATAGGCTATTGTAGAGAGATTATAGTGGATAGCCAATGGTACTACTGTTAGTGACTATATGAGGGAGGTTCTTCATGTGGTTTGGGAGGTAGATACTAATATTCCATCCCTTTTGAGTCGAGATTCAGTTATGCCCCATCGTGATAAGGTAGGACCCATTCCCGAACTGTTAGTGAGGGTGTGACTCAGCCGCCATGCAGAGGTCCATGAGGTCCCAATCCGTCTGCTAGTGGAGGTAGTGGTCCATTTAGAAGAGGAGGTACTGGTCCCAAGATGCCTACATCATCTAGAAGTAGAAAATCCTAGCTATCTGATGTGATTTGTGATAGATTTGAGACATGATGTATACTTTGGTTCAACTAGTTTTGATGTTGTATCTCTTTTATTTTAGACTTCATTGTATACTTGACATCGATGATTTTTGAGATCTATATGATATGAAACATACTTTTATCGGTCTATGATGTGTTCTATTATGATTCTATGATGGATGCCTTTATTTTCCATGTTCTATATGCCATGTGATGATTTATATGATATGCTATAGATGTATTTATGATCAAGATGATATGCTATGGTTTATGTTGTTCTCTTTAATGATGATGTATGATGTATGGATGCATGATGTATGGATGCATGATGTATGGATTCATTATGATTTTTATTTTGTATGATTATTGTCTATATACATGGATGTATATGTAATGGTTTAAATAATTTATGATATGCGATGTAAATGGGATATGTGCATTTTTACATTGGTGTATATGTAAATAGATGACGTTATGAATGGATGATAGTAAAATAATAAATGAATCTCAATGGAAATGCAATTATATGATAAAATGAAAATGCCATGATAAATGAAATGATGAATGATATATTATATGAGAAATTATTGATGGATGAATGAAATGCAATGATATGAGAAATTATTGTTTGATAAATGAAATGGTGAATGATATGTTACATGAGAAATGATTGATGGATGAATTAAATGCAATGATATGATGTAATAAATGTATGGAAAATTAAATTATGAATGATATGTTATATGAGAAATGATTCAATACAAGTACATGGTTATGATGATGTTTTTGTTGGTGTCAAGTATACTCAATCTATAATGAGAAAAGATCATCATCAATTTGAATCCCTTATGAGATTTTATAACAAAACACTCTACATAGGTAAAAGCTATTATGAATGCAATCTAATTTTATCATGCACACCTATATGCAAAAATATTGGCATTCTAACATTACTTTTGTGCTTTGTATCATCATAGATCTTTAAAAATGTTGAAGGTGAGTACAAGCATTAATGGTATATTTTAGACCAATGACAACTTGAGTACTACTCTCATGATTTTTGATATTGCAAGTGAACACAAGCATCTAGGTATAATTAAAATGAGATTACCTAAGAATTTATTGCGTAAATAGACAAGGATTAATTATTTTAGTGTGTGAATTTCGAATGCAATCAGTGATACATTTGTAGAGCACATCTCACGACAATTCACAAAATAAATAATTAATTCACAAACAACAGACAAATGAAAATATCATTATCCTTCCTTGCTTCTCTAGTTCAATACATCATCGAGTTGCTCCAAAGAAATGATAATAAATAATCAAAGTACAACATATCCATCCTTTACTTAAAGTGTTTCAACTATTAGTCAAATTAGATCATCCATCTTGATTTTATGATGTTTTTGTGATTTTTTGAGATTTTGGATCAAACCTAACCTAAAGACCCACTCTAGGGGCCTTAGAGGCTAATCAAATATTAGCCTTGCCTATATTATACATGTAGAGACCATGTAGTTCCACTGGCACAAACTCATGTTTTTGAATTTTTGAGACTGACATTTAAACTTGTTTTTTTTTAATTTTTTGGATTTTATGTTGTGATATGGATGTCTAATGTGTTTTAGATGGTGATTGATGTCCTATTTTGGATTGTGTTTTGATCATTGTTTTCCCATTCTATTAAGTTGGATGCCTTATTTCCTCTAGTGAGGTCCAAATGTTGCTTCCAAGCTAGTGTGAGACATGACCGCCTGTAATGATATGATAATGGATGTAAAGTGATAGTGAAAGTAATGACCATGACATATGTCCAATATATGGAAAAGTTGGTTAAAACACAAATAGCGCATGTTTCCAAGTTTTTTCTACATGTTTTTAATTGCACTTTTTCATATTTTATGATTATTATTATTTTTAATTTTTGTTTATTTTTCTTTTCGCATTTTTTGTATTTTTCTATTACCGAGATGCCCGTTTCCCAGGTTTTCATCCAAGAAACCCTTTTTAGGACTTTGAAGCATGCACTAGGTGATTTAGGTGTATAATTTTCTAAGATGGATGATTTTGATAGGTCCATAAAACAAAAACCCTTCAGGTGTTGACACTTGATAGGCTCCTAATCCATAGACCGATATGATGACAAAGGGACCTAGCCAGTTAGGTTCAAAATTCCCTTTCTTTTCTCTACCCTACTAATTTCTAGGGTTTTCCTTTAGGACTAAGTCACCAAGCTAAAATACTCTAGGCTTTACCCTATGATTGTAGATCTTGAACATTCTCTGTTGATATACCGTCAAATGATTGATAGCCTATTGATGATGTTCATCCCACAGTTCCAGTTATTGAAGCCTAGATACTCTATAATGTTCATCTGAAACAATTCCCTTTAGTGACACACAGAGTGATGGAATCTCCACTTCAATGGGTAGTATGGCCTCTGATCTAGTACAGTGTTGAGAAACGATGTTGGATATAAAAAAAATCACATAATTCCTAGACATCCTAGTTTTTAAATGGTCGTCCATCATCAGTGATAATGGACTAAGGTATGCCATACCAAAAGATTATATAGTTTTGTATGAAATAAGAGATCTTATTTCTAGTGATTGGTGTTAGAGAAACCACTTCTATCCATTTTGTAAAGTATTTTGTTGTTGTGATTATGAATTTGTACCCATTAGATGAAGATGGGTTTATCTTTCCTACCAGATCTAGTCCCCACTAACAAAAGGGCCATGTTGATGTGAATGGGAATAATTATTGAGTTTGTGTGTGGATTATATTACTATGGATATGACACTTCTGAAATTTCTTAAATAACTGATAAGACTCCTTCTTCATGTTCGGCCAATAATACCCCAAACAAAGGATTTTACTTTCTAGAGTTATCCCACTTGAATGAATTCCACAAATACCTTCATGAAACTCATGTATGGTTGTCTTAGATTCATTATGTTCTAGACATTGGAGAGCAATACCATCTAGACCTCGATGGTAAATAATGTCATAGATTAAGGTGTGTCGGGTGAATTGGTGTATGAATTCTGATATCTGGAAAGATCGGGAGGAAGGATAATGTCTCTTAGGTATGCATAGGTCTTTCCATATATGGATGTTTCAACAACATCTAGATAGCATACAGTTTGAGATTCAAGATTATCATAAGCATGATTTGACACTTGTTCTACCATAAACTCATAACAACCATATTTTTCTACCAAATGCAAAAAAGAAGCAATTGTCGCCATCGCATCTGCCGCTTTATTTTTTGCCCTTGGAATTTTCTCAAATTTGATATCCACAAAGTAATTTTTGAGATCATCAATTAGTTTCTTATATGGCATCAAATTTTCATCTTTCATTTGATATTCATCATTGAATTGATAAATGAATAATTGTGAATCTCCATACACTTGTAGCTTTGTTACCTTCCATTCAATTTCTACCTTGACACCAATGATTAGTGCCTCATACTCAAATACATTATTGGTACATGGAAACATGAGTCTATAAGACCTTTGGATGGTGTGTCCTTGAGGTGCAACAAACAATATTCCCATGCTAGATCCTCTTTGTGTGTATGACCCATCAAAATAAAGCCTCCATTCTTGTGTTGTTATAGTAAGAATGTCTGCATCAAGAAACTCTATTGTCATAGGAAAATCATCAGTTAATGGAGCTTTGGATAATTCTTCAGAAATCACTTGACCTTTGATGGCTCTCCTTTCCATATAATGGATATCAAATTCACTTAAAAGATTGACCCACTTGGCCAGTCTTCTTGTTAAAGCAGCCTTGTTGAGTAGAGATTTTAATTGGTCAATCTTTGTTATGAGCCTAATTGTGTGAGTCAACATGTAATTTTGCAACTGCTGGATAGAAAATACCACCACCAAACAAGATTTCTCAATGAAGGTGTAATTTATTTCATAGCCATTCAGAGTCTTGCTAATGTAGTAAATGGCTTGTTCCCTTCCTTCATAATCTTCATGTGCCAACAGTGCTCCTAAGAAAATGTTTGTTGTTGCAATGTATAGTAGTAAAGTTCTACCTTCTATATGTGGCATGAGAATAGGCGGTGACATTAGATATTGTTTTATTTGGTTGAAGGTCTTTCCTCACCCTTGATCCCATTTGAACAAGACATTTTTATGCAACAAGTGATTAAATGGACGACTTTTATCTACTAACTAGGAGATAAATCTCCTGATTGATTGTAGCCTACCTTATAAAGACCTTAGTTGACTAATATTGTTTGGTGGTTCCATTTCCATTATTTCCTTGACCTTTGTGAGATCCACTTTGATACCCTTCTCTGACACTATGTATCCTAGGAGTTTTGTTGATGTAACCCCAAAGACACATTTCATAGGATTTAGTCAGACATTGAAATTTTCTAACCTTGTAAATATTTTTCCCAAGATATCTAGATGTCCTTATCTAGAATATGACTTTGCTAAGATATCATCCACATAATCATCCATAAAGGTATGCATCATATGATGGAGGATTATGGTTGTTGCACGTTGATATGTTTCCCCTACATTTTTCAACCTGAAGGGCATGACGTTCCAACAAAAAGTTCCCCAGGGACATGTGAATTCAATTTTCTCCTGATCATCTGGTGCTATCTTGATTTGGTTGTAGCCGGAGAAACCATAAATTATTGATAACATGGCATGTCTTGCTATTAATTCCACAATGATATCGATGTTAGGTAAGGGGAAATCATCCTTGGGACATGCCTTATTCAGATCTCTGAAATCTATACATATTCTAATACTATTCTCTGGCTTTGATATAGGGATAATATTTTATATCCATTCAACATAATCAATAGACCAGATGAATCTTGCATCTAAATACTTTTTCAACTCAACCTTTACCATCAAAGTGATATGTGGATGCATCTTCCTTAGTTTTTGTTTTAAAGGTTTAATTTCAATAGGTAGAGATAAATGATGCATTAAAATATTTGGATTTGAACCTGGCATATCAAAGTATGACCAAGCAAAATTAATGCTTCTTTCTTCAAAGAACTTGATAAATTCGGGTCTTTCTTGTTCAGTCATAGATGTTTCCAAATGCAAAATATTTTCTTTTCTTGTTGTGCCAATGTTAATAGACTGTGTAGGCTCTACCAGTACTGATGAAATTTCATGATAATGCTCTGAAAGGGTGTCAAATCTCCCATATTTCAGTGCCTCAGAGAGGTTTTCACAATCTAATGTGTTCTTTATTTTTAATTTTTTGAGATCTAATGCTGCCATAGAATGGTTTTCACCATTAGATCCATTATTCTTGTTTTCAATTTTGCAACTAGAAGATTTGACACCCTCCTATCTACACGTGTCATTATGAGATTTATGATTATAACTTATATCAGGTTTGCTACAAAAATGGAATTTTACAATAGTGTCATCATTCACAAATATGGGTGCATTAATAGGTTCAGTTTGTTCCTAGTTGATAAGTTCAGGATGTATTGAGGGAAAAAAGTCATCAGATTGACTTTGTTCAAAGGAAGTAAGGGTTCTAATAGTTATGGTTCCAAGGTTATCATTAGGGATATAAAGGTCTATGATATTAATTTCCTCCAAATCATGTAGCTCATTCAATGTATGTCCATCCTCACTTGAGTCATCGATATTTTGTGATTCAAATACAAGTGGTCTAGTCTTGAAGCTCTATCCCTCCTCGTGTGTGGGTGCATACTAATTTATGATGTCAATTTGGGTTTCCATGTATGATACATCAGATTAAAGATCCCATTCATACTCATTCGAATCTTTTTCATAACTATTTCTCATTTAAAGGATTCTCTCAAAAAATTTCTATGTCGTTTCCTCTTTTGATTCCCTTGTATAACCTAGTCCTATTTTTTCGTTCGACTAAAGTGTGAGAGGTTGAATGCATTCTTTTATGCCTTCTTTCATTTTTCCAACAAGTCCCTATCCATCGTAATCCATTTTCTCTAGGATAGCCTTTCCTTTCCCATACTGATTGCTCTTTATGTTGATGTTTGTTGATGTTGAGAATTCTTCATCTTTGTATAGCCAACTAAGGATGGCATTGTCTTATGATTCATCTTCTAGAGTACCAAATTTTACGAATCTTTCATCTAGAATTGTGGTATTTTGTGATGGTTGTTGTTTTATTTATGTCGGTTTTCCATATGACCTTGGGTATGGTAACAACTGCAAAAGACATAGTGATTGCCCTATGGAATATTGTCCCATGCCTTTATCGGTTCACTCAATATTTTCTTGAAATTGTTGTGATAGAGAATTTAGAGGACCCTTATTGTCTACCAAAGTAGAATCAAAAGCACTTTTTTCTTTTGATTGACCCTTTTTCTCAACCCATTTAGATACAATGGTTGGTTGCTTCTCACCATTAGATGAACCATAAATGTTTGCTTCATTATTATGGGGCACAAAAGTGTCTTGAGATTTTTTAAGTGTATTACAATGTTGGGGATTATTGTAGTCAGTTGATATAATAACCTCTTGTCCATTCACAGTGAATGTTAAACACTGATGATAAGTTGAAGGCACTGCTTGCATTTCATGTATCCATAGATGTCCCAAGAGTATATTGTATGTTAGCTCATTTTCTAGTACTTGGCAAGCTATATTATTTACCATTGGTCCTACTAGAATAGGAAACATGATCGATCCCTTGGAGGATCTCTCTTCTTTGTCGTAGGATTTTATTGTCATTTTCCTTTGGGAATCCATAGCATTATCAGAATAACCTAGTGCATGAACCAATTTCAAAGTGAAAATGTTTAAACCAACTCCACCATCTATTAAGACATGTTTAACATAGTGTTTGTGGATTAAGACTTCAACGTGAAGTGAAGTATTGTGTGGATGATTAAGTGATACATCATCTTGTTCGGAGAATGATAGAAAATGAGGCATGGTCAAATGTCCCACCATAGCTTGAAACTGATAGACATCCAAATTTTTGGGTATCATGGTGGCCACAAGAGCTTGTTCTAAGACTTCCTTATGGGATGGTGAGAGTTTAAGCAGTTCTAATATTGATATTGTTCTGGTATTTTTTGTAGTTGATCAACAATGTTGTATTGACTTGGTGGGGAGGTGGTTTTAGATGCAACTCCTTTCATTATTACCTTGGATTTCCCCCTTGTCATTACATTAACCTGTTGGTAGTCTTGTCTTTCCCTGATTTTTAAGATATTTATTTGTTTATTGGATGCGTCTATGTTTGGGATTATATCTAATGGAATAATTTCCTTTGTTTCCTTGTTACCAAATTGACTATTAGTGACAGTATCACTCTCAAATTCAGAAATACAAAAGATTGTGCCATTATACATGTAGTTAACACTTTTACCTTTACCATTTTTAGAAGAAGACTCTCCCTTTTCATAATTTGGTAAAGGAACTTCTAAAGGAAGCATGATCATTTTTGGTTTGATGTCCTTCTATGTATACATTTTTATTATCAATAAAATCTTGGTCTAGATGTTTTAACTCCATGCAATAATTTGTATTGTGTCCCTTGTTATTATGAAAGTTACAATAGTCTATGTCATTCCACAAAGGTGGTTTTACTTTTGGATCCCAAAATATTGCTCCACGTGAGGTGATAAGTCTGTTTGTAATAAGTTCTCTCATTACTGATTCAAGAATTTGTCCCAATGGTGTGAATCATCATTGGTTGGATGATTTTTGATATGTTTGTGGTTTAGATTCTCCATTGTTTGAATTGTTGTTTTGATTAACACTTTGTTTGATGTTTTGGTCACTATTTTGATTTTTCTTTGCAATAGTAGCCATCAAATTAAATACTCGTTTCACATTTTATGCATCATTTGTATCATCATTTCTAGTATTTCTATTCTTTTCCAAAACTTAGTCTTGTAATTATTACCATAGTGATTGGAAGAATTTGATTTATTTGATCCTTCGTTGAAGTTTTTTATCACCCTTGTTTTTACCAAGGCCTCTTTGATCTTGAGGTTATTTTCAATTACTTTCTCAAATGTGGGTGGACATTGTAGTTCTAGCCTATATCTCATTTTATCAGTTAGGTTGTCAATGAATAGTTCCATTTTTTCTTCTTTAGATATAGATCAAGGATACCTAGCAAACAACCTTAGCCATCATTGTAGAAATGAAAAGAATTTCTCACCTTTATTTTGTTTCATGTTGTAAAGGTCCTTTATTGTGACATCATGTTGAATATTAAACAAATATTGTGATATAAACCTGTTGACTACTTCTTCAAAAGTTTGAATTCCTTGTTATAGTTTAGAAAACCATTCCATACATTGACCTCCTAAGCTTCTTGGAAATAACCTCATTAGATAAGTTTCTTCTTGTGAAAATTCTAAACTCATGGTTCTAAATTCCCTTACATGGTCAATTGGATCTGTTTTGCCATTGTTTTTGTCATATTTCAGAAATTCACAATGTCTCAGGAATGGTATCATGTTCACACTCAAGTCAAAAGGATAAGGACAAATGTCCTATAATGAGTACCTTTTCATGGTTCCATTTTGCATGTCTTGAAGTTGTTGTTGTAAGTTTTGCATTTGATGTGTTAGGACAACAACTTGATCTATGTTTTGTGTGTGTTGTGGTGTTTTGATTTCATTCGCTCTAGGTGTTTCTTTTAATCGATTGACACTGAAATATTTTAGAAGTTTTGTACCTGATTCAGCTAGCATTAAGATGTATTTTTCCATATCTTGTTCTAATATCTTTTCCATAAATTTATGGAATTTTGGATCATGTCGTGTTGTTTGAATGTCCTCTTGAGTTATTTCATTCTTGTCATTTTGGTGTAACCTATTCCAAGGATTTTCTTCAGCATGGTGTTTTATGTTTCAATTTCTTTTTCTATGTGTCTTTGTCTTTGTAACCTTGTCAAGATTGGCATACAAGTGTTTTTTTTTTTTTCCACTAAACTTTGATCTTCTATGTTTGGATGAGTGTCAAATAAATTTTAACGTAGTCAAATAGGATAATATATCCTATTGATGAGACTCGGTTAGTAAAAATATGATTATTATGTTTCGATTCATGATGGTAGGATGATAATATCCTGATGAAGAAACTTAACCTGATAACCAAGATTTTGGTTTGATTTGTGGACACTTTATTGTTTGCAAGATCTGGGTTCAAGCTGAAAATAATTTTATCCCATAAGAACCTATTTCTTTATGGTTTAAAAAATTGTTTGGACCGAGAAGATGCTTCTATCTAATAAAAAAATTGAGTTTTAGATGTCAACAATTTTGACAGATGTGTCTAGAAGCTCTTTATTTTTCTTCTCTTTGGAAGTGCTAAAAAATACTACAAAGGTGTTATTTTTAGATGCAGAAGAGCTAAAATAGACCGTGTAAGCACTATAACAGGTTGAAAAGGTACTATTATGGATGCAGAAGCGCTAAAAAAGACCGCAAAAATGATAAAATAGAGTGTGCAAGCGCTACTTTGGATACAAAAGTGCTAAAACAGACCACAAAGGCAATAAAATAGAGTGCGAGTGCTACTTTGGATACAAAAGCGCTAAAAATAGAGTGTGTAAGCACTACTTTGGGTTTCAATAGTGTTGTCTAATTTTCCTTCCCGTGAAGAGATTGATTTTTTAGATTTTTGATATTTTGACAAGATACCTTTGCTAGTAATTTTTTGATGTTGGATGACAAGTCTAATGTTTCTATGTTTTCTCTATTGTAAGAATTGATCTAGCCTATTGGAATATTCTATCATTGGCTACAGGATGGAAGACAGGTGAATAGATTGACTATGATTATGTTTCTTTGACAAGTCTCTTCTTTGGAAATAGGCTCGTGAATACAAAGGTTCTAAAGAATAATCGTCAGTATATCCTCTAGAAAAATCATGAAACCTATAGATTAAGGTTCTATGGTGAAGTAAGACTTTCCTACTTTGATATAAAAATCCTTCTTTCCAAGAGTTTCTTGTAACTGATTTGTTTCTTCGGTTGTTTGACTCTTTTCGTGATGGATTTCCTGAAAAACGTTGTGGATTTCCAATCCCTAATCACAAATTTCACCATTTGGTTATGTTTGACTCTTTTGTGTTCTTCTAGATGATCCTTATCTGAGTTAATGATTTGAGAACACAACAAGCAATTTTAGAACAATTTTTTTTAAGTCTAGAATCTAAACCGATAGTGTATGTTCCAAGAACCATGTATGGTCCTATTTTCACTGGTTTGTTTAACAAAAATACACTTCAAATAGACTCACTCTTAAGTTCAAAAAGGTCATCGTTATACTCAACAACCCACATCTTAAAATTTCATTGACTCACATAGTCGTGTCACCCCCCAGAGGGCACCCATGTTTTTTATTTTCCAAGTGCGTACTCAAGGTTAGATTTCTTGATCCCTTGAGCAAACAGTCCTTGGAAATTATATGGTGAGTGTCTTGGGGGTAGATTCTTGCCTCCCCTTAGACTATGAGTATTACAATATCTAGTTACTAACTCAACTAAATTCTACACTATGGTTCATAGATAGGGTTTTTCGTGCGGTGCGAAAAATGATAGAATCCCTCAGGAGACCTCCCAAACTTTATAACGAAGGCTTTAGGGATGGTTATCTTGCACACTACCATCGAGTTGAACTTTCATCTTCAACTCGCTTTTGATTAGACTAGGTTGGAATCCTTGGCTTTAGGCATTCCCACTTAGGTCATTCCCATAGGGTGAGTACTTTTTTCCACTACGACAACCCTTCTAAAGGATTTAAAACAAAGCGTAAATTGTATGGAAATAAAGAATGAGTCTAGAATTTTGATCACCCAGTTAAGGGGAGGGCATAAGCCTATTCATAACACAAGTACAGTAATCAATGTTCATTTTTTAAACCCAAAAAGATGATGTACTATTCTAGTTGAAGATGTTGCTTCACAAAATCATGATGTTAATTTTAACGGATACAAAAAATGTGTGATGACTATCCTAGGATTCATATATTTTAAACCAAGTGAATACCCTAGGATTGATTCTTTTTAGTCCAAATGTATCAAAATTAAATTTTTTCCGTAGTCTTGTCGGATCTAGACAAGAAATTATAGAAATGTTGAAACAGAGGGTAGAAGTACTATAGTTTAGATAAGATGCGCTATAGTTTTCATCAAAAGTGCTACAAAATTTGGAAGAAGCACCATAAAATTTGGCTCAAGCACTATAGAATTAGGTAGAAGTGCTAAACAAAATTTAAAGAATAGTGGTCAAATTGTGCTGGGAACATCCGGTAGATGCGTTGAAATAGACTATGGAAGCACTATAGTTTTCTCCTCATAAGTGCTAAAAATTTCTTCAGAAGGGCCATAGTTTTCTTTGAAGTGCTAAAATCGACATGGCCATAGTTTTATTTAGAAGGGCCATAAGTCTCCGTAGCACTATAGTTTTCCTCAGAAGTGCTATATTTTTTCGTCGGAAGTGCTGAAAAATCGCTTGATCGCGCTAAAATGAACACTCTAGAGTCCTGTACGACACTTTTCAGAATTTTTTATAAAATATTGTGTTAGGCCCCACAATGGGCACCAAATTATAAGTTTGAATAATTAAATAAGTAAAAAAACTAGAAATACTTCTTAATGAAACATTATATCAAGATTCAATCATAAATTAACTAATATAAAGCACATAAAACTTGAAAGCATTTCTGTTTCCTATCTCCAAAGATTTATTAAATCACAGAGGGCTCTCAGATTTGGTAAGCACTTGTGACTATTAAAATTCCAATCTAGAGAATGAAAGGATGCTAAATGTAATGATTAAATTATTTATAATGATTTTTAAATGATATGAAACTACTGTAATCTATTCTAACATGAAAACTGATAAATGAAAGCTACAGGTAGTTGTGATATGAATTCTACTAATGCTATGATGCTAAGATGATAAGATACTAAGATACTATTTCTATTTCTTTGATTCTTGATTGCTTTTCCTTTAGAGTAATATTTCACAAAGATGCGATCTATTTCCTGTTGATTGTGGTTGTATTTATAGATTCACAACAATAATTTTGTGAAGGGGAAGCACAACAAAGGCCTGGATTCAATCTAGGGGATTGAATGGTAAGAGATGAAGAAGCTTGATATGATCATGGGAATGGTTCCTCCCCATGAAAATATCAGGCCAAATGATAGGAAGAATCATAGGAAGGAGATTGAATAGGATTGCCTGCAATTTTGTCTCCAAAGCTTTCCCGTGAATGCCAGTTGAATTAATTTAGACATATAATAACTAATTTTATTGGTGAGATATGATGAGTTGTAGGATTTGAATATTTTGGATTTATTCAAATTTAGGAAGAAATAAGATATTAAATTTAATAAAACAAACTATAGAAGTCTATTTATTAAATTAAATATGAAAGAAATGAGCAATTAAATAAAACAAAGTATGTGAACCTGTTTATTTAATTAAGATAGAATGATGTGATTTAAAATAGAAAAAATTGATAATTAAATAAAACAAATTATTAAATTTGTTTATTTAATTTAAGATGGAATAATAGAAGAATTTATAAGAATTAAATGTGAACTATATAAATAAATACTTCCATTTATTTAAAAGTAGATGAAATTAATATTAATTAATCAAATATTTTTTATTTAATTAGTTAGATTATCAAGACCACTTTTAGGTGTATACACAAACAAAGTGCATTTTCTAGGTTTTGCATTACTAGTTAGTTTCTTTTGTCAGTTCTTTGCATCTAGGGCATTCTATTTAGAAATATTATAATCATACCTGCATTAGTTAGTCTTGAGTGAACCCCTAGTTTTTTGTGGAATACCTTTCTCCTTTTAGGTCAAAAATGCTAGAAGTGTAAGAGAGCATCCTTTTACAAAAAATTGCAGTTCATTTTGGTGAACCTTCTTTTCAAACACCTTGTCTGATTTGAAGTTATTTATCATCCTAGGTTTGCATTACATTAAAATTGCATTGTATTTTTCATTAGTTAAGTTGCATTCTAGGGTTTCAAATTTCACATTAGGGTGATCCCATAATACTAGTTTATAATCTTTGGGAGATCTTGATTTTTGTTGAAATCACATATTTTTAGAAACTATAATGATTTAAGCCTTGAAAATTTCCATTTAAAAAATTCCAATTGAAGAGGATTTGATCAAACCACCTTAGATCAAACCCCCTTGGATAGAACCCCGCTATTTTTAAACCATACCTATGACGGAGTCTCGTTTACACCTAACAAAATGTTCATAAACAACTGATTTTGATTTATCTTTTGGGGGATCAAATAAATTCATTTAATTTTTATTTTTTTAATTATGTATTCCTTATTATAAGCTTCCCAAAAAGTATAATTTTAAATAAATTTAATTTAATTTTTATATTTATATTTTATTTCTTGTGAATGTAAGTTTTTCACTGAAAATCAAGCTTTTTGTTTTGCACGTGGAAAAATAGTAAATTATCAAATGTTTTTTTGAAAAATATTAGTGCACTAGATATTGATGTCTGAATTTTGATACAGACAAATTTTTTTATGTTGTATATAGTCTGCCTATGCCTGAATTATAATTGGTTTGACTTCAAAACTTGATTAGGGAAAAATATTCAATAAAAAAATATGAAACAAAATGAAAGCACTAGATATCATAGTTATAAATCTAAATTCGAAAAAATTATAATTTTATCCTTCATGGAAAAAAATTTATGATGTATATGGTGAGCATCACTCCTTAAAAATGGTGTTTACTAGAAAAAACTAGTTTTTGAAGGAGATGGAAAAAGAAGTGCAATGTCATTCCCAAAATTTTGAAAAAAAAAAAAAGGAATCTACAAACAAAATGTCACAAATCACTAGTTTAAATCACTAGTTTGCATCATCTTCAAATTCCTCATGGTTTAGCTACTATATGTGCCTGAATGTGAAGATTTAGTTAGAAAAAAATAGTTCAGTGTCTAGTTTGGCCAAAAATTGCAAAATAGTATTGTGGGATCACCCATTAGTGAAAGTGCATATAGGTTGTATTTTGGCATATCAAATCATTACAAATTTATAAAATTCTGCATTTGCATCTTAGGTTTGTATCATACAGCATAGAAAACATAAAAAATCAATCAAAAAAATCTAAAAATTATGAAAAAAACCTTCCCACTGGAACTAATTCACCACCTTGGGCGAATCAGTCCCTTTTCACCCCTGAAACTACCTTTAACAACACCGAAAGCCCTATTTTTAAGCTTCTATTTTCTGCCATTAACTATCTGTATTAGTTGGTTGAGTTTTTGTAACATACATTTCATTAGATCTAGCTTAAATTAGCTCATTTCATGTATTTCTCAAATTCAATTTTGCATCTACAACATTTCATTTTCAGATCATTGCATTATTTGTATTTCATTTTACATTTTTAAATTGTATTTTAGGTTTGCATAAATTACCTTCTTTTTTATCAAATGTTAGTTTCACTCTTCTCCAAGTTCGCAAAGAACAAGTTAGTAAATAAAAATGATAATCATTCATTCAATGCATCCCCTAGTTATGAGAGTCTCTTAGTGCAAGATAGTGAGAATGATAATACTTGCCTTAAACTTTCAACCTCTCCTATCTCTCCTATTTGTGTGGATGATGTGATAGAAGAGAGTACAAACATAGATAACCATGATAATCATAGTTTTTCTTCTCACCATACCTCTTCTTTTAATCAAGAAGGTATCTTCGAAACAGAAGATATAATCGTTGAGAATCATGAGGATCTTGTTTTTTGTTCTCCTCATCCCCTTTGGGAAGATATTTTAGCACAAGAAAATGAAATCATAGACACATTCCTAAACATCACCTTACCTAATTTACATTCTCTTCTAGCTTGTGAGAGTGATTTTGAGGAAGATGCTCGATTATAAATGATGAGGATATTTTTATGCTAGATGATGCAATCTTTAAGGACTATAGCAACCCTCTTTATGATCCCTCCCCTACCTATCCTATTTTGGATGACATTAGGGAACAAAGGAATGAAGTCGTAAATGACCATGATAATCATACTTCTTCTTCTCCTAGTATCTCCCCTAGTTTTAAAGAAGATGCTTTGATGTTAGACATCACAACCAATGAGATTAAGGGTATGTGTAGGATCATCATGGAAAAAATAGGCCCTTAAGTGGCAATAAAAGGATAGAAAATCAGAGTTAGACAAATTGACGTAAAAAATTGAATAAGTTATCTATATTATTTCAAAAAAATGTAAAAATAGAATTTGTAGAAAATTGAATGTATTTTCTAAACTACTATACCTTTATTTAAAAATATTAAATCTTTTTGGTGAAAATTTGAAATTTCAATGTAGTAGTATTTAAATTTCAGGGTAAAAATAAGAAGTAGGTGTTTGTCTGACGACCCTAACCAAAATAAAATGATAATATTTTTTTATAATATCTTAGATATAAGTAAAGGACTCATGTCCCGATGTGATGCATATTTTTTTATAATTTTTTTCCATGTAAATAATTAATTATGAATTTTTTATTACAAATTTTAAAAAATATAAAAGCTCGTTTGTCTAACCACCTTAACTTGGTCAAAAATTCATGAAATTCAATTTTATTTTTTTCAATCCTATAGTATGTGAAGCATAGAATGTGATGCATGTTTCGGATTCAAAAAATGTGATACCGTTTGAAATTTATAGATGTTTTTTAATCAGCTTATCAATCAGGACTTTATTCGTAATTCTAATAGAAAATGAATAATAATTATTTATTAAATTCAAAGTAATGGATAATTTATATTGGTGGAAGCTTAGAATATCCTCTAAAAACCCTTTTTGTTTCATCAATTTTGGGTAAAAAAAAAGTCATAAGCCACATGGACCATCAAATGGCTTGTATATCGCCACTTTTTGGTCCATCATGATCCTACACATACCCTTAATGAGAATCTTAGATGTCCCCTTTCATCTAAGGAAACCCTTATTGAGAAAGATAATTAAACCATTTATCATTTCCCTACTTGCGATGAAGTCATTTTAGAAGAACTAATTCATGAATGTCAAACACATTTGATTAGTAGTTGGGTATGTGCAGATCATGATGGGCCAAAAAGTGGCGATATGTAAGTGATATGATGGCCCGTGTGGCTAATGACTTTTTTTTAACCCAAAATTGATGAAATGAAAAGGGTTTTTAAAATAGATTCTTAGATTTCCACCAATATAAATTATGCTTTACTTTGAATTTAATAAATAATTATTATTCATTTTTTATTTGAATTACGACTAAAGTCCTCATTAATAGACTGATTGAAAAAATCTATAGCTTTCAAACAGTATCACATTTTTTGAATCCATAACATGTTTCACATTATATGCTTCACATACTATAGGATTAGAAAAATATAATTGAATTTCATGAAATTTTGACCAGGTTAAGGTGGTCAAACATAAGATTTTTTTATTTTTTAAAAGTTATAATAAAAAAATCATAATTAATTATTTACTAGGAAAAAAATTACAAAAAAATATGCATCACATCTAGAAATGAGTCCTCTAATTATATCTAAAATATTATTTATTTTATTTTGGTTAGGGTGGTTAGATAGACACCTACTTCTTATTTTTTTCCTAAAATTTAAGTACCACCGCATTAAAATTTCAAATTTTCATCAAATAGATTTAAAAATAAATAAAAATAAACGTACTAGTTTACAAACTACATTCAATTTTCTACAGATTCTATTCTTACATATGTTTGAAATAATATAGATAACTTATTCAAATTTTTACGTCAAGTTGCCTAACTCTAATTTTCAGAGTTTTCATCTCCACTTAAGGGCTAGTTATTTCCATGATGATCCTGCACATACCCAGTTCTCCTAAAAACTCTCCTCCTAGGGAGAATATCATGGTGCTATAAAATGGAAACAATAGTAATGTGTCTTCCTTAGATAACGATAAAAATGTGATTCTAGATTTCCCTTTATTAGAGATACATCAAACCAAGACCGCTGGGGTTTTGAATGTGCAAGTGTCCATTAGATCATCCTTGACTATTGAACCTCCTACATATCCTATGGGACATCATAAGAATCCTCTAATCCTTTACCCACCATCACACAAAAAACAAACTCACAACAAACCCGAACTTATCCTTTACAGACCTAAGAATAATGTGTTGTAGCAATCGAGTCATCATACCATTTCTCATACATATAACACTAGAAATAATTTAGAACCAAAAAAGCCCACCCCAACACCATTACCTTTGTCTAATCCCATCTTGCCTAGTGCTCCTCGATTATCTCCTAAGGATTATGATCTTGTTGAACAACTTAACAATACTCCTGCAAAGATATCCCTTTGGTATTTAATTTAGAATTCACCTAACTATCACACTATGCTTCAAACAACCTTACAACAAGTTCCCATCCCTTCTAATGTGCAAACAAATGAAATAGAATCCCTAATTCAAGGATTGAATGCTGATATTGTTTTCTCCAAAGTGAACTCCCCCCTTTGGAAGTGAGAAACCAAAATTTTGCTTTCCTGGTAATATCTCAATACAAAATAATAGGGATAAATCAAACCCTTTTTAACAATGACTCCATCCTTAATGTCTGCAGTGTAAATATTTTGGATAGGCTACATGTGGATGAATCAAAAATTCAACCTAATTCCTTGTCTATCCATGGAATTGAAAATATAGGAAAACAACCACTTGGTGTGATCATATTTCTTATTACAGTTGGGCAGGATACATTAGAAACACCAATCCATGTTATGCCTAATGATATTTCCTATAATCTCATTTTTGGTAGACCATGGTTTCATGCAATGAATGGCGTGGCTTCTACTCTTCATTGTAAAATGAAATACATATACAACAATACAATGTACACACTTTATGTTGATCCTGAGCCTTATTGTGTCTTATAACTTGAGAAAAATAAAATGAATCCCTTGAACACATTAATGCAAGCTACACAGGTATAACCTGTGTAGCAAAAAGACAAAGAAAAATATATTGAAAAATTCAAGATCCTATTAGAGGATGATTGGGGTTCCTTAAATTTCAAACATACATTCATGGGTGAGTACAAGATTCTAAACATAGATTCAAATAAGGCACACGAACAAGCACTCATGAAAACATAAAATTAAGAAGATCCTTCGAAAGCATCCGTCTCAACCACTTCCGCACATAAGACACCACCTTACATAACAAACTTTAAAGAACAACACAACCAGAAACCACTTGATCCAAAAGTAATGAAAAAACTTTTAGGAAAAGGTTATGAGCTTATGAAACAACTTAGTTACAATGGAAAAGGATGTGGTGCTAACAAACAAGGTATACACAACCCTATAAAGCCTAACACACAAGTAATGAATTATGGTCTTGGTTATTTTCCTTTGATAGAAATCACTAAGCCTTCATTCAACATCAACACTATCACACAAGATTCCTCTAAACCAACTTTAATAGTAGTCCATCTTGAACTGATAGACACTAGTGGTCTTGAAAGTTATATCCTTGTCAAGAAATTAATCAAATAAAGACATCTTCACTTAACATCAATTTCATCTCCCAGAACACTAATGATTTGAGTTTGTTAGATTTTACACCTTCCTGTAAAGGAGAGAACAAAATCTTGTAATCTATAGAGTCTTACATAGCTATGACATCTTCTGCTAAGAAAAAGATATCTTTGTTGCATAATAAGGGAACATCTACCATTGATCAAGAGGGTATCTTGTCGATAATCCTCCAAGATCACTTGATATCCCTCCCTCCAACAACTCGAAAGAAATTTTATTACATGACTTCACTTTGCACATATCACAGAGTTCATGGTCATGCTACTAATGAGTGTAAGGATTTGACTAGTAAACTCCAAAATATTAAGGATTTTTGTGTGCTCCCTTATGTGGGGAGCACCTCATTCCTCTAATTGATACTAATTTTCACTCTAGCATGCATTTCACTAATCATTTAGGCTCATCCTTGTCCTACACTAAGTGGGGACAAGGGATTAGTTAGCCTTCTCCTTGTATGTCACTTGTCATTGTCTCTTTTGGATAGTCATTAACCTCATGAATGTATACAGGAAATCTTGGGATGTGGAAGACATGTTTTAAGTTGACTCGCATGTTACATACTACCATTTCATGATGTAGCTTATCAAAAACATATGGAATTGGCATAGTGATTTCTTCATAAGCTCTCGCGTCTTCTTCTACTTTAGACCAATTTCTCACAGTAATGGTTCCAACAACCTCTTTAAAGTGGGGCCATACACTAACACTCACATTTCATTGTGCTATTTTATTTTTCTTGTGATTTCCTCTCTTGGAAACATTAGGAACAATGTTGCATTGGATGAGACATTGCACTTGTCCTCTCTTGGAAACAAGATGAGACCACTTGCACTTTTCCTCTCTTGGAGACATTAAATATGATGTTCCCTAAGATGATACCTTTCAAAAACTAAGTAAAATCCCTTTGAACATTTTCAAAACTATCTTGCATTTACAATGTCTATGAGTTTCAAGCATACAATGTTTTTCTTTCCTCATAGAGCTCAAAGATCATTTTTGTGTGGCGCCTTATCAAATTTATTAGGAGGTATAATTTTGGTATGGTTTGAGTGGGAAGCCCATTTCGAGGCATGAATTTCCCCATATCAAGTTGCGTGTTCATGAGTGCATACCAGTCATGAGTGTATGTTTCTCACCTTTTTAGACTTCACACTCGGTGGACAACCAAGAGTTTCATTGCCTCAGAGTGAGTATGCATTTTTTGATAAACAACCTATATTTTATCCACAACATGTTGGACAAACAGTTGAAGCTTGATCCACCTTTTTAATTTCATTCTTCTCTTCCTTCTAGTTATTTCCATTGCATGATCGTGTATCTTGTTTTGCTCAAATAATTCACCTTGTGTGTGTCCTTTTGAGCTTATGTCAATTTGACTTAGGATCTTGGGTCCTTAGGGCTTGACCACCTCCTTCATCTTTGTTATCCTAGACCATCTACATTGGTACAATTGGACCCCTCTTGAATGTATAATTTAGTGTGAGTTTGAATCAAGTTCATCCTCTCACTAAACTGGGGGCTAAATGTGTCACAGAAAAATGTATCTTTGGACATTTTTACGCTCATTTGAGTCTTTCTCATGGATTTTGGCCTAATTTTTCTTAGATTTATTGTTGGAATGTGGCCAACACATTCACATTAGGTCTTGGACCCTTGTAAATATATGAAAAACTATATGATATCTTGTAAAGGTGTTGTGAAGTGTTGCAACACACTTTCATGATTTTCTAGGACCTTTCTAATGTATTTCACTTAAATAACCTCTTTTTATCACTTACCAAGCCTTATTTCAATTTTTTTTAAGGAGTTGTAATAAAATCTCACACTTTTCTAGGCTTGTGATGAATAATTATACCTTTGTTATGATTTAATTGGCCCTAGTTTACCCTTACAAACCTCATTTAAGTGCCTTTTTGAGAATAAACCAGTTAACAATCATTTAAAATATCTAATATCTGACACCCACTTAAATTTTCTAAGTGGGACCAAGTCGCTACTTTTGGCATCTTAGTCCCATTTGGCTCAAAATTCAAAATAAGTTCAAAATTCTGGTGGGTTTTTATTTTCTAAGACCTATGGTCAACCTGTGATGTGGTACTTTTTGGAATTAGGGCATAATTATGTACAAATAAAAGGTATTTCTCTTCATTTCATGCTAGTCCCAACTAAACTAATCAATTAATATTTCATTCATTCTCCATTAATCATTTTTCTCAAGCAAGCTAGGGTTTTAGCATTGTAAAGTCATCAAGAAGAATTCAAGGGAAAATTCTTCATTCATTGTTGCAGAAATTCAAGATCTATCATGATGGAAAGTTTATAATTCCTTCATTTCATTTTCATGCTTCCGCTTATTTCTTCATTTGGTTTAATTACCTAAAAGGGGTTTGACCAAGGCAAACCCCCATGCCCTAACATTCAACATTTCTCTCTCTTTCCTTGTGTGTTTATAGATTTAGGCACCTTCAAGGCTTGGAGATAACTAAAGGATTGGTTTAAAATTTATTAAAATCATCTCCTTAATGTCTAGGTAAAAATATTCACAAAATTTCACTTATAGTGCCAAAAATCATAGTTTCAGATCCATATACTTTGAGGAGCAAAAAATACAGACCGAGAGCTTCCTTTCGACTTTCAAGTTTTTAGAAAAGAAAAAGTGGACTAAGTCACCATCAATGGAAAATTAGTCCCATTGTACATGTTTTTCAAAGATTTATATAGATTCAAAAACCCATTTGGCTAAAACAGGCTCTAGTGCAACTTTCTAGATTTGGAACTAAGTCACCTAGAATGGCGAATTAGTCCCAGTAGGCCAAAAATGCAAAATCAACAACATTTCCAATCTTCATTCTAGTCTGCAACACATTTCTAGGTGCACACCTTCTATTTCACAACTTTATGTTTAGTTTGGTTTTCATTTCTAGGTCATTTAGTATATGTTTGCATATCATAATGTGTTTTCAAACAAAGTGCATTTTTTAGGTTTTGCATTACTAGTTAGTTTCTTTTATCAGTTATTTTAATCTAGTGCATTCTATTTAGACATATTCTAATCATATTTTAATTATTATTGAGTGAATCCCCAATTTTTTGTGGAATACCTTTCTCCTTTTAGGTGAAAAACCCTAGAAGTGTAAGAGAGCATCCTTCTACAAAAATTTGCGGTTCACTAATTTGTGAAGTTGTAAGGGCAGGTTTCTTAGCCATCAATATATTTTCTTCCCTTAAGGGAGGAACTTAAGGAACCATCGATGATTGGGAAAAAACTATCTCTTTAGGTCTATACAATTGCTTTTATTTTGGAGGCACAAAAGGAATCATTCAATTATCTCCTAGCCTTTTTTATGATATAGTTGGAGGAACTCTAGCATAAATAAATTAAGTACCTGGAAGGGAATTTTCTTTGGGCATGGGTACATCCACAACTAGTGGGGGAGGAGGAACAACCATAGACTTATCTTTCTCAAGAATATTGCTAAGGGATAATTTTGTTATGTGATTTTCCTTAAATTTTTGGTATGACCTAAAAAGAAGTCCTCACAAGGTTTAATATGCTCCATATGTTGAGGCCAAAAGAATTCCATTGAGAATTTTTCATGGGAAGACAAAGGATTAAACCTACTATGATGCACTATGTATATTTGACATTAAAATGGGAACTTTATGCACTTGTGGATAACCAATGGGACAATATTCATGGGCCGTAGCCATGGGTATCCTAGCTTCCTATGGAATTGGTATGATGTTAGGATGATAGAGAATGATATATCTAATTGTTTCAGTCCAAATTTAAGAGGAAGAGTGATTAAACCTATCATAGGGCAAGAAAAACCATCATTATTTTTAATCATGCTTTTGATTATTCATAAATGTCTTGATAAAGCTAATGTACATACAAGAACTCTCCAGTGATAACATTCTCTATGCACATAGGATCAATGAGTATTCCTTGTAAGGTTTTTTCATTGATACTTTTTTTAGTGTAATTAATTAATTATTACACTAGAATAAGTTAACTTAGGTTTTAATTAATCATATTAGTCCTAAGTTTCATTTAATCATTTAATAAAGTTGTTGAGATAAGATTCCCTTCTAGAAGATGATTTGTCTTTTCTCGAACTTATCTCCATCTTGTTATCATTCCCTAGGTAGTTGGTTAGGGTTTCTTGTTGTCACATGAAGTGTGATTTGAACACTTGGCAACATCCTTTGCATTTTAGGTTGAGCACTTGCCTATATAATCAGGCATATGTACTCTTTGTAAATCATCTAATAGATCATAATAGAATCTCTATTTTGAATGCCATTATCATACTTTCTTTGTGGTTGAATATTTCTTCCTGGAAAAGGTCCTCCATTGAAGATTGTATTGAAGCTTCATCAAGGACACCTGTGCATCCATCATTCCAGCATGGTATGAAGAAGGAGGGGAAGGAGATGATGCAGACATCATAGAAGGAAAATCAATCTGATGTTTCTGAAGAAGATTCTTTAGCTCATTAATGTCAAGGGCATAGTTGGTTTACATACTTCATCAGATATGAAGGGACATGCTCTTTGTGCTTCTTCAAGTCTTGGATCAGGGAGATGGCTTCTAGATTCAGGAGCATCTCATCATATGGCTTCTACATAGTCTATGTTCACTTCCTTTGAGTCTCACACTATGTCTCCTATTTTGATGGGAAACAATACCTACATGAGTGTTACAGGGAACGGGTCTATTAGTTTTGGGGACAACACTTTTTAGGATGTCTTGTGTGTTCTTCATTTGACGAACAACCTTCTTTCTATATATCAGATCACACATGAGGCAATGGCAGGTCTGTGGATTTCACACCTAATTCAGTTATCATTAGATACTTGGAGAGTAGAGTAGTTATTGCTACTAGGGTGGTGGATCACTCATCTCAGATGTATTCCTTTGCAAATTTTGCTACTAATGGTGCTTTTGTTCCTATAGTTGTTCATCACACTTCTAGTGTGAATCATCATTCAGAGGAGACATTTGGCTACTTGAACATTGGAGTTCTCACTTTAGATCCTGCTCTTGAGTCATCCATTCCATCTCCTTTACCTACTATTGCAGTTGTTTATGCTTCTATGACTACAGGTGTAGTTTCTTCTATTTCAGTGCAGCAGGATCCAGTTGATCATCCATCTTTGGAGGTTCCTATTTAGTATTCACCCACTTTGACTTCTTCATTTGTTGAGGTCACACCTAATTTTGTGGAGACATCATGGGCTACACCTACTTCACCTTCAGAGATTGCTTTCATTCGGCCTCTTCCCTCTCACTTCTTTCAGGAGATGCAGTTTCTCCAGTTTTTTTGGGGCTACTTCATTCTGGGGGGGATCTGTGGTCTCTTTCATCCTCTCTTCTAGGGGGGTTATTTCATGTATCTTTGTGATGGATGGTGTCCTTGGGGGGTCTTATGGAGTCCTCCATCCTTTATCACTTAGTTTCTCTTTGCATTCTATTTTGGGGAGGATTTTTGTTCCCACTGGGTTTTCTCCTTTACCTCGGTTAGTTTAGTTTGCATTAAATTTTTACTTGGGTACCTAAAATGGCCATTAGCCGGGACCCATCATCATCATGCATAATCATTGCATTTTTCATTTCCTCCCTAAGTTTCACTTATGGGGAGGTTTTAGTGTAATTAATTAATTATTACACTAGCATAAGTTAACTTAGGTTTTAATTAATCATATTAGTCATAAGTTGCATTTAATCATTTAATAAAGTTGTTGAGATGAGATTCCCTTCTAGAAGATGAGTTGTCTTTTCTAGAACTTATCTCCATCTTGTTATCATTCCCTAGGTAGTTGGTTAGGGTTTCTTGTTGTCACATGAAGTGTGATTTGAACACTTGGCAACATCCTTTGCATTTTAGGTTTAGCACTTGCCTATATAATCAGGCATATGTACTCTTTGTAAATCATCTGATAGATCATAATAGAATCTCTATTTTCAATATCATTATCATAATTTCTTTGTGGTTGAATATTTCTTCCTGGAAAAGGTCCTCCATTGAAGATTGTATTGTAGCTTCATCAAGGACACCTATGCATCTATCAGTCCAACAACTTCTAGCGATATAGAGAGGACCTTCAGGCACATGTATAGATGCATCAATATGGGTTCTTGATGTAGAGTAACAAATTGGTTTGGACATTGAACATATATTAAAGAAATCATGCTATCTACTTCCTTCTCATAATAATTCATATTATAATTCTTATCATCACAAGCTTTCAAAAATTTTGACGTATGATTTGGCATAAATTTGTAAAAATTTGCAAATTTTGTTTTGGAGGGACAACGAACTTGTTTATTTTATCATTAACATCACCCAAATATATGTAATTAGATTTGATGAGGTCTTGAATTTGATGCTTAATATGTATGAATTTATCTGTATCATGTCAATGTGTATGATGATATTGGAAAAAGGATTTTAGGTTAAATTTTGGAGATAACAATTTTATTGTATCCATAGGTATAATTGGAGGTGATTGGCTTAAGTTTTCTTCAAAATTTCTAACATGATTGAATGGACAGAATTAGGCAACTATGTGAATTTTCTATCTCTTTCCCTAAATTGATATGGAGTTGAACTTATGGCTGCAACTTGTGGTTCAATGTGGTTAGTTGTTTAAGGTATGTTTATCTTGATAAAATTCTTGTTTTGTTCCTTGAATGGTTGATAGTTGTTTTGAGGTATAGATTCAGATTTCTTGGTAGGAGTTGATGAAGATGCTTCTTCATATTGACTAATCACATTTTGATAGTCACAAAGATTTGTATGCAAGTGTGTAAAGGATGGATATCTCATCAATAATATCTTGTCCCTAATGCTCGGTTACAAATTCTAATGAACACTCTTTGAACATCTGCATCAAGAAGAGTAAGATTGATTTGTGAGTATAGTAACTATATCATCTTATGAACTCTGTCACCTTTTCATTTTTTTCCTTTTTGTACCTCACTAAATCAATTAATGTAATTTGTGAACCATTGATTTATTGGAAATGTTGTAGGAATGCATCAACAAGTTCATTGAATGAGTGAATCAAATTATTTGTCAATGAAAAAAAAATTACAAGGTTGTGTATTTCAATGAAATAGGAAAGTTTATCTTGTAGATTATCTTCAAAGAATAAGTTACTATAGAATGTCGTACGAGATGATATGTGACCATTAGGATCTCATTTACCATTATACTTCTAAAACCTAGGAATTTATGTTTTTAGCGACATGGTTTTTTTCATTCAAGTGACAAAGGAATCCTTTTGACATATTGTGATGGTTTTCCATTTTGAGCCTGGTTTAATGTGGACATTTTTTGTTAGAATGATATGTTTTGAAAATTTTTATTTATTACCAAGTCATTTCTTGGCATGTTTTGGGAATGTGGTCAATATGGTGGGATTGTGCAAGTTCTTGGTGGACTACTATGTTGAAGGTTTATAAGAGGGGATGACTATTGAGGTATCACATGTGATGTCATGAAGCTATAAGGATGCCCACTAAAAAACCCTAAGGTTGGAGATATACCACTTTTTGTTGTGTCATTGAAGCTATAGTTGGTTATGTGTATGTAGGAATAGTGGTAATAGTTGTGGGAAAGGAGGCTTGGCTTCCTCCTTAGATTTGAGTGTATCGCAAATCTTGAGTGCAACTAACCATCATAGGAATGTTTGTATCCAAAATATGGGCTAGGATACACAACAACTCTAATCCTTGGGAATCATTGATCAATTTCCTTAAATTTTAGATTATAGGAATTGTTTGTCTTGCTATGGATTCAGTGCTTAAATAGTCTTGAAATCCCTCTATCGTTGTCTAATTTTTTTAGTTTTTCTTTGAGAACATGCACAAGAAAAATCTCAACATCCATAAAGGTGCTTGTTTTTGTAGTTTTCATTGGTATGGTAGGATTAGGGATCAATTCCAAAATGGGAATGGTATTGGAAATAGCTTGCATGAAAGAGTTGGAAGACTTTGGATCCACAATTAATGTAACAATAGAATGGGATACCATAATTTTACAACCATGTCTCATCAAAGTATTGGAAATATGACACCAATTCATGAAGCTCATGTGATTTTTAAAACACTAAGTGTCCCCACTATAAACATTAAATTGTCAAACAATCATAGTAAAACACTAAAAAAATAAAAGAAAGTAGAAATAGACAAAGAAAAAAGACATAGATGTTTGACAAAAAATTGAGCCAAAAAAGGTAGGACTAGGTGCCTAGGGTTCATATGTCTTGGATAGAGTTTTGAAAATTTAAAAGTTTAGTTGTGTGTAATATTGTTTAAGGTTTTTGTATCTATGTGAAAATAGGTCTAATAGTGAATATTTTTTAGAATTTTCTAAATTTAATACTATGTAGCACAAAATATGAATGTGCAACACTATCATTTTTTTTTTTACAATAAATGACAATTGTAAATGAAATTTTCAGGTCTAAAATGTAACAATTGACTAATTTTAATATGCTAAATCTGAAAATGATGATATAGATATTCTTTTTGAAATAGAACAATGTAACTTTTAACATTTTTGAGCTATATGTACGATACCTAATGCATGCAATGACACTTTCAATTTTTTGTTTTCAAATTTCAAATGGTCACTTAATGTAGATTTGTGAATGCAATTGAAAATTTATATCTAAGTTATATGACTAAAAGAAACCCTATTTCAACCTATGATTCAATATGATATGCAATTGTTTTCAAATTTTTATGCTTTTTTATGGTGCAAAAATGAATGTCTAATTGAATAATGTAAGGTAATGCAATACAAAATCTAGATCTAGGGTAAAATTTCAAAATTTGTATAATATTAACATGTTAGGTTAACCAAAATGAAATGGTAAAAAATGTGTGACCCTTTAGGGGAGATATCCCTTTGTGGGGCTCAATGTATTTTTTTTAGTTCATTAAATGAGGATATAGTAATTGTAGAAATGAAAAATATACAATTCGATTCAACACACTTGATCCTAACTACTAACAAAATTTCTTCTTGAATCACACTCTCAGATTATCATCACCCTTTTTCTCTTAATTTAATAAATCATTATTTATTTGATTAAGTCTTTCTCCTATGTTGATTAAATTAATCAATTTAATTTAATTAACCTCATGTCTTTGTTTAATAAAATAAATCATTTTATTTGATTAAAGTCTCTAAAAGTATTCTTATTAGATTAAATAAATTAAATCTTATGTAATTTAATCTAAAATTTCCCCTTTTAGTTAAATAAATAAATAAAAATTATTTAATTAATCTTTCTTCTCATTTTGATTTAAATCAATCCTAAAATCTAATTCAAAATGGTCAAATCACATAACCTCTCATTAAGTTAATCAAATCTTGATTAAGTTAATCCCTATCACTAAAATCCTCTAGATAATGCAACTTACACATGAAAATAGATTTAATTCATTTATTAAATCTCTATTTTCCCTCACATGGCATAAAAAGGGAATATTCCCTCAAGTTTGAATTCAAAACGTCCAAGTGGATGGGTACTTCCAACAAAGCATTGACTCCTCTTACATTTCCTTGTGCATCGAGCCAAGTGGCATTTATTTCATTCTCTTTTCCCTCTCACATGTCATTTCCTCAATTTCAAATTCCACCTAATTGCATTTATTGGCAATTTGGCCAAAATGTGCACAACCATCAACCATTCACATGGTGGCAAGTGGCATTTGGCCATTGGGTGAAAGTTACTCCCACATTGCCCAAATATTGCTCTCTCTTCCAAATTCAAATCTATAAATAGAAGGCTTATCTTCTAATTATTCATCCACAATCTCATGCAAAGTTACTCTCTTGACATTGAGAGCCAATTTTGTGCATTTCATTCCTTATATTCATCATTTTCACAATTCCATACCTAGGTTATGCAAAAATCTCATTAAGGAGATTTGATCAATCCACACATCATCTAAATTTACAAAATGAGTTGGGAAAGGTCTGATTTCGACACACCAATCAACACCAATTCCCCCATGGGATCACTATTTTTCTCACTTAATTAGGATTTACTTATTTTGTTCTTCATTTTCCTAGTTTAAGTTTTAGTAAATGGATTTCATGGGGAATCCTTCATTCTTGCTTGCATATGATCTAATATTGTGATTGTTTGTTGTTTTTGTGCAAGTTCATTATTAGGGGCTCACATTTTGGTGCTAGGAGGCCATGAACAAATTCTAATCATGTTTTCTTGAAAAATACATGTTTTTCTAATTTTTTTGGAGGTCCTAGGAAAATTGTGCCACATACAGGCCCACGAATCTATATTGCATTGCATCCATAGGCGTGATGCTATATCGCAGTGCTTAGAATCCAAACCGCACTGCAATTGCTTCCCACACAAGTTTTTTTATTTAATTTTCAAACTTTGTCATGGACTTGTCTATCCAAACATCACTGCACCTGGTCTCACAGCTCTATATCTCACTGCTTTCAGAGGTGCGGTGCTATGTCACACAAAATGTTTCCTAAACTGCGGTGCACCTGTTTCCCAGGTCGGAATTTTAAAATTTTCAAACTTCGTTGCTTCACAAACATCATCGTGTGACCAAATTGCACCACAATCACGCTCTTTGTTTATGTAGAGCATCGCACCCAGTAAAACGCGTGGTGGTATATAGCACCGCTTCTATTCCAAACTATGTTTTATTTGTGGATTGTGCCAATGGATTATAGTAGCTAATTCAAATTTTATTTTATTTTCAACATGTTCCTTTTTATTTCTGGTCTTTTGGTCTTTTGACTTATTTACTAATTTTGTACTTTCTATTTTCTGTCATTTTACAAAAAAAAGCAAGGAGGGAAGCAAAATAGGAGGTTTCATCATGACATCATTTTCATCATACACAAAGTGTTTTTAAACACTATAGTTTTATTTAACACTTTTAGAGGATCTCTAATCCTATTTTACAAGGAATTTGTTACCTTGCATACCTTAGGAAGCGATAAATTTTCCTTTCGATTTTTTAAAAAAAAAACACACATTTCTTTTTCAAAAGTTCGCAAAAGGGCTTAAAAAAAACCTTAGAAACAATCTACTAGATTTAGTTTAAGGTTTAAAAATTGAACGAGGGAACTTCCACATTTAATTTTGGTTCTTTAAGAAGAATTCATTTTTCTTTGTGGGATTAAAATGAACAAGTGCTATTTAGTTTTGTAACTATTTATTCAACTTATTATCATCGAAAGGGCGTATGTGCTTCTCTCGCAGCTCACGGTGATCTTGAGAATCAAAATTTATTTTGGTGATCTTAAGTTGAATAAAATAATTGCCTCCACATTTCATTTTTGGAATTAAAAATTGAACCAAACATGCAAGAGTGAGCATGGTATTTTGCAAGTGTTCTTCCTTTTTTTGTCAACGAAGGTTGATTGAACTATAGGATATGCTTGCTTGCTATTGTTTATCTTAGAGGGCCTGCCTTGTGGGAAAAAGTACTCACCCAAGGGAATGACCCAACCGGGAACACGCTAAAGCCAAGCAACTTCCAACCGGTATATAAGTGTGGATTCTTGAGGAAAGTTCAAGAATCACGAGGACTATATTGACGAGAAGGGAAACAATGGTCTCTCCCTGCATGGATAGTCTCGCACAAATGAAATGCCTGAATTAAAACCTCTTGTTTAGAAAAGACCAAAATCCTATCTATTTTTTGGTACAAAAGGTCATGTCCTTTGAAGCTACCCCATGTTATACATGCGGTTTTGTTGTAGAGATGAATAGTATTCCATGGGAGATTCATGGGTACTGATGCTTGGTTGACCCAAGAAGTAAGTGCACTATAAGGGGGAGTCTGTGTGGTCAAACATCTATTCATCTACACTAAATATGCACAGCTAGATTCGTCCAAGTGGGAACCCAAGAAATACTCTCTTTTAAGCCTAGGGTTGTGCATGTTATTGAGACACTTTTCATGGTTCTAAAACATTGAGAAACAATCATTTACAAAAGCTTTCAAATTTCAAACCCTTTGGGGAAACAAATATCCTTCAATGAATCTAAGTTCTCTTGCTTGCCTTAGGGATTATATCCTTAGAGGTTTCTAAGTGCTTGGGTTTTATCATCATTTGTTTCACCAAAGTCAACACTAGGAAGCTTTTTCCCTAATTTCCTTGATTTTCACATAATGGACCTTGTGGGATGAAAAGAAATTAGGACATTAGACATGTAGTTTGAACAATAATCAAGAAAGTGATTTTGGTCAAAATAACCCACTAAGGAAAGATAAAAAAATAAATTGGAACTCACATGTGTTGTCTCAAATGATTTCCCAAAAATTCAAATTTACAAAACCAAGATTCAAAAGGATTAGTCTAAAAGCTCATGAATGTCTTGAAATGGTCCTTGAAGTTAGAGAAAGAATGGTGTATAATTTCTATAAGAAGGCTTCAAGGAACAACCCAAGGTTGTATGCATTTAGTTATCAATAGAATCCCAAGCTGTTTCAAAAGTTTGCTTTCCTCACATAGGAAGTAAAGCATCTTCTTCAATACCAAGGTTTTGTAAAAAAAGAGTTGTGTCTAGGTCAAATTCTAGGATCAAAGTCTTTAATCTCATCCATCTCTCCATCAATAAATTTTCATCCCACCAACAAAATTTTGAGAAACTTTGGAAAATAATTCATGCTAAACTTAAAGGCTAAATTAGCATCGCTTTGTTTGACTTAATACAACTAGTCAAAATTTCAAACCTCTTGAAAAAATTTACCTTTAGGATAACACAACTTCCTAAATTCTACTAGTTCATGATCACCTTGGTTGGCTTAAGACACTTAGCCAATCCATTCTCTTATGCGAGTTTTCCCTAGGATAAGATTGCTTCCTAGGGTTTACAAGTTCACCATCATCTTGTTTGACTTAATACACCTAGTCAAACTATCAAAATGAATCCAAGCTCTAAAGTTTAGCATTGCCTCTAAGAAGTTCTTCAAAAGCTCACTCATTCACCTTATCCATTTATCTCATAAGCATCACCACCCCCTTTTGATCCTTGGAATCTCCTATTTTTTCTCTTTTGGGCCTAAATATTAAGATCAAATGATCCCTATTTTATGGTCCAAACAAGATCACAACACAAGAGGAACATGGAAAACACCAAGGAAATATCAACATACAATGACTTAGGTCAAATAACCACTAAAGTAAACCTTGTGGGATGAATAAATCCCCCAAACAACTCTCCTCTACCATCACAAAATCCTCAAGAGGAAGGCTATGAAGAGGACATCACCAATGAGGACTTGGGAATGACACAATAAAAAATGCTAGAGATGGTTCAAAATCCAAAGAATCATAAAATTTTCAATGCCATGTTTAAATACTTATACACGTTAACGAAAGGAGGGGTTGAGCTCCCTTCTGACCTTCATGTAGGCATTAGTATGGAATGGCCTCTCACAAACATATCCCCAATTTCAACTCTGAATATCACTCAAGAAATGACCCAAACCATATCGAAAATCACATCAACCTCACCAATTGTAAACAAGGGAAGTGCAATTTTTCATGAATTAAAAAAAAGCATCACCTTGTAAACAAAAAAGAGGTAAACGTTAGCACCACACCAGATAAATATTTTCCATTGAATCCATCACACCCCTATGTCCCACTCACTCTTCATAATCATGCGGATTCATCTTCATTCAATGCAACACTAGCCTATCCTTTAAACATACAAACTTCTCTATCACAAGGAGAAGGTGGTTTGTTCAGAACAACAAGAGTTACTGACCCGTCCTTCTTCTAGAGGAGCATACCATTTTTCCCTCCATTACCACTTACATCCCCATCACCTCTTGGAGTGGATCTTCCCCCTCTACCCATCGCTATTTTCTCAAATCAAGGCAATTCAAGAATCACATCCAATCATCTCCTTTTGCCAGCAACATCACAAAAACAAGTGTAAACCACTCAATCCACCACGCTCAATACATCAGTCAATCCTCAAATCTCTCAAAACATACCTTCTCAAGGACCGAGCATCTCGACCACATCACTAACAACCCAAATCCTAACCACCAACAAAATCCTGTCACCCGTCACAATGGTTAGCACCATTACCAATCCACTGCCAATCTCACCAAAAGCTAACGTGAAGAATCCATTCATCACCATGATCCAAGCCATCCCGAAAGCTAATCATCAAAGGGTACTTAAACAAAACCAACAAGGTGCACAATAGGCTACTCAACAATCACAAGCATAAATAGTTGCCCAACAAGCTACACAAGCAACCCAGCAAGCACAAGATCAAACATAAACCCAACACTAGGCTCAACAAGTGCAAGCACAATACCTAGCACAACTACAAGAAATTCATCAAAAAACATACCAACAAGCCCTGTAAGATTTTCAAGCACGACAAAAAGCTAAACAACAAGCTTTGTTAGCACAACAAAAATAAGAACAACAACAAGCTTTGTTGGAACAACAATAGCTAGACCAACAACAAGCTTTGTTGGCGCAACAAAATCTTGACCAACAAAAATATTTGTTGACACAATAACAACTAGACCAAAAACAAGATTTATGGGAAGAACAACAGATGGACCAATAACAAGCTTTGTTGGAACAACAACAACAAGATCAACAAAAAACATTGTTGACACAAATGCAGACATCTCAACAGGCCTTAAACACACAACACAACTTGCAGCAAAGTCCCACTAGTACCCCTCCCATCAATCAAACACTACAAACACCCCAAAACACATTCATCCCACCCCCTGATCCACAAAATGATGTTGCAACACAAAACAAGCTACTCTCACAACAAGTGTTGGACCTCCAATCAGGGAAAACAAATAGAACACTGAGGAATTTTTGCCCCTATCCCTTTGAAAAAAGTCTCACAATGGTACCGTTCCCAAAGGAATTCAAGATCCCCAAATTTGATAAGTATAATGGGATGGGAAACCCTGAAAAATCACATCAGGGAATTTCAAGTACATTGCATGGAGGTCACATATGATGACACATATCTAATGCAATTTTTCCCTCGAAGTCTGATTGGTCCTACCATGGAATGGTTTTCTCGCCTACCCATAGGCATCAGAACATTCCAAGAAATTGTGGAAGCTTTCCTTACAAACTACGCATTGAAAATTGGTGCAAATGTTATATTGGAAGAACTATCAATGCTCAAACAAAGAAAAGGATACTTGTTTGCATCCTTCTTGCAAAGATGGTGATCCAAGGCCAATCAAAGCAAGTGGACCATGCTAGAAGAACAAAAAGTTTGCACAATCATATCCAATCTAGATGAAAACTTGGCGTTCTACTTAAAAATGCAATGCATCACAACATATGAACAGTTGATCCCAAAGGCACTCAATATCGAAAGATCCCTTACTGTGCAAGGAAGCACATCAATATTTCCTCCACCATAGGATAACTTCCCATCCAACAATTATAATGATAAACCTCAAATGTGGTCGAGGAATAAAAATATCACAAACGATAGCGTGGTCGATGCTAAGGTGGTCATAAATGCTCCTAAACAAAACATCCAAACTCATCACAAACCACATAATCGCAATCACAATAATGTGCAAGATAATATAGTAGCATAGCAACAACCACTTTCTAGCAACCAAATCAATAACATGGGGAATCAAGGAGGACCACCTCCCCGAAATAAATATCCTCCCATGCAGAAGTGCATGGCTCTTGGAGAATCAATTAAATCCATAATGAAGAAGTTGGTCAAGGAAAACCTTATCAAAGTCTCCAACTCTGAGCAATACATGGAACCCATGACTAAACCACCATGGTACAATGAAAACCTCCTTTGTGATTTTCAGAAGATCAAGGGAGATACAACCACAAATTCCATGAGGCTGAAGAATATCATCCAAGACCTCATCAAGGACAAGATCATAAACATTGAACAACTAGCTGGAAACCATGACCTCAAGATATACACAAATTCGACGCCAAATAATAATCAAGGAAATAGCTAGGGGAACAATAAAGGGAAACAAAATATGCTAGTGCTAACCTAGTATATGAAGAGATAGTCACATGTGTAGACAAAATGGCCACAATTGTTAATGTCAAAGGAGTCAACACCAATTGTGGAGTCACCACATGTGGTGGAAAGGTCGCCATTGTAGGGGTATCGTAACCATTTAAGACCCCCATTTCAAATACAAAATTTGTTCCCTATGACTATAGTGTCATTGACCAGCTGAAGAGAATGCCCGACCAAATCTCCATCATGGAATTGTTAAAAATTTCCACTCCCCATAAGAAAATACTTGATGAAGCATTAGAAGAATCCACCATCTCCACCACCCTTGACACAAAATAACTTCAGGCTATGGTTGGTAATATCGTTACCCCAAATCTCTTTACATTCTCCGATCAAGATTTCCCCGCCTAGCCATCTCATAATCATGCACTTCACCTTCAAGTGTTGATTCACAAAATGAAAGTTAAAAGGGTCCTAGTGGATGGACGTTTCGGCTTTAACATTTTCTCTCTCAAACTCATAAATAAATTGGGATTCTTTGAGGATTCCATTAACAAGAACAAAATCATCACTATAAGAGCATACAATGATCAAGAAAGAGTGTCCTAGGGCACTATTAAAATCCCAATCCAAGTGGGACTAGCAACCATTGAGACTATCTGTTAGGTCCTTGACCTCGACTTACCATACAAAATCCTCCTAGGACACCCATGGATCCATGGAATGAAGGCGGTTACCTCAACATATAATCAATGCATCAAATTCTTGTACCAAAATGGGGAGGTCACTATACATGGAGATCCCGAACCATTCGCCTACTAAAAAAAATTGGAAGCCAAGTTTTATAAAATCCCGCAAGTGCCAAAAAATTATGAAGGCCCACCCACTACATACATAGAACCATCTAACCTCGCGTCCACCTCTACGACAAAGACACCTGCCATCCCTGATATATCCAATATCAAACTCATGATCCAAGACAACAGATGTAGAGACTAAAAAATGAAGAAGAGTGTATTTGTTGTAGGAGAGTTACCACAATCTCCTAGGTCACATGGGAAACCTCGATCAACTAAAACACCCATCCACACCCTTAGGGAAGATCTAAGTCAAAATGTTTTTGATGAGGAAGATATTTCAAGCATGATATACTATGATGAAGGACATACACCCACACTACATGGATGAAGCTAGCAGATGACTATAAATAATGCTTGGTAAGAGATACAACAAAAATGAAAGCCTTGGAAGGAATAGTGATAGACGGTTGGAGCCCATCATTGTAAAAAGTAGAATGAGAAGACTTGGTCTCAGATGTACTCCCCCGAGTATAACCATACATGGCAGAGGTACTTCCAGTAGGGTAGTCAGGTCCCTTCCCAAAGTATAGACAACCACCCTTAGACCACCTGTATGCACAAGTATCCGACTAGATAATTTCACTTTTGACATAACTGATGTCTGCACCGGTAGTGACGATGATGATACCATAGCTGGCCTACCCTCACTTTTTGAGGATTCCTCTTTACTAATTATTAGTGCCTCGCTCATTGATTCAAACTAACAAACCCTCAAAATAAACTTAGTATACCCTCAACTCATCGACCATGACCAACGAGGACCACCAATTCTAGACTCATTAAAAAATGATTAGGCACTCTCGGAATTCATGGGACTAAGGGATGCAGTTTTGTGTGGGGATCAAAAGGTGAGTTTTGACATCACATTAGAAATTTAAGCAAGTTACGGGGAGACAATTGAGTCCTTCAGTCGCAAAAGAAAAATAACAAGAATAAGCTCACAGTTATTGAGTGAAAACCACACTATGGCACTCTCTAACCACAAAATAATAAAAATAAAGGACACATCCAATGGTGAAAACATCTCTGAGGCATTGGAGGATGAAGGATTCAATCTCCCCCCTATTGCACTACATCAAGATAAATCAATAGTCTTGGAAGAACGATGTAATCCTGTCAACTTGGGAACAAAGACAACACCACAAATAAATTTCTATGTTGAGTCTCTTCTGACATAAGAACAAGAACTATTAGCAACATTTCTAAAGGAAAGAAAGGTAAATTTTGCATGGACCTATACTAGCATTCCAAGTCTAGATCTGGAAGTTTTGGTTCATCATTTGGTGGTTTACCCTGGAGCAAAACCGGTATGACAAAAATTAAGAAAAATGCATCCCCAGATAGCCTTGCTAGTCAAGGTAGAATTGCAGAAACTCCTGGATGTCGGCTTCATATGCCCGATTGACTATCCATAATGGCTATCCAGTCTTGTACTAGTTTCAAAAGAAAATGGGGACATCTATATCTGCACAGACTTCAGAGACCTCAACAAAGCATGTCCTAAGGATGATTTTCTACTACCTAACATTGATATGATAGTGGATAGGACAACCGGACATGAGATGCTATCCATGATGGATGGCTTCTCGTGGTATAACCAAATAATGATTGAAAAATAAGAACAGCATAATACAAAATTTGCATGTCCATAGGGCACCTACTGCTGGAATATGATGCCATTTGGGCTAAAAAATGCAGGGGCTACATAGCAAAGGGCCATGACACTAATCTTCCATGACATGTTAAAATAAAACCATCGAATATTATGTAGATGATATACTGGCTAAATAAAAGAAGAGACAAAACCACATAGCAACTCTAAGTGACATCTTCAATAGATTGGAAAAGTATAAGGTCAGGCTCAACCATAAGAAATGTGTCTTTGGATTACAATCAGGTAAACTTCGGGGATACGTAGTATCGATCAAGGGAATAGAGGTGGACCCCACAAAGGTTAAGGAAATCCTCGACATGGAAGCACTAAGGACATTGAAACAACTTAGAGGATTGCAAGGCAGACTCCAGTCCATTTAGAGGTTCATAGCGCCACTGGTAGACAAACTGATTGCATATTCACATCTACTCCACAAGGGAGTAGCATACAAGTGGGATGAAATGTGCAAAGAGGCATTTAGAAAAATCAAATAATAGTAACTCACGCCACCAGTATCAATGTCACCCATTGTAGGAAAACCATTGATCTTATACATCTCAACAACAACAGTATCCCTCCGTGCTCTTTTAGCTTAGCACGATGAAAATGGGACAAAAAGGGCCATCTATTATATCAGCAGAATAATGGTTGGCCATGAGTTAAACTACTCATTCATTGAAAAATATTATCTAGCAGTAGTGTTTTCTTCACAAAAATTTTGACATTACATGCTATCACACAAAATTAAACTCATCACCAAGATAGATCCCTTAAAGTATCTACTATCAAAAGCTATGATCATAGGAAGGATAGCTAAGTGGATCATGATACTATCAGAATATGACATTGAATATGTGGAGAAAAATGAAATCAAAGGACAATTCATTGTAGAAAAACTAGAAGAAGCTCCCATCTATGTAGATAATCCACTCATATCAGAATTTCCAGATGAGTCCATCTTTAATCTCAACATAGTCGATCATTGGAAACTCTACTTCAATGGTTCCCACACACAACATGGATTAGGATCCAGTGTTTTTTTATCACCCCACAAGGGTATTGTATACCTAGATCCTACAAATTTGCATTCCCCTGTACCAACAACATTGCAGAGTATGAGGCTTTAATCATAGGTCTCAAGATTGCAGCATAGTGGTGAATCATGGCATTAAAAGTCTATGGAGATTCACAACTTATTATTAACTAGGTCAACAAAAAATACCAAAATAAGGATGATAAGCTCACACCATACAAGAGGTTAGTAGAAAGCCTCAAATAATAATTTATTGATATCACCTTTGATCAAATACTGAGGATTAACAATAGAGCAGTTGATTTCATGGCAACAATTGGATCCTTATTAGATATCCCTCGTAATGTCCCAAAACATGAATTCTTGGTAGAGCAACTTATCATACCCACTTTCAGGGTACTAGAGTCAGAATATGCGTGTGAACTCATTGGTCCTAGTGATCTTTGGTATCATGACATCTACACCTACCTGAGAATAGGAGTCCTCCCAAAAGACATTCCCTCAAAACTCAAACGAACCTTTGTCAAAAGGTTCTTATGTTTTGTCATCCTAGGGGAAACCCTCTTCCGTAGGAGAATTGATGGAACCCTATTGCGTTGCTTAAACCCTAAGGAAGCCCGAACTGCCTTGACTGAGGTACATAATGGCACTTGCAGTTCACACTCAAGCGATATGACCTTGGTGAAGAAGTTACTAAGAACTAGGTACTACTGGTCAACAATGGAAAGAGAGGCACATGAATTTTTCAAAAAGTGTTTACAATGCTCACAACATGGAGACCTTATCCATGCACCAACTTAGTAACTCCATCCTATTATTACACCATGGCACTTTTCACAATGGGGGTTCAATCTCATAGGAAAAATCACACCCACCTCATCCAACGGCCACAAGTTCATCATCACCGCCATGAAGTATTTCACAAAGTGGGTTGAAGAAACTCCCATGACCTACATCAGTGGAAAGAAGATATCCAAGTTCATCATGAACTATCTCATTTTTCGATATGGTGTCCCCCAATCCATTATCTTTGATAATGGGACACCTTTCAAGAATCAGGATTTCTATGACTTATGCGACAAATTCAAAATCCAACATCTTTTTTCCAGTCCATACTACCCCCAAGGCAATGGCCAAGCAAAAGCTACAAACAAAAACATTCTAAAAATCCTTAAGAAAACAATCAATGACTCTGGTCATAACTGACATCTATAGTTAAATCCCACCTTATGGGCCTACCACACCAGTATCTGCACACCAATAGGTGCCACCCCATTCTCCCTTGTCTATGGATCAGAAGCCATCCTCCCAATCGAGATCAAGTTCCCATCACTAAGAATATAATTGCAAAACCTCATCACGGATGAATAATATAGGGTCTCACCACTAAATGAGCTAGATTTATTAGATGAATGACACATGGATGCCCTCGACCATCTACAGGTCAATCAAAATCTCCTGAAATACAGTTACAACAAGAATATCAGGCAATGCACCTTCCAAGTTGGTGAACTTGTGATGAAAAAGAACCAAAGGAATGTGCCAAATCTAGAGAGAAAAGGTAAATTTGAGCCCAACTAGTTGGGACCTTTCATCATCATAGCCAACTATAAACCAAGAGCCTATCAACTGTCAACACCAGAAGGTGAGCCTCTATAGGAGCCCATGAACCTATAGGAGCCTAAGAACTTGCAAGGTATAGAACTAAAAAATACAAAAAAAAAATCACAAAAATGTCCTAAAAAAATTCTTACCTTGAGGAAAACCTGGCAAACAGGCATCTTGGTGACAACAAAAAAATACAAAAATACAAAAATCTAGAAAAAAATCAGAAAAAAAGATTGAAAATAGTAAAGAAAAAATTAAAATCGTCCTCTAGTGAAAACCACTTTGGTGGCGCTTTGGACAAGTACCTTGGTGAAAACCTGACAAACAGGCATCAAGTGTAAATAAAGCACTCCCCATCCACCAGGATGTACATAGCTCACTCATCCATTCCATCACATTTCATCAGCTCGCATCCATGCCATAGCCTGAGTTGGTTCCCATATCATATTCCACCATAATACTACTTGGCATATTCCTAATGTCAGTTTGTCCTACCTTTATCGAATTAGTCTATCGCTTAACATTGGGGGCATGTCCTTGAAACTGGAAATGTATTGGATTTGTGTATATTTTTTGTGCTCATCCCAGGACATCATAAAATCCAAAAATATTCAAAAAATTCATCAAAAAATCCAAAAACATGTCAAAAATCTCAGAAAAATCTTCAAAAACATGTATCATTGAGTCTTGTCAGTCTTCCACCTTGTCTGAAATACGTTGTCTCTGATCTTGAATGTAGGAAAGGTTGATATTTGATCATCCCCCGAGACATTTTAGGTTAGTCCTTAGGTGTTTGTTGCAATAAAATGGCAACCTATTTGCCCACCTATCTCATCATTGACTCAAGTTTGTCATCAGTCAAACTACATGGTCTTTGTGTGTATTAAATATGCAAGGATAATCCATGGATCAGCTCCTGAGACACATAGGATAGATCTCTAGGTTATTCTCTTCATCATAAATCTCGAAAATACCAAAAACATTTGCAAAATTTTAAAAACCAAAAAAAATATCCTCAAAATATTAGAAAAATCTAAAATGTTGCATCCATTTCATCTCACTTTCACTCGTTATTTTCATCACTCATAAAAAAATCAGTCATCACTGTCACCCTTTGGTGAGTCAGTCAGAATAAATTCTAACAGGTTCATAAGTGAACACCCTAATCGTCAGAGTCTCAAAAGTCTAAGTCAGTAAGCAAGAAAGTTAATTAACTCAGAGTATCAATAGTTTATCACCCAGTTACTCCCATCAACACCCTAGTCACAACATGGCCTAGGATGAATCCTTCCCATGATGGACATTAGCATTAGGTACCCCATAGTGTTTTAGTCTTGGCTAGCGGTATGAAGAACATTAGCTTGTTGGTTTTCTTTATTTGGTATTTTCTTGGCTTATCTTATTTTGTGCTCATTCCAAGGACCTCTCGATGATGCCTAAACAAAACAAGTTTAGAGAGAAAGGAATGGGGCAAATATCATTTTCTCTTTTATCTATTGTTCTTGTGGGATACACTTATAAAATAACCTAGTCATATGTACTTTGTCTCATTTGTGGAGAGGATGTTTTATATATCTTGTTGACCACATAGGAAAACTTGCTTTCCTATGTTTTGTCCCGAGTTGGCCTGAGATGTTTAGAATGTCTAAACTACATTTTGAATGAAGTATGTATGTTAAGTGTGAAGAAGAATAATCCTATCTAATTTTCAAGTCAAATTCCATCACACTAGGTACCACGCCATCCTGGTTCTTTATACTTTGATGCATCGTACCTAGGTGTGTTATCAAACATAACGTAATTGACCCTTTGAAAATCCTGACTCCTAGTAAGAAAACCACCATCATCCTAACAAAATCTTTGATTCTAAGTTCTTCTATCTTCTTTCCATACTAACATGGTATCATGATAGTAATCAAAACATCACCAATGCATACACTCTGCATCCACCAGATCATTAGCATAAAAGGCATATTATATCATATCATTGTCTTAAGTTATGAGGAATAATATAAATTTTTTATTCTAAGAATCTTAAGAAATCATTACATCATATAGAATCATTAGCATCCATTACCATTTGCACATCAATAAACCATTATTAGGATACATCACATTCATAGGATCATCACTAAATATGCATTAAAAAGATACAAAAAGAAGCACATCCATTAGAAACATACATCATATCACATGAGCATATAAACATCTCATAGCATATAGAAAATTAATAAATTCATATCATACCCTACAAAACATTTTTATATGGGAAAATTATCTCATAAATATCATCAAGGAACATACTATCGTGATAAAAAATCAGATCAAGTGTACGATCAAGGTACATAGTACAAAAAGGGGAAAATATTCAAGGCCCATAAATCAAAAATGGTAACTGTCTGTGATCAAAGGGATAGCCCTACTAGTTGCTGCCCTCTCCCACCTGCCTCTCACTATGATCCTCTAGGGGCCTCATCCCTGTCTATTGAGAGAAGTTTGGCACTCGGCCTGGCATCGAAACTGCCTATCTGTAATGTTGTCGGTAGTACTCGGCTTGCCTAACCACCTTATTGTAAGCCTGTAGAGAAACTAACCGACCTTGGGATGAGGGAGTTGTTCTCTCTAGCTTCCTCCACTGACCAATCTCTTGATCCCTCTCGGATCGTGCCTAGTCCCTCTCAATGGTAACTACTACAACCTGTTCCCTAGCCTAATCTCTCTCTACTGTCAAGACCCAAACCTAAGCTTGCAACTGTTGGATAAGCGCATCTTTATGCTCTAGCTGTGCTACTGGTTGGTGTTGTAGGACTACTCTACTCCCATCCCTTGGCTGACCATCCTAGTCCCCTAATCAGGGAGGCAGTTGTTGTGCTGGATCCCTAGGAAGTGTCTGATGAGGAGGTGGTTGTTGTCCTCTGCCCTCTGCCTCTACTAGCTGATCTTCCTCTCGACCTTCATCGTGGAAGCACTGCCCAAGGAACTATCAACCTTGAGGGAGGCTAAAATTGGGTTCTATATGTCAGAGTCACCCCTACATCTATTGGCCCTTGATCATATGGCCATGGTCAGGCAACCAAATTTATAAAAGAGGACACTTCCTCAGCTACCACAATGGGTTGGCCCCATGTTGTCTCTCTAGTCGTATGAGAAAATACCGCCACATATAGGTTGTCTCGCCTATCCTGCATCTCTCCAAACTGTCGGGCCACCCTATCTAGAAGATATCTCTCAATCATAGTGTGCTCTCAACCCTACATCCATCTATCATGTTAGGCATAGAAATTTTTTTGAACATCATCATACCATGGGCTATGCCCATCTAGGGCCTCCAGAAAAACTCTCATGTCATCAATTGCTTGTCTCTAGTGTCCAAGACCACCTGTTCTAGTGTGAGTGAAACGGATATGTGCCCCACCGTATCGTGAAACAATAGGGTCATGAGTCTCAAGAACAACTAGTATGACATCTAGACGAAGCACTTGGATCTTCTCCCATGCCTAGACATGTAGTAGAGTAACTTTAGCCCTGAGGGACCTGCTATTCAGGTATGCAAACTCATGAATATGCTTGTATAAAGAGGCCAACAATACTGGTCCCCAAGAAAAGCACTTCGTGCAGATGACCATCCTCTCCCATGCCAGTCCCCATCCTGGACTAAAGTATCAATCCCATTGATCAGGTGCCACAAGGCCTCAAATGATAGAAGCAATGATCAACCTATGAGTGGGTACGCTACCACGGTATCTCTCCAAGTCGATCTACCCATCAGAAAAGTGAATCTCATCAAGCTCCATAACACCATAGAAGGTCTCCCTACCGACATTTGGATCATAGATGACTCTAGCCCCATGGATAGGTAATCAAAGGATGTGCCATACATCCTCAAGGGTAACGGTAGCCTTGCTGGTAGGAAGATGGAAAGAAAAAGTCTCATTGTGCCACCGCTCGGCCAAGTCTATCATCATGCCTAAGTGCACCCAAATAGGAGAGACGTACGCAACATATCAGAGACCAAGGACACCAACTTGCTCCTGAACCAACTCATGCATACCCTGCAATCTATTGAGCACCGATCATCTATGCTCTCGCAAGTGAAGTACATCAAGATCCTCCTTCATAAGGGAAGCCATCACGTTAGGATCCCATAAAAATATGTGCCTCACATTGAATTTTTGCATCTAAAATAATAAATGTGGCATTGTTTTCAAATGCAGTGCAGTTTGGAAAGTTCCAAACTGTGTCGTTGTGGCGGAGTTTGTAAAATTCTAAATTCCAAAGTGGGTCGCACGATGCTTTATGCAAATGTGGTTGACTTTGTGGCGAAACCCTAAATCCCTAATTGCGTTGTGCAATTGAATTTCTATATACAGTGGAGTTTGACCAACAAACCCTAATTTTCAAAATGAGACACGTAGTGATATTTGCATATGTGATCAAATATAGGATCGTGCGATGCCAACAGAACATTTCTAGCGATGCTATATAGTGCTGCCCAACCCAAAAATGACTTCCACCTTATTTAATGCATGTAAGACAAAAAAATTTGAAAGTTGGGATAAGGGAACATACGACCATTCCTGTGTTGGATGGCCACTGGTGCACTCGTACTCTCTCTAACACGTTCCTATGAAGCTGTCATGTACCATTTCAACCGAAACTCAGAGCTCAAAATGTGAAAATTTCAAAAGGCAAAGTGTGCAAATGTATTGAAAGTGACCCTTCAAGGTCCATTTAAGCTCTCAAAATTAGGGTTTTTGACCTAATTTGACCTTCTAACTAGGGTTTTGGTCCCCCGATCCCGTTTTTGTCCAACTGAGGGAAATTTTGCATCTTTTTTGGTGTTTTAATGTGTTTTTTGGCAATCTGGGGCATTTTTTAACTTGTCAGACACCCTATCCTCTTTTCTCGCAAGATCATCCAAAAATTCTTCGATCTCTCGAGGGGGCAATATACCAGTGTAATCCTTTCATTGGGGCAGTAGTGGGGTATCTAAAAAAATCAAGAAATTTTGAACTTTGATCACAATAGTTTATTCTTTGAATCAATGCAACAAGTACATTGCTTCAAAGAGGGGAAAAATGTAGACATGAAAAATGTACAATTCGATTCAACACACTTGATCTTGCCTACTAAAAATAATTCTTACTAAATCACACTCTTAGATTATCATCACCTTTTGTCTCTTAATTTAATAAACCATTATTTATTTGATTAAGTCTTTCTCCTCTGTTGATTAAATTAATGAATTTAATTTAATTAACGTTATGTCTCTATTAAATAAAATAAATCATTTTATTTGATTAAAGTGTCTAAAAGTATTCTTATTAAATTAAACAAATAAAACCTTATTTCATTTGATTTAACATTTCCCCGTTTAGTTAAATAAATCAAAAACATTTATTTAAATAATCTTTCTTCTCATTTTGATTTAAATCAATTCTAAAATCTAAGTCAAAATGGTCAAATCACCTAACCTCTCATTAAGTTAATCCCTATCACTAAAATCCTCTAGAGAATGCAACTTACACATGAAAATAGATTTAATTCTTTTATTAAATCTCTATTTTCCCTCACATGGCATAAAAAAGGGAATATTCCCTCAAGTTTGAATTCAAAAAGTCCAAGTGGATGGGTACTTCCAAAAAAGCATTCACTCCTCTTACATGTCCTTGTGCATTGAGCCAAGTGGCATTTATTTCATTCTCCTTTCCCTCTCACATGTTATTTCCTCAATTTCAAATTCCACCTAATTGCATTTATTAGCACTTTGGCCAAAATGTGCACAACCATCAACCATTCACATGGTGACAAGTGGCATTTGGCCATTGGGTGAAATTTAGTCCCACATTGCCCAAATCTTGCTCTCTCTTCCAAATTCAAATGTATAAATGGAAGACTTATCTTCTCATTATTCATCCACAATCTCATGCAAAGTTACTCTCTTGACATTGAGAGCCATTTTTGTGCATTTCATTGTTTATATTCATCATTTTCACAATTCCATATCTAGGTTATGCCAAAATCTCATTAAGGAGATTTGATTAATCCACACATCATCAACATTTACAAAATGAGTTGGGAAAGGGATGATTTTGACACACCAATCGACACCAATTCCCCCATGGGATCATTAGTTTTCTCACTTAATTAGGATTTACTTTTTTTTTTCTTCATTTTCCTAGTTCAAGTTTTAGTAAATGGATTTCATGGGGAATCCTTCATTATTTCTTGCATATGATCTAGTATTGTGATTGTTTGTTGTTTTTGTGCAAGTGTAGGATTAGGGGCTCACAGTAATGATCGGGGTTTGATGGATTTTGACAAGATATATGATTGAAATACAAGCTAAAGGGTGATTTAACCTACCCTTGACCAAATTTTAAAGTAAACTAAGAATGAAATGCAATGACTCAATTGGCCTAATTATGCAAATTACTATTATGTTATAAATACAATAGATTTGAGATATCATAGATAAATTCAGACTTTAGAAATGGATTGAATAGGACACTATGCACCTATGGTATAAATTTAAGCCTAAATTTTGAGGAGGTTTCCTCTGAGGTCGCCACTATCCTAGTATATCTTTTTTGGATCTGTTCTCATAGTCCTCAATGGCCAAATCAGAGCTTTTGATTTCTATTTGCAAATTTTTTAGATCACTATTGAATCATTCTATAAGTGAGTTTCTATGATTTGTCAAGGAGTAGGGTTTTGATTGCAACAATGAATAACTGATCTTCAAACTTCCTTCAATCCTCTCTAAACTTGAAATATGTACATTTAAACAAATAAGAAAGGTTTCCATTTATGAGCTTGTCTTAGTCAAAGCTTGTGTTAGTGTTTCCACTTCCATAATGACAATGTTAATGATAAATGGGTAAATGATAGGAAGGAATGATGAACCCAAAGAATGCTCCAACTCACCACCCTTCAATGGTTTCCTTGAAGGAATGAATTCATACACATCTCATCAAGGCTTGGATCTTTCTTTTTTGAATTTTTTGAATTTATTTGACACCTACAAGGATTGATATTCAAAAAAAATATGAAAATATAAACATAAACAAACCCACATTCACTTTGACATAATGTTTGGATCTTTAATTATTGCATTAAATCCTTTAATGGTTTCTCTTGACTTGCTTGATAATGCTCATGATAATAATTCTCTCCTTTGATTCTCAATACATTCACTCGTTAGATTTTTCTTATTCTTGCTAGATAGATTTCAAATAATGCAATAAATATGTAATTATGTGCAATTATTCTAATTACTTGAAAATTAAATCTGGATGGTTGAATTTAGATATTTGAATTTAAAATAATAAAATGTCAACATCGACATATTTTAATTTGGAGCCAAAATAGGCGGCATAGGGACCCTAGGTGCTAGTGTCAAAGACCTATTTTCTAGAATTTAAGGACTCGAGGGAAATTATTAAATGAGATAATTTGTTTTGTGCTTGAAAATTATCTAAAAATGTTTAAAATGGGCCATATAATGCATAATTTAGGAAATTAAGTGCTCAATTAGGTCCAATAACTTAGGAGGAAGCAAAACATAATGTGAAATTATCAAGGGTAAAAAAATATAATGTTAGAAAAGAATCTTCTGATCTGTGTCAAAGTCCTCAAACAACCTAAAATCAAAATTCTTAATAGGGTACCTTCTAAGCCATGTTCCAATAAAAACCACCGAACTTGTAGGATATTCATTATTTTCTCCATCTATAATAGGGGCCTCCAATTTAAATTTGGCCTTAACACAACAAAATAAGTAATAATTTATTCCCTATTCATTGTATTCATTTGCAATAACTACATAAACATGCCCTGCATTGATATGTGCATCAAATTAGATGAATGTATTCAACATTACAAAAAGGATTCAAAGTAAGATAAAATTATGAATTTCGTAAACTATGCAAGTAGATATATTACCTTGTTGAAGTAGATATGATATATTATCAAATTCAACAGATGATTCCATCTTTGTGATTTTTAATGTTGTCAAGATTCAATACATCTCAAGTGGACTTAGACTTCTTAAGCACCATTTATCAACCTACTCCTTTGAATCACACTCATTTTAAGCTTGATATATACATGAAGGAAAAAATCATACCATCTTCCATGTATGAATACTCCATGAACCTGCATAAGAGATTCTAAAATAGTGTAGCTCACTTGATCATGTCAATGTACAAAACTCCTCATATTTTATAATGTTAGTATCATCTACCAACCAAAAAACTTACAAACTATAGAATTACACCATTCAAAGATATATTTGGCATCTATCAACTTTACATTGTATTTGTACTTGAACTCTTCTTGTTGCAAGGCTCTTTTGATACATGCTCCTACACCATCATGCTCCCTCTTTCCATGCCTGACCTCACAAAATTCTACATATGTTAAACACTTGTAATCTCATGCATCTTTCTCAACCATTAGAACATCCACACATTCTTGAGTTATGATGCAAAATTATTTGACCATATGATATGCTGACATAATAATATGCCCCTTCTATCCAAATCACATAGAACATTTGAAAACAATCTTGCATGAAATCTTTAGAATGTGTGTTATCATCACTAATATAAAAATAATACAATTGAGATATTTATATCATCCTCTATACTATTATCCACATGAATTATTCCTATATGCAAAAATATAGCAATCTACGTGGAGTTGTAATACTATGATTGTACCTCAGTTTGTTGCTATAGAGTGTAGTTCTCTACAAATTCGATGACTAAAACAATGATATTAACTAGAAATGTGTTCTTGCACAACTTGAATTGCAATTCCAACCATCGATCTTTATGGGTACAACTTGCATACTCATACACTAAAATCTTTCAAAAAATATAAATAAGTTGATACACTCGAATCTTTTCACTAATCAAATAACACATTTTTTTCTTTTTTACCATCTTTTGTATTGTAAGCCACTATCTTATATTTTCCAAATTCTACTAGTCTATTTCTAGCTATATGTGCACTTTCCATATGTTCACAAATTGGATAATGTTTCAAGCCACCACAATGATCACATGTGCCATCCAAGCATAATTTCTTGTAGAACAACTAACCATCCACTCTTTCACATAAAATGTTCGATATGAAATCTCTTGAAGATTTAGGTGGAGAATGCATGTTACACTCTTGAAAAACATTGTTAGTATGCAAATCTAAATATATACGTCGATAAAAATCATAATGGTTAGAAAAATAAATATGTACTTTACAAAAACAAGTAGAATGTGTGTTATTTATTTTGACATATAAATGCTTTATCACTTTAAAAAACCTTTGAAATTTTTTAACTTGAGGATAAATCTCTAGAAATTTGGCAAAAAATTATGTTAAAGTCATATCCATCAAATTCTTTAGATTTGGCTCATGGTTTCAAATACCAATTCTCCTTCTTAAAAAATCTCATTCATTGGAAGATACTCTTGTGTTATTCTTCAAAAATTATTCAATTAGGGATCTCAAGGCTTCAACAATTGGTTTATCTTTCCTTGGTATTATACTATAGAATTACCATATTTCATTTTTATTTGGGTCCTCTACTCTTTGGAATGTTTAAATAGCTCTCATTAAAGTTAAATAATATTCATTCTCAATGATTGACTTGTCTTTCTAATGAGATAGGATTTCTTGGTTTTATTGCTTACTAGCCCCTTGATTTAATGAAACATCATGTGGCATTACTATCTTTGGTGTGTGAGGTGGAACCCACACTCTTATATGTACTCATTAGTTTCTTGACAATAGATTTGTCACTTTAAGCTTCCATTGTTCTTAGCCTAAGAATCTTCATAATGTACCTAAATATTAGATTTCTCATTATTTCAAAAAATAATTGGCATCTTCTAGTTTCATTTAATTTTTCAAAAATAAATATCCAAATCTTATTAGAATATGTTCTACAAGTATGATTTGGAATCTTATCAACCATCAGCTACAAAATATTCTCATCAATATCAGTAAAAAAACTTAGGATTTCTATGCAAAACTGTAGGAGGTGTTCTCAAAGATAAATTTTCCTCAACATTAGGAATTTCATCAATATTTAAAAATGGCATACCTTCAATCAGATATGAAAAAGATGATGTACCTTGAAGTTGAGATGGGAAAGATGGGAAAGATGGTGTACCTCCATATTCACATGTGAGTGATTATGTAATTTCAAGTTGATATGTGGTAGATGGTGTACCTCCATCTTGACCTATGGTAGATGACATGCCTCCAACTACAGGATTAAAATTTCTCATAGTATGGAGGTTTTACATTCATTCCCTTTGTGCTACCAATTCGATATACCTCTTACATAGTGATGAGGGTCACACCACCCAAACCTACCAAACACAACAATAGATACCAACACAAGAAATAACCGACTATCAATTATTTTTAGAAAATGAAATTATAGATTCAAACTTACATGTTATAGCCTCATGGGCTTGATTCATTACAAGAAAATCAACTCTAAACAAAATAAAATATTCGGAGCCATAATCTACACTAATGGAGCTACCTTCTACAACCCCCTCATATCCCTTTTATTTTTACACAATAACCGCCCTAGAATGTTCTATAAATTGTAACTTTCCCCTTTATTTTTGTGCCAAAAGTCTCGCCATTTGATTTCTCGTCTAGGAATTTATTTTAATGAAATTCAGTTTTTTAAAGGGGCAACTTCATGGGGCCTGTTGGTTCTCAAAACGTTGGTTGAATGAACCATAAGAGGTTGCCACACTCTCACTACATTTTTGGTCAACTAACAAGGCCAACCTATATGGTTGAACCCTCTACTCTTAAGGCTCTGCTAGAGCTAGGTGGGTGCACCTATATGAGTGACACAGATTTTGAATTATGTTTCCTACTTGATCTAACTATCCACAAATGACAATTTGATACTGGAAAGAATATGATCCTAATTTGGTATGAATTGTATAAGGTGTGAATTAATATGTTTAATTAAGAGATGTCAAATAAAATGGGTAGAACTAATGTAATCTAAATAGGGGAGACGAGTGCCTTGTTGGGTAAAATGGAGTCAAAATGAAAGCTTTAAATGAATGGTTTCTATTTGGCAGGAATTCTAATTATTTGGCATATGATATCTAGCCTATAACTTGTATAAACATAAAGGGATGTAATTATCAAACTCTTCTTAATGAGAATGACTTGAAGGAATTAATCTTTGCTTAAAAGAACCAACCAATCACATCACACAAATACAACAAATGTGTATTGATAAACTGAGAATATACTTGATATGTCAATTTAAATAACAAAGAAACATCAACCTTGGAGATAACTTGATAATATTTCAATTAATTTCAACAAATAATTGATACCAAAATAGTGCCACAACATTAAATTCCATTCATCTGATCCTTCAAAATTTATACATGCATCATAATCTCCTTGAATATCATTCTGAAAATACTTACATCAATTTTTCTATTTCTAAAATCTATCTCCCCCCCTTTTACCTTCAGAATTTTACAGGTACTTATACATTTCATCCCAGGGGTCGTGACCCTTCAATTTTCTAATTATGGTCATTCACATTCTTCACAGTTTAAATAAAACATTTAATTAACTGCCTTGTTGGCAAATAAATCATTTTAAACTATAGTCGGGCTTTTAATTTACTCAATTTATACCTTTTCTTGCCTTTATTTTATTTTAAATTTTACTGCAAGCTTTTCTCTGTATTTACTACTCTACCGCATGCGGCTTTAACTTTTCTCCCATGGTATGGCGGTTCCCGACCCCACTTTGACCGTCACAGTCTCCATCATCGCTTACCTCCTTGCCTACCACTCTACCGCAGTCTTCGTGTTAACTGTGTGCGGTATAGCGGTAACCGCTAACTGCTTGCCTTCGATGACCATTTACCGCAGTCACCGCGGTCTCAGTTTTAATAGCCATGGTATAGCGGTAACTGCTCACTGACCATCTGCTAACCTTTTAGTGTGCTACCGCAGTCACTGGCTTGTTTGCCAGCAGTACCATGGTAGACTTCTTTAACCGTCACCTGGCCATCTATCTCATGTTTACCGTTGTCACTGTGGTTCATGTTTATACCATGCGTGGTATTGCGGGGTGACCGTTAGCCATTTCCTTCTATTTACTGTAGTCACCACGGTCTTTGAGATGACCCTCTGTGGTACCACGGTAAAGGTTACTTTGACTGCTCCAAACCGCTACCGCTATACCGTGGGTATGGATTGAATTGTATGCGATATAGCGGTAAAGAGTGAAAAGATGGGAATTTCAAAAGGATTAAGGTAGCGATATGAAGTATAAGATGTATTTAGCATTTGGATGGGGGATGAAGTGAATTTTTTCACGAAAGGATAGGAAAATAAAATAAAATCCCTTAGGGTATTTATGGATTTTTTATGGAAATTTGTGGAAAAACCTTAGGGTTTTAGATGGAAATTTTAGGTTCTAATAGTGGCTCCGTCTGGGGATGAATGATTGTGAGATCATTGCAAGGATCCAAATCTCTGGAGAGTAGACCAAACATTATGATGAGAGCAAGTGGAGATGAACATGATCCTATACTACTGTACATGGAATAAAAAAGATCAAATAAGGGATTCCAGGATTGTCCATGTACTAGCAATTTCCTGCATCCTTTTCTTCCTATACTACTATGCATGGAAAATTTATGAGAAGTCCTTTTCAAGAGTTGTCCATGCCCTGACAACCCTTGATCCTTTGTGGATTTTAAGAGAAAAATTTCTTCAAAAATTGCCCATGTACAGGCAATTCTTACTCTTCACCACTCATACTTTGTAAATAATATGAATCCTCTCCTTGCTTGCCAATAATAACAAAAAGTCCTAACCACAGTGCCTCAAATTTTCCATGTTTTCCCTTCTCTTGGCATCTAGCGTTCCACATCAATACTAGATCATCCTTTTCAAATTTTCTACTTCTTTCTTTTTTGTCAAACAAATATTTCATTTGTGCTTGCAATTTCATGTTCTGGTTTTGAGTTGTTCTCCTTACTTCATCAAGCTCTGCAAGTTGCTCCATTCTCTCCTCCATTGGTTCAGGAACATCTATATCCTCTTGAAGGATAAATTTGTATACTGGCAATAAATTTTGCAGAGGAATCCTAGCTTGCGTTCCATAGTCTAATTCATATGGGGATTTCCCAATTTCCCTTTTGATGGTAATTCTATCTGCCCATACAGCTAGTCTTAACTTTGAATCCCAATATCTTTTGTTCTTACCGAGCATCCTTTTTATGACTTTTAAAAGACTCTTGTTGCTAGATTCTGCCTGACCATTAGCTTGTGGATGATATGGGGAAAAATAAGAAACATTGATACCATATGTCTTACAAAACTCTTTGAACTCATCAAACCTTAAACACATGCCATTATCTGTAATCACTCTCAATGGTGTACTGAATCTAGTAATAATTTTATCCATTAGAGAGTTGATCACAACTTTACTTGTTTCTTGCTTGATTGGGATTGCCTCTACCCATTTGGTGAAGTAATCAGTGGCCACTGGTATCCACCTATGTCCTCCACTCGACAACTCTTGAATTTCTCCAATGATATCAATTCTCCATTGGTGAAAAGGGGCTTCAATCTGCATAGGTCTGAGTGGTAGAGATCCCTCATACTTCATTTTCCCAAAGAACTTTTGGCATGCCTCACACTTCCTTACATATGAAAATGAATCATTAGAATTTTTTGGCCAGTAATAACCTACTCTGAGGATTTTATGTGCAATTGTCTTTGCTGAATAATGTCCTCCACAAACTCCTTTGTGCATTTCTTTCAAAACATGATCAACATGTGATTCATCCAAACATAACAGCAACATTCCATCCCTGTTTTTCCAGAATAGATCTCCTTCTATCAATACATATTTTGAAGCCTGAAGTTTTAAAGTTCTTTTCTGGTTATCACTGAGTCCTTCTGGGCATTTTGTGTTTCTAAGGTAATGCATGATTTCTGTGTACCAGGGTGTTTGTTCAATACTTGTAATTGCATTTCCTTCTCCTTGTACATTGTAGATTTGGTTTGCCTCAATGTTTTTCTGTGCCATCAATTTGGCCAATCCTTGGCCTCTTACCAATTTAGTAATTTGTATTTCCATATCAAATTCTTGAATTTTGTTAGTCCACTTGCACTTTTCCCTGTCACTTCTGATTGTGTCAAGATGTCTTTGACTGTTGCGTGAGGGACATATGCAATTACTTTGGCTCCAACAAGATACGGCTTGAAAGCTTTTGTGGCCTTTACTAGTGCAAAGGCTTATTTTTCCATTATGTCATACTTCAATTCTGAACCCTATAAATATTTACTAAATAAAGATACAGGTTGCTCATGATCATCCTTATTTTTCTATAACATGACAACAACTATTGTATGCAGGGAAGCAAATGAAAATATCTAAAAAGGCTTTGCGAAATCAGGAGACTTGAGGACAAGGGCTTCCTTAATGGCTTTTTCAATGGATACAAAGGCTTCTAAAGCTTCTAGGGTCCATTCAATCTTTTGTCCTTTCTTTAACATTTTTGATATGGGTTTGATAATCTCAGCAAAGTTGGATACAAATCTCCTAACAAAACTAATCTGCCCAAAGAATGACTAGATGGCTTTCACATTTTTAGGGACAAGAACTTTATCTATAGCCTCAACTCTCTCAGGATCTATCCTAACTCCCTCTTTTGATACAATGTGTCCTAGGAGCTTCCCATCTGTAACAAAAAAATGACACTGCTTAGGGTTCAAACTGATGCCATATTCTAAAGCTTTAATGAATATTTTTTCAAGATTCCCTATATGATCCTCAGCCCTTTTTGAGTAAGTCGTGAGGTCATCCTGATACACCACCATTATAACATTGATCAAATCAGAAAATGCTAAGTCCATAGCCCTTTGAACTCCTGCATTGGTGAGACCAAAAGGCATTCTCACATATACATATGTTCCCCATGGGGTTGTGAAGGTTGTTTTATACTGCTCACATTCCTTGACCTTAACCTGGTTATAACTGGAAAAACCATCCATCATAAACAACAACTCACATCCAGTTACCTTATGCAAAATGGCTTCCATGTTAGGCAATGGGTAATTATCTTTAAGAGATGCTACATTTAAATTTCTGAAATCTACACATAGTTTTATATCTCCATTTTTCTTTATAACAGGAACAAGGTTTGACACCCATGTTGAGTGCCTCACAGGTTTGATAATACCTCCATCTCTAAGCTTGGTCAATTCTTCCTACATTTTTGGTTCCAAAGTGGGTTTAATGGGCCTTTATTTCTGTCTAAATGGCTTTGCATCTACTTTCAATGGAATTTCATGCTGAAATAAATCCTCCCTATATGCCTTGAGGTCTTCATAAGACCATGTGAACACATGTTTATACTTTCTCAACAATGAAATCAGTATTCTTTGGACAATAGGGCTTATCTTTTTTCCAATATATACCTTCCTTGGGGATAGTTTGGTCCCCAAGTTTTCTTCTTCAATATCTTCCCTTTTTGCTGATGCTTGTTTCATAAGGGATCGATCACTTCCATCGTATACTCTTTCCAAAGCTACTAATCCCTTGGGAAGTTTATTAGTCTTAAGTTGCAAGAATTTATTTCCACACTCTCTCTTCTCCATTTATTTCTTCCACAAAGGCATTGAAATCAAGTTCTTGAGCCTCATACTGGTCTATACATTGAAGGAACTTCAAAAGGTCACTGTCATCATTGAAAACCTGCCAATTATATACATTATCAGGTACTGCAAGTCTTATTTTGAATTTAACTTGCGACATTCCTGCTAATGTGATATCATCTTGTTTCAATGCTATATTTGCAAAGAAATCTGCCATTATGTTTTTTGACCTATCTACCCATTCAATGGAAAAAGCATCAAATAGTTCAATTGTATCCCATATCGCATTTCTGTATTGTTTCAGTCTTTTATTTTTTGCTAAATATTTTTATCTAATTTGAGATACAACCAATTCTGAATCTCCAAAAACTGTCAAGACTTTGATCTTGTGTTTTACTACTAAATTCAATGCAGTCAATAAAGCCTCATATTCTGCTACATTGTTTGTACATTCAAATGCTAATAGAAATGAATATTTATAAGTTGAACCATCAGAAGATATAAAAACTATACCAGCTCCATTTCCCTCTTGGTTTCAAGCTCCATCAAAGTACATTTTCCATATTCCTTCTTGATTTTCAAAAATATTTTGGTCAATTGGATCTTTACTTTCCAACTCGGGCTGAGATAGTTTCACTCTAAAGCTTCCCAGATCAACATCATAGAAACAATTTAGTGGTTCTTGAGGAACATATTCAACAATTTGGTTCATTCTAGTCTCTCTATACAACTTTACCTCTTCCCCTTTTACTGGTATGGTGGCATATGACAAGTCACATTGTACATTACCTCCTACTGCAGTAGTCCATTGTCTTGATAGAAGAATCCCAAATTGAGGTGGTGTGTCAATCACAGTTATGTCAATAATGTAAGAGGCTTGTGGGTAAGTTTCCAACCTAACTTCAACATTTTTGATGATTCCCACAACTAGGACAGGCCTACTATCCATAGCGTAACATTTACCTCCCTCCACATCTACCCATAAACCAAGCTGCTTGATTACCCCTACTGGCATGATATTCATAGAAGCACCCGAGTCTATCATGCAATTTCTTACTAGTTTTCCTCTTATGAGTAAAGTGGTGAAAAATGGGTCAATTTGTGGTGTGTTCATCAGGCAGGCTTCTGGGATTTTTACCTCTTTTTTATTATTTATCTCTAAGACCTCTTTAGTCCTAGGGTTTTGATTTCCATTATAAATTAGTTGTATGGTACTTTCCCTATATTCTTTGATTTTCATCATTTCAATCAAGGGAAAAGAAATTTTCAATTGAGAGAGAGCTTGTATAAAATAAAAAGATGTACCTTCGGCTTTGATTGCCCTTTAAGATTCAGTGCATTCTCCTTTGTTTTCTTCTTTCTCTAGTTTTGATGTTTGATCTAGCTTTCATTTTTCAATGGGAGGTTTCTTGCTTTCCTCCTTAGGGGATTCTTTTTGTTCTCTACTATCTGATTTATTATCAGTCCCCTTTGATGTCTCATCCGATGCCTTTTTATTTTTTATGAATATCCCCCTTGGGACACCTTCATCTTTATTTATTGTTTTATTTCTCAAACGATATTTGCTTCTAGCATCCTCTACTGCTGCAATTGTCAATCTTTTAATCTCCTCTTCACTAGGTCTTCTTATATTACATCTATTAGTCTGGCTTGATGCAACAGGGGGGTCTTGACCACTTTCATTTTCCTCTTGGTCAGAGAAAACATGTTGCTCTACCATGTGAACATTGTATTTTTGGTGGTCCACATTGTATTCATATCCTTCCTCTTCTGAAGATGCATATTCATGTTCCAAAAGGTTAAGAATGTGGGATACTAAATATACATTCTGGTCTTCACTACCATCATTTTCTTGTATGTCTTCCTCTGGTATTGACTGAGTTGTTACACAATGTTCAGGGGAATGTGGTGCATAGCAGACTGAACACTAGGGACTTTTATCTACCATGTATGCCCCTTTTCTTTTTAATGGATCGGGTGTCTCTTTATTTCTAGGTCTCTCATTCACTGGTTTCCCATCTTTCCAGTTGGTACTATAATGCATGTCATGCAGCTTGGGTCTTTCATTTCTATATGTGTTTTCTTGTCTATTTGGGGGAATATATTGGGGCACCCTAGGGTTTTCCCTTTTAGAAAATATCCCTACAGCTCTTCTATTATTCTCAATAGTTAAGGCTATTTTTTGGGCCTCAACTAGATTCTTAGGACCTCTATTTCTTAATTCATATCCTGTCTTGGGGTCAAAGGCCTTCAAATAGATACTCAAGGCAGCAGGGTCAGCCAACTTGGATGCCTGAGGTATTTTATTGTGTAATTTAACAAACCTTTGGTTAAAATCGAAGGCTGACTCATTTTGATGTTTTTGAATTGTCACTAACTCATGTAAGGAAAAATCTGATGGACACTGATTTCCATATTGTTGGAGAAATTGGTCATGAAATACTTGAATGGAATAAATGGATGTTCTTGGAAGACTATTAATCCAGTCTCTAGCATCCTCAATTAATGACATCATGAATAATCTCATTTGTACATCCTCATACTACATGTCTAAGTCCTGAATGTCAGCTTTAAAATTTCTCAGATGTTCTTCAATAGTAACTGCATTACTTCCTATAAATTTAGGGACTAAGTTCCTCCAATTGTTGTCTAGGGGGTAGGGATAGATTTGAAACCCGGCAAGATCAAATTGCCTAATCATAGTTGTGCATTGTGGGGGAGGATTTTGGGACTGTTGGTGCTGGTAGAGTAGGTTATTATTTCCCACGTATTGATGGCCTTGTGGGGGTATATATTGCTGATAAGGAGGTGGCTGAATATTTTAGTGTTGTGGTGGAACATTTGTGTTTCTATTGTGATTCCTTGGTGGATTTCGGTGGGCTTGTGGGGAGTTTGATGGCTTCCTATTATTGTTCTTATGAGGAGGGGTATATTTGGGTGAATTATCCATTGGTGTTTTGATCTGAGCTTTGTGTAACTTCATCCTTCTTACTTCTTCCATAGCTTGAAGTTGTTGCTCATACTCCACCCTTAACCTTTCTGCATTTTTCTTCATATGATCCCACTATGGATCTTCCTCATCTTGTGCCATGAGTTCATTATTTTCCTCAAACCTTTCATCATACTTAATTCCATGTTCGCATTCAAACTCTCTCCGCTTTCTAGCTTCAAATTCAGCCATGTGCTCAGCAGCTTTCTCAGGGTCCTCTGGATAGGAGGGATTTCTCCTTCCTTCAGGAATACGGAGTTCTTTGGATGGGCTCTCTTGGTTTGCAAGTGTATCATATGAATTGTGTGTTTCCAGTAACAACATTGATACTTTTTTCTTTGTTGTTGTGTCCAATTCGTCAAACACTTTCTTACTTTGATTGTTTTTTGTGATTTGACTTTCCTTTATTATCAGGACTATCCCCCTCCTTGTACAAAGATCTCCTTCCTTACATGTTGTGAGAGACTATGATGGTCTAAACTCTATGTTGATTCCTTTCTGACTTGTATCTTATTGTATCAGTTTTAATGTTTTTAGTCATTCAGAGTCGCCACCCACTTTTTCTAAAATTGACAAAATATTTTGGGGTTGTCTTACCCAGCGTATTCAATTTCTTTCAAATTCTAATTATGGTTTTCTCTAGTGACTTTATCTGGAAAGGATGTCTACTACCAGACAATTCTTCTAGTTTTTTCCCCATTAGAGTCGCCAATTTCTTGGGTCTCAAAAAAACTGGTTTGAATGAACCACAAGAGGTTGCCACACTCTCACTACGTTTTTGGTCAACTAACAAGGCCAACCTGTATGGTTGAACCCTCTACTCTTAAGGTTCTACTAGAACTAGGTGGATGCACCTATATGAGTGACACATATTTTGAATTATGTTTCCTACTTGATCTAAATATCCACAAATGACAATTTGATATTGGAAAGAATATGATCCTAATTTGGTATGAATTGTATAAGGTATGAATTAATATGTTTAATTAAGAGATGTCAAATGAAATGGGTAGAACTAATGTAATCTAAATAGGGGAGACCAGTGCCTTGTTGGGTAAAACACATTCAAAATGAAAGATTTAAATGAATGGTTTCTATCTGGCAGGAATTCTAATTATTTGGAATATGATATCTAGCCTATAACTTGTATAAACATAAAGGGATGTAATTATCAAACTCTTCTTAATGATCCAAATGATAATTTCAAGATTACTGTGAATGACTTGAAAGAATTAATCTTTGCTTGAAAGAACCAACCAATCACATCACACAAATACAACAAATGTGTATTGATAAACTGAGAATATACTTGATATGTCAATTTAAATAACAAAGAAACATCAACCTTGGAGATAACTTGATAATATTTCAATTAATTTGAACAAATAACTGATACCAGAATAGTGCCACAACATTAAATTCCATTCATCTGATCCTTCAAAATTTATGCATGCATCATAGTCTCCTTGAATATCATTCTGAAAATACTTACAACAATTTTTATATTTCTAAAATCTATCTCCCCCCCTTTACCTTCAGAATATTACAAGTACTTATACATTTCATCCCAAGGGTCGTGACCTTTCAATGTTCTAATTATGGTCATTCACATTCTTCATAGTTTAGATAAAGAATGAGTGGTAATAAGAATCAAAGTAATCATATAGGTATGTCATAATGACCATTTGTAGTTGTGACGTAAAATTATGTGTTTCATTCTAAACTAATTGAATAAGGATGTCTAAGAAGAGTTATCCTTAGTTATGAGTGAAAAAAATGGTCAGAAAATGCTATCACTAGGCAATGAGTATACATGTGTGTGGAACAAAAGAAAGGCTTGCAATTTATTTATCAAAGGATTATTCATTTTGACTTGGTTGTTTGTTTCATGCCATTTGAGCATGGCTACTTGAGGAATATTATAAAAGACAATGGTGTTGTTTCTTTCATTTTTAAAGCAACAATAGAACAATGAAGAGTTGTTTCCTGGCAAAAGTAGTGCCCATTTGAGACTTTATCCAAAAGTGAAAGATGATAGTGATCTTAAATGAATATATCAGCTGAGAAGATATTTTCTCTTAATGAGGGGTTTCAGTATTTTCATTATTTGTAAAATAATATTAATTCGCTACAGGAAAATAAAGAGTTTCTATGTGTTTCTTACAACATGGAGGTGAATGTAAATCTGCATATTATGGATGTGTAGCAAGCTCACTTCATAAAAATAATTTCATGTTAATACATGGAGATTTCAACTAAAAATGCAATATGCATTTTAAATACAGAGCACCCATTTTGAGTTTTAACCAAAAAATGTTAGAATATAGTTAAGATGAACAATTTTGAAATGGTGTTTACAGTAAGAATTGGCCGTAGCCATGAAGTCTAGCATTTTCATTCTAGAATCTAAGTGTTCTCATCAATGAAGGAAATGAATGTTATTTGGGTCAAGCCCGGAAGTTAGGGAGTTCTTTCTTTCATTTTTACAAGTACCCATATGATGATTTCAATTTAAAATATAGATTTATTCTTCTTACAATTAACCCATTTGAGGGTTTTGACATAAAACAAAAAAATGTATGGATTTATTTCAAAGTATAGAATACCCACATCGGGGTTTTATTTTCAGATATGAGAGCCATCGAAATAGACAGTATAAGCTTTAAATATTTTCAGAACAATGAGAAAATGTTTGTATAGATCACAACCTTAGAGATTGCAAGCTCATTAAAAAAAAAAAACCTTGCTAACACGAGATAGATATGATGCTAGCAAGGTTCAAACCAACCAAAGATATAAGCTTTCATAAGCATTATTTTTAAGAGGGAGATAGAGAAATATGTAAATCTCACTATTTCATTCATGTAGAAGAAAAAATAAGCCACGTCTGACCTCTCACAAAGCTTCCAAAGAAGGGGCCAAACACTCATGATGGAGGCCAAGAAAGAGTAGAAATAAAGAGCAAGAAAAATGGAGTAAAAATCAGAGAAATTCACATCCTTGGCCGCGGCCTTAAAGGCCAAATTTGCTTCAAAATGAATGAGGAGAAGTTACAATACAATTTAAAATAAACTTACCCATCTTGTTTGTGGAGAATCGACCAGCCTGAGTGCAAAACGATGAGATTCAAGTTGAAACCCTAGTCATGGTGGTGACACATCCTCCCAACAAAGTATTCTTTCAAAAGAACAAGTGTGAAATGCGTAAGATTAGAGTTTTGCCTTTGGTTTTGTCCCATTTTCTCTAATTTGAGTTTGGGCGTATCACCATGAGTTAAATTTAATGCCTTTGTGTTATCATTTGGTAATATATGTGTGCCCTAGTTTGCACTTAGGGGTTTCCCCATGTTTGCATTAAAAAATCAAACTTAGGCTAATGTCTTAGTGGCCAAAAGTTTTCTTTTGCCTTAGGTTTTCACATAAGACTTTATAAGTATAAAACCTTTAGTTAAGGTTTTGATTTGTTGTCCAAAGTCCAAATACCTTAGTTTATTTCTTTGATTGATTTTGTAGAAATCAATTGAAATGTAATATTAAAAATGCTTATGCTTTAGGGAAACTTCATGGCTTTGAATTTTAGTTTTAATTGATTTTATAGAAATCAATTCAATCATTGAGAGATATTTCCTTGTATTTTTTATGGTTTTTTAAGAAAAGTCAAATTGTAAGGGAGAGATAAGTGTAATATTTTGAAAAGATTTTTTAAATATTTATTGCAAAAGTTAAATCAAGTGGAGAAATAAAAAAATGCAATTATCTTGTAAAGTAAAAGATTAAACAATATTTTATAAATTGGTTTATTCTTTTTTTTATTTTTGGTAGTTTTAAGAAGGCAAAAGACGTTGACTTTTCCTTGGGAAAAATTGTGTTGCATGGGATGGAGATAAGTTATTCTTTTTGCTTTTAAAGCAGAATAGACCTATTTTTAGGTGCTTTTTAGGATGGATATGCAAAAAGTGTGAATTTTCCACTTTTGTTGCACATTATGGAGCAGTTTTGGAAGCTTTTTCTTAGGCATTCTTCTTGAGCTCGGTTTAGGGTTTTTAAGAGTTTTATTTTAGGAGAACAATTTAGGGTTTTTCTAAGTTCGTATCATTGTTACTTCCTCTCTTCTTCATGTAGAGAGTTTTGTAAAAAAAAATTTATACTCGAACTTTGGATACTCCTTCAATTTAATAAAGCAACATTCATATTTCTCAATTTCTCCCTCCTTTGCAATTTTAGTATGATGTTTACATTGTGATTTTTTTTATAGAATCCTTTTATGTCCTATTATCGTAGATCTTGATGTAGAAAGTGTTAGTGTAATTAATTAATTATTACACTAGCATAAGTTAACTTAGGTTTTAATTAATCATATTAGTCCTAAGTTGCATTTAATCATTTAATAAAATTGTTGACATAAGATTCCCTTCTAGAAGATGAGTTGCCTTTTTTAGAACTTATCTCCATCTTGTTATCATTCCCTAGGTAGTTGGTTAGGGTTTCTTGTTGTCACATGAAGTGTGATTTGAACACTTGGCAACATTCTTTGCATTTTAGGTTTAACACTTGCCTATATAATCAGGCATATGTTCTCTTTGTAATTGTCCATCTATTCCATCTATCAATCAATCAATACTTTCTTTGTGGTTGAATATTTCTTCAAACCCTTGTTTGTTTTCTTCATCCATTCTCTTCCTTGTGACAGGTATCCATTTGCATGTAGGTGATCTTGAAGTCTGAAGTTGGTTTTGACAACTTCTACATGGTATCAGAGCTTTCCTGCTGCATGTCTGTTCTTGTTTGAAAAGTTTGGAACTATTTGGAGCTACAAGGGTTTGTTGCATGCCGTTTTTTATTGGAGCCGCCATCATATTTGCTTCAAAAATTCAATTTTCACTCATTTTCAGGAAAAACGATTTCTAGGTTTTGTAGCCAGCATCAAAATCTAAATTGGGTATCTTTTAGATTTTGCATATCTTACACAGATCTAGAGAAAATCACAGTTGAAAAAGCGGCGCACGTCATTTTTCTCCTGACTCAAGGTAAAAAAAAAATCAAATTTTCATCTTTTGCTTGTTGGATCAAAAAAAGATTTCTCGGTTTTGTTTCTAGCATCAAAATATTTCTGGGTTTTTATTTTTGTTTACAAACAGTTAGTAGATTTTTCATAAATCAAGTTAGAAATAAACATTTTTTGTTAGAAAATTCATTTCTTGCAAGCTAAATTCAGTTTTTGAAAAATTCATAACTTTTGGCCACGATGTCAGTTTTTGGCAAAGAAGATATTGATGGAAAGCTTGTTTCGAGCACTTCATAATGGTGTATGCCATGTTTTCAGATTTGGTCATCTACACAAATCTAAAGTTATTTTCATCATAGAGGCAGATGTAAACATTGGTTTGTGCATGCACTCTTTTTTGTTTGCATGCAGTAGGTTTGCGTTTTGTTTTTAATTTATGAATGTTTTGCATATTCTCTCCTTTTGCAATCATTGGGTATTGTAATAAATGAACTGATATAAAGTTCCATCATGGGGGGTTTCTTGCATAATAATTTGATTAGAGTGTGCATGCACTTTGATCTTCATTGTGTTTTGATGACAACTCGCATGGGTTGTAATTTGGTTTCTTAGTATCTTTTGGCCACTATTTTGTCCTAGCTTGACACATATCAGATTCATTTCGGATCCATCTCAGTTTGAGGGCCACTAAATTTGTGGTTAACGTTCTTGAGTCTTTATGGTACTTGTTCCCATGGAAAAGTTTTAGTCTCAGTTTGACATCGGCATCGAGATTCATGGCTTCCAGATTCTGTCATCATTTTATCATGTACTGTTGCTTTATGGATTCCAGGGTTGTTCCAGTTTGGTGTTTTCGAATGTTCTGTGGCATCGGGTTTGTTGTTGCATTATTATGATTCCGATATGGTTTCTTGTAGATAGAAGTATCTTTCCTTGCTTGTCAGATTGCGGTTCCAATCTTACTCCACAGTGTTCTTCCAGTGCTTCTTTGCAGTAGTCATCTCATTGTAGGGGGGTTGTCCCACTGGGTTTTTCTTCTCTACTTCATTATTGTATTTGTACATGGGTACCTGATCAGGCCTTGTTGTCGGGACCAATTCATGCTCTCTTGCATTCATCTTAGTTTTAGGTGCATGTGTATCTTTCCTCTCTAAGTTGCACTTATGGGGGGGTGTTAGTGTAATTAATTAATTATTACACTAGCATAAGTTAACTTAGGTTTTAATTAATCATATTAGTCCTAAATTGCATTTAATCATTTAATAAAGTTATTGAGATAAGATTCCCTTCTAAAAGATGAGTTATCTTTTCTAGAACTTATCTCCATCTTGTTATCATTCCCTAGGTAGTTGGTTAGGGTTTCTTGTTGTCACTGAAGTGTGATTTGAACACTTGGCAACATCCTTTGCATTTTAAGTTTAGCACTTGCCTATATAATTAGACATATGCTCTCTTTGTAATTTTCCATCTATTCCATCTATCAATCAATCAATACTTTCTTTGTGGTTGAATATTTCTTCAAACCCTTGTTTGTTTTCTCCATCCATTCTCTTCCTTGTGACAGGTATCCATTTGCATGCAGGTGATCTTGAAGTCTGAAGTTGGTTTTGACAACTTCTACATAAATTTCATGTTATACAGGCTGTATGTTGTGTTTGAATCTGAATCTTGTTGGAGTTGAGAAGATACAACTTCATAGGAGCTCAGTGACCTCTGCAAGCAAATAACCTGTTACAAGGAGAAGCAAAGAGAAGCAACAAAGAAAATGGTCAAGAATGTGGAGCAATGTATTCACCCAAAATGTAAAATGAATAATAAATACAAAAGATAGTTTTCAACCACATATAGGTGAAAACCCTAAAAAGGAAAACCCTAGACTTGCACAATAATAATTAATAAAGTAATTAATTATTATGCACCTAATGTTAGCTTAAATGAAAAAGAGGTAAAAGGGAATTTTAAGTAATTAAACAAATATTATTTAATTAATAAAGTAAATATCCAATTACTCTAACACCCCCCCTTAAGCTAGACTTAGGGAGAAGCTAAAACCTAGAAGAAGCTACTGAAAGCAAAAGCAATGGGTCCCGACAACAAGGCCAGATCAGGTACCCATGTACAAAATCAATGCAAACTAAATAAAACGGAGTAAAGGAGAAAACCCAGTGGGAACAATACTCCTCCCCAAAATAGAATACAAAGAAGAAATGTAATGCACTAATGAAAGAAGGATAGGAGGTGGATAACATGATACCTGCCATAGACAGCTTCTATCATATAAGTACATGTACAATAATCTCCATAGGAAAGATAGAAAGAGAGAAGAAGGCCCCCTCACAATGAAGAAACTCCTGTCACAATGGTAGATGCCTGATGTAGAATCCAAAAGGAGATCCTGAAGCGGAAAATGATATTTCTCCCCTTGGGAAGAAAATGGATCCAAAGGACAATGTCGAAGAAACCCTGTGAAGAATGATGAACCAATCTATCTCAAGATGTGTGTCATGATAGGATGTTGAAGAATCTCACTGTCTGAACGGAAACAAATGATGTCAAATCCAAATTAATGTGGAGAATACTTAAATGCAACCTCTGAATGCACAAATAATGGTGGACGAACAGTGATAACCTGACTGTCAAGGTAGAGGAGATGAATGTCCTCAAAATAATCCTCTAAATTTGCAATATAGGACTCCACAAACAAGAAAGATATGTTTGCAACATAAGATTCCAAAGTAGCTATGTCTAGAAGATGTATGATTCCCTGCTACACTGAATCAAGAACAATAGGAGATGTTGATGAAGTCTCAGTCTGAAGAGTAGGAACTGTGAGACAAACCTCTGATCCATCAGAACATGTAAGGGTGTCTAAATACTCAAGCTCCTCTAAAGTATCATGATCAAAGGGTGTATTCTCTCTCCAAGCAATGGGTAAGAGACAATTTGAAGCAAGATCCTCTGGGAATGGAGAGAGAATTGGGTCTCCATAGATCTCCCAAAGACTTGTCCAAAGTGGGTGAAGACAATCAATGTCCGATATAACCAACACAATGTCATGATCAACACTAGAAAATATAAGTCCTACTATGTGATTTCTAATAATATCCCATACTAATTTTCCCTCTGAAGTGGTTGGTTCAGGTATGAGATCATACAAATAAGGCAAAATATTAAGCCACCTACAATGTGTAAGTAAACCCTTTGCCCATGACTCATAATTACCCCATTCCAGAATTACAACTGAAGGGTGAGTGGAAAAACCCATGATAACTCTTCAAATAAAAAAATTCAGAGACTAATGATCTCAGCAATGATTAATCATATCAACATAACCCATCCAACGCAAAAAAAACCCATGTAGGAGCCAAAATGACCAAGTAATGGAGAAAAGTGTAAAAACACACAAAGCTGAATAAAAATACCTAGTAAATATTCTAATAAACTAGACTATAGGTCTGGAAAGATCACTATAACACATTTCCAATGCATATTCATTTGCGCAAAACGGAGTTTGGACGCAAAAGATACGCCCCCGGAAGTGAAAAAAGAAGACCTCACTTTGACTGGAAAAATAATATCTAGACTGATAAAATTTGGAAACAATTCCTACACCATCTGATCGGTCCCAAAACAAGCTTTCCAACACCTATTTCCATTCGAAAAATGGAGCAAAAATGCTCGAGTTATGCCCTTTTGAATGAAGGTAGCATAAAATGCCCTATCATACCCCCTTTAGCACCTGTGAGCTCCCCTGGTCGCCTGGGCAGACCAGGCGGATGGAGCTATAGTGGAGCCCGCGGTCACCATATGACCACCCGCGGGGCTAGGAGAGGTAATAGGAGGTTGGCGGGCTCGGCTTGGCGTCGGTGGAGCCGGGGAGCTCGGCGGAGTCGGGGGCGGCGCGGTGAGCGCGGGAGGCGTTGCGGATGTGGGCGGAGGGACCGGTGGCCAACAAGTGGCGTGGAGGTGGTGCAGCCAGTCTGTGCGGCCAGCGCAATAAAAATTAAAAAAAACCTTTGTTTTTTTAATTTTTTTGCGATTTTTTTGCTGCGGAGGGTCGTATGGCCAAAACCCTAAAAAAAAAATTTCATCCCTAGTTGACTGTAACCAAATCGATGAATTGATAGTCAATTTAAGGGTTTTTGGGTGCTGCAAATCCATTGGCACTGTCCATTTGGGCCCAAAGTGAACCCAAAATTAGGAGTATGCTGAATCCACAAGAAGAAACCTTAGAACCCTAGATCTGCTTCCAACGCAAAAAAACTCAAAACAAGAACAAGCAGCTGTAGATCTAAAGCTCTGATACCATGTTGGAGTTGAGAAGATACAACTTCATAGGAGCCTAGTGACCTCTACAAGCAAATAACCTGTTACAAGGAGAAGCAAAGAGAAGCAACAAAGAAAATACTCAAGAATGTGGAGAAATGTATTCACCCAAAATGTAAAATGAATAATAAATACAGAAGATAGTTTTCAACCACATGTAGGTGAAAACTCTAAAAAGGAAAACCCTAGGTTTGCACAATAATAATTAATAAAGTAATTAATTATTATGCAGCTAATGTTAGCTTAAGTGAAAAAGAGGTAAAAGGGAACTTTAAGTAATTAAACAAATATTGTTTAATTAATAAAGTAAATATCCAATTACTCTAACAAATCTTCATGCAAATTAATTATGTATTGAGTGTTCATGAGAGATTGTGAGGTTACTGTTGTTTTCTGAGAGTTATTTGTGAGTATATAATCAAAGTCATCTTTAAGTTTTGAAAGTCACCTTAAGTCATAAGTTTAAATCCAGTTATTCTTCTAACTCTTTCCCTCAAAATCATTTAGAATAGAAACTATCATTCGAAGAACTAGCTTACTCTGGAGATTCCTTCTTCATTAAGATCATCTACATGTGAAGAAGGTTTCCATGTGTCAATAGATAGTTAAGTTTATGTAAATTTATCATAGGGTGCATATCTGATTGATAACAGTTTGTGGTACGTCTGATGGACTCTGGAAGTTAATTTCAGAGAATTTTTCAATCTTTTAAGTTTTTTGGTGTATGTTGTATTTTATTCGGCCTTTTTGGAAGACTTTTTGAATATACCTGGCAACTCTATGTTTCTGATTTTGCATGCAGACTTAGTGTAGCCTGTGCATGAAAAAATAGAGACCAAATCAAGTTTTGTGTCATTTGAATACCTGTAGCTATCTCCACCTTGAAGAAGGGGTAGGACAACAAGAAGATTGTTCGACATACTAGGGAGGTCAAGATCAACACCTCTAGTTCTCAACTCTATAGTCCTATCACTAGGAATTCTTGTTCCTGTAGCACAAGAACCACTGATGGAAAGATAGCATGATTTTGCACCTTTTAATAGGGGAAGACCGTTAAATATTGCACATTATGATGATATTCCAATAGTAGCTTTCAGAAGCATTCCATACTTTACTATAGAAGAACAAACTACTTCCGTTGAACACATTCGAGATATGGGCACTTTATGCTTAGTTCACAACATCACACAAGAGAACGTATCACTGAAGCTCTTGGCTACATCACTTAAGGGAGAGTATTTGCAATGGTTTAGAGGCCTAACAACGAACTCAATTGCAACATGGGTTGTGTTAGGTAATGGCTTGTACTAGCATTCTATTGAAAAGTCAGATCATCTATCCTTATTAGAACAACTAAGCATGATCAAGAGAGCACCACATGAGCACTTGGTTGATTTCAACTACCGATTCCAAAGGACTTGAGACAAAATTCCTTTAACAATAAAACCTTTACCAAATCATGCTTTCTTGTTTGTCTTAAAATACTTGAATAGCAAGATTTTAGTTATGACCCAATCTATGGGCGGTCACACACTCCCTAATGCTTTCGACATCATCATTAGAGTATAAAATTTCCCCTAGGCCTCCTATGCCCTTATTTCCTAAAATCCAATTTCCTACGCTCATATCTTTATCACCCCTAGTTGTTGTTCCCTCTATTCTAGCAATAGGTTATCAGACCGCAACCCAAGAAATTGTTGTTCCAACCAAAACCCAAGAATTTTAGGAGATCAAAAATATACTCAAGACCTTTGGAAAAAATCTCATGAGTATTAAAAATAAAGTTTTTCAAGAACATAAGCCTTACCAAGCCCTGTATCAATAGAATCAACAGAATAGGCTAGCCTTTCAAAATGACTATCAAGGCTAAAGGGAAATTTTTAACCTGAGACCATTTCAGCCCTACAACGCGAATGTTGCCAGTTCGTGAAAGGAACTTGTACCAAAAAATAGCATTGCCCAAGATTGCAATTGGTGTTATCCATGCAATCAACCCCATAACCAGTCAACATGTGTGAATGGCATGAGAAATCAGGTCTTAATGGTCCAAAATAGCTATGTTGGTTCAAAGAATATTCCAAGCCAGAATCAAGAACAACAAGAAAGTTTTGAAGCTGCTTTTCCAAACTGGCAGAGTTCTAAATTTTATGGCATGAATGGTCTAGATCAGAAAAATTCCCTTGTTTTAGCCAATACAATATCAAAAAAGAGGGCCATGGATTTGGGGTAGCAAGCTAGAAACATACAACAACATTCTAATAAAGAAAAGCCACATGTTTCTTCATCTCACATTAATGTTACAACACAATCTAAAGTGAAGATTCCACAAAGAGGCCAAGAAGTACTTGGAAAAGAGTAGTCCAAGACACAATCACAAACTTTGCAGAAAGGAAGGGATGTTGTTGTTACTAAAAATCAGCAAAAGGTAAGCCCTATTTCCTTCAACGTTGTTGAACATCTTAAGAAGGCCATTGTTAGCATGTTAGTTTTGGACACATTGCATATTCCAAGCCAAAAGATCTTGCTACATGATGCCTTATTTGAGCTCTTTGTTTCTGATAATGCTAATCAAGGTAATTCTAAAGTTGTGCTTGCAAATAGCCTGGAGGTAAAAAATGAGCAGAAAACTCAAGAGGTAAAGCCTCCTCCTTTTTATTTGAGTTTGATTATTGGTGATAAAATAGTACATATATATATTGTTGATTTTGGTGTGAGTAGCTCAATTCTTCCTAAGAGCTTAGTCGATAAACTAGGTCTTGTTTATGAGCTTAATTCTCAAAAAGGTGTAGTTCAATTTGATGGGTTTGTTGTTAAAATTGCTGGTATAATTAAGAACTTGGCCCTTACTTTGCATGCATCCCCAAATTTTGCAATCCGGCATGATATACATGTTATTGATCTACCACCCCATTTTTCCATTTGCCTCTCAAGATATTTTATAGCCAAACTGAATGCTTTCTTATCTTCTGATTGGTCCCATCTATTCTTTAGAACAAGATATGGTACAAAAGTAACCATAAATTTTGAGCTTCTAGCCAAAGACCATATTGATCCATATGCTCTGAGTCCTATAAATGCTAACCTCTATGTCGCCTCTATACTAGAGGAGAAAATCATGACCTTAGACCACAACACCCCTATAAAAATGTGAATCTAGATGAATGGGCAATTGAAGATCACGAGCTTGATCCTTTCGAACACACAAAGGAGATAGGATTAGGGCTTTATATGATTCGTGAACCTGATGTTGTTACCCCTAATTTATTTAAAAAGGAAGAGCAACCTGTAGAGAAGGAAAATAAGCTTTGGAAGGCTTTTTTTTATGGATTAAAGAGTAGTGTAGGTGTTGGTGGTGGAGCGATGATGATTTCACCATAAGGAAAAAAATATTATTCAACCTTCAAGTTTGCATTCAGCTATACAAATAATACAACCAAATATGAAGCATTGGTGCATGGCCTAAAGTGAGCCCAAAAGAGAGGTATTCAATTATTATGAGTTTATGGTGATTCAGAATTAATAGTGAATTGAGTTAGAAATATGAATGTTGTGAAGAATGATTCACTTAAGAAATATAAGCATTATGTATGGGATTTGATAGAAAATTTTGATGCTTTTAATATTCTTTCAGTTCCTAAAAATGAAAATAAACATGTAGATAGGCTCACTTCCATAGGAGTCCAATTTGATATTCCAAATGAAATTCATAAAGTAGAGGCATGACAGTACATGAAAATTATAGTCAGACCTTCTGTACCTAACAATAATTTGAGTTGGTAGGTTTTTGATAGTGATGAGTAGATTGTGAGCTTCTTAATTGCTGAAGTTGAGTTTGTTGATGGAAATCAACAAAAGTGGAAGAAGTAGTATGATAATCAGATTGTGTAGCGAAAGACAAACAAGCTACCAAAAGGTTTGGTGACCTTGGAATGTATTTTCAACTCAGATGACTAGGTATCAAAAGATAAGTGCAGCATGACCGTCAAGTAGGAACAGTACAAAAGCATTGCAATATTCGAAGGTAAGATTCTCAAGTTGGGCAAGGTATGCAATAAAGAGGAACAAAAAGCTTTCATTATGTTATGTTAGGAGTTTAGTGATGTTTTTTCTTGGGAGTACAAATATTTAAAAGGTTTTGATCTAGAATTAGCCCAACATACTATTGAGTTAGAACTTGGTGTAAAGCCTATAAGGAAAAAATAGAGGCCCCTTAACCCCAAATTAGAACACCTTATGAAGGCTGAGCTGAATAAGTTAGTTAAGAGTGGCATTACTTTTACTATTAATAACACGTCTTGGATTTCTCACTTAGTTCCAGTTAGGAAGAAAAGTGGGTAAATTAGATTGTGTGTTGATTTCTGAGATTTAAATAAAGCGTCCCTAAAGGATCACTATCCACTCACTTCCATGGAACAAATTTTGTAATTAGTTTATGGTTCTGATAGATTTTCTTTGTTGGATGGATATTTAGGGTATAATCATATTTTGGTAAATCAAGAGGATCAATTCAAAAATAAATTTACAACTAAATGGGGCACCATGGCCTATAAAAATATGCCTTTCAACCTATCCAACGCTAGAGAAACATTTCAACGAGCGATGGACATGGCTTTCCACAACCTCACGAATAGATTTTTTCTAGTATATTTAGATGATATTACTATTTTTTCTTGAAATTCTAATCAATTTTTTGAGCATTTAAAACAAAATTTTCAAAGATGTAGAGAATTTGGAGTATCTCTCAATCCAAAGAAGTGTATTTTCTACGTACACGAAGGTAAACTCCTTGCACATATTTTTTCGAGGCAAGGTATTTCTATAGACCCTAAGAGAGTTTCTGCTATTCTTGAATTACCATTACTAGCTCACAAGAAATTCTTACAAATCTTTCTTGGAAGGATTAATTTTGTGAGAAGATTCATACTCAATATTGCAGCTTTGTTGCAACCTCTCACTACTATGCTTAAAAATAATATGCCTTTCCGTTGGACCAAAGAAGGTAAGAGGAGATTTGAGAAGATAAAGGAAGCCCTTCCAGCTGCTCCTATCCTTATTAATCCAAATTATGATAGAGATTTCATTCTTTATTATTTTGGAGGGGTTGATACCATTTCAGTTATGTTGTGCCAGTAAAATGATGAAGGCTTGGAGTAGCCTATAGCATTTTTCAGCTAGGTATTACACGACTATGAGGTGAAGTATTCTTTTGTTGAGAAGAATTTTATCTATTGTAAAAAGCCTCAAAATTTTTAGGGATATGTTATCCAATAACAAAATTCAGTTATTAGTTTCTCATTCGACTTTTAAGGACTTCTTACTTAACCATGATATCAATGATAAATGTGTTGGCTAGATAACCAAGGTGATGGAGTTTGATATTGACATTAAGATAGCTAAGCTTGTCAGGGGAAAGGGTTTATATGAATAGATTGCAGAAAATATAGTGGGAAACAACTTAAAAGAAGCTAAAAATGTTGATATAGTACTAAACAATGATGATGGAGTTGTTGTTTCAATTCCTGTTGCTACCTAGGTGCAACAAATGATACATTATTTGTAGACTGGTGAGTGACCTAAAGGATTGGACATAGAAAAAAGAAGCTACTAAATATTACAAGGAATTCCTTTTTCAATTATCGATGGTATTCTTTATAGGAGATATTTCTAGGGTGTTTTCTTAGGATGTATTGAGCCTAATCAAGTTGACAAGCTATTAGGATAATTTCATGATGGGCCTTCAAGGGGCCACTTTTTTTCAAGAACAACAACCCTGAATTTTATGTGGGATGGCTATTATTGTCTAGATCTATTTAAGGATGCAATTGCTTGGGTCCGAAGATGTGAAAAGTGTGCTTTGTTTTTTAGAAAATAGAGGCTTGTAGCTCTGCCCCTGCATCCATTTGCCAAATGGGGTTTAGAATTTATTGGACCAATCAACCTACCTTCAAGCATGGTTCATAAGTGGATCCTTAGTGTAATGGATTACTTCACGAAGTGGATCGAAGTTTTTTCTTTGAAGGAAGAAAACAAGGCTTCTATACTTAATTTATATCAAGACTTAGTGTCAAGATTTGGTACCCCAGATTCAATAATCTCTGAAAATGGTTTAGCCTTTATTGGTTTGAGGATTTTTGACTGGCCAGTTAGGAATAACATTTTTCTAAACAAATCTTATAACTATTATCCACAGGGTAATGGGTAAGTAGAATCTACAAAATAATCAAGAAGACAATTGAAGACAATCAACAGACATGGGATGAAAATCTTAAGTTAGCCCTTTGGCTTGACAAGGTGACTCCTAAAAGAGCCATTGGTTCTCCTTATATACTTGCTTCTGGAAAAGAAGCTAAGTTACCTATTTCCATTGAATTACCATCTTTGTTTTTTGTTCAAGAACTCGAATTGCTAAATGAACAACCTATAGAAGTGAGATTTGAACAGTTGATAGAGCTCGAGGAAACTAGAAAAGAAGCATTAAGGCAGCTTGAAATACACCAAGCTTAGATGGAGAGCTCTTTTGATAAAAGGGAAAGGACACAAGAATTCATCATTGGTGATTTATTTTTTAAATGGAATGAATATAAGAGTAAATCTAGATGACATTTCAAATTTGATGTCATTTGGGATGGGCCTTATGTGATCATGGAGTGCAAGGAACACAACGCTTTCCATCTTTCTAAGTTGACTGGAGAGGTGTTTTCTATCCCAGTTAATGGGATCCACCTCAAGCATTTCCTCTGAGATAAGTATTACTTTGTAAATAGTAGAGTAGTTGTTGTAAATAAGTGCTTTAGGCACATTTGATTTCAGTTGTTTTTTCTTTCCCTAAGTGATTTTGTGCATGTTTTGGTTGGTCATTAGGGTCTATTAGTTTGCTTTTAGTATTCTTTGGTTTTATTTTTCTCTTGTTTGGAGTATTGTTTTTTAATTTTTTTGAGTTTCATGAAGGGGCACATTTGAATCTATGCCCAATGGAGTATTTAAAGGCAACTAATCTAATGCTTAGTAGGCAAATAATTTAGCGAAAATCACCAAAATGTTACCAATTTTCATTACAGTTCAATTGGTAGAGCTAGCTTGTTTCATTTTAAAGTTAAGGTTCAGTTGCTTACTTTGTTGCTTAGATTGATGCTTTTCATTAGATCTATCAAGTCCAATTGTGCAAATAAATTTTAAGAGTTATTGCTCAGTACCTTGCAAATGAAATGAAGTATAAAGAAGAATAAATAAATGATTAAGAAGGAATCATTTCTTTCATTTATTTCACAATATTGTTACATTACAAAAAAAAAATTATTCAGAAATGGATTATACAAATTTGCATTGAGATGCATTTATTTTTAGAATGGAAAACAAGAAAAGAAATTAAAGTGCCCCACACAATCCATGGGAGTAACTATAACAATGGATCATGAGAATCATGCTACACAATTGAAGATGCAAGAAAAGAAGACACATAAGCATGAACATAATCATCATTGCCTGTGCTTTTCGTCGATGCAGAAGTGGTGCACAATACTTCATCCTCGAGCTCTGATCGACCTATAGGAGAAGTGAAGGGTTGTTAGAGCTCCAATTATGAACATACCTATATGAACCACCAACAATAATGTAAAATTTTGCTCATAATACATTGAAAAATTTGAGAGAATGGGAGTTGAGCACAAGCAAAGAAGGAAACATCATAATAATATATTGTTTTATCTAACATTGTTTGTTTCCATGTGCAGGTATAGGAAAAGCTATACAATTGATCATCTCATGAAGACATAAAATCATGTGGAGTAAAAAGGGCTCCCAGAAGGGTAGAGCTCAACATGTTGCCCCGTAAACATATAAGTGGGTTGAGTAAGGAAATTCAATTATCATGCTCATCTGAGCTATTCATGAGGAAGTGAAACATTTTTCAGTTATCAAAGTAATCAAAGACATTGTTCATTCATAACAATCAAATCTGAATAATGAAGTGAGAATTACAAGTGAACAATGAGCTAGATTCATATATAGAATCAACTAAAGTGCATCAATTTCATACTGGAAAAAGCTTTAATATTGATAAATGATTGCATTTTTCTGCCATATATTTTGTTCATCTTTGTTCATGATGTTTCATGGTGTTACTTCTAATGTAGTAGTGTTTCATGTCATTAATGGTGATAGTGAACATGCATACATATAAAGTTCACGAAATCAAGGTGCGAAATGGAAGGATTAAAATCTATTTATAGCAGGATTCATTCAATCATAAGAATGTATGAGGAGTGTTGAAGGACACATACTTTGGCATTGTCAAGCTATTTAAGTACAAATATCAAAAGGAAAAAATCTAGTTATGTTCAAAGGAAAGTTTGGAACATATGAACTAGGAAAGAAGCATTGTTTAATTCCATGAAAGTTGTGAGCTGAGAATGCACTTTTTCTCTTAAGCATTTAAAAATATGGAATGTGTGGTAATAAGCATCAAAGTAATCATACAGGTATGTCATAATGACCATTTGTAGTTGTGATGTGAAATGAATTTTTGCATTCTAAACTTACTAAAGAAGGATGTCTAAGAAGAGTTATCCCTAGTTATGAGGGGAAAAAAAGGTCAACAAATACTATCACTAGGAAATGGGTATATAGGTGTGTGGAACAAAAGAAAGGCATGCAAGTTATTTATCAAAGGATTACTCATTTTGACTTGGTTTTTTTCTTCTTGCCATTTGAGCGTTTCTATAGGAGGAATATTCTAAAATAGAATGGTGTTGTTTATTTCAGTTTTAAAGCAACAATAGAGAAATGAAGTGTTGTTTCCTGGAAAAATTAGTACCCATTTGAGACTTTAACTAGAAGTGCAAGATGAAAGTGATATTAAATGAATATATCAACTGAGAATATCTTATCTCTTAATGAGGGGTTTCAGTATTTCCATTATTTGTCAAATAATATCATTTTTCTACAGGAAAATAAGAAGTTTCTATGTGTTGCATACAACATGGAGGTGCATGTAAATCTGCATATTATGGATGTGTAGCAAGCTTACTTCATAAAAAGAGTTTCAAGTAAATACATGGATATTTCAACTGAAAATTCAATTTGCATTTTAAATACACAGTACCCATCTTGGGTTTTAACGAAAAATGCAGAATATAGTTAAGATGCACATTTTCAAGCTTCTAAGCTATTAAAAATGGTTTTTACATTAAGAATTGGCCGCAACCATAAATTCTTTCATTTTCATTCTAGAATCTAAGTGTTCTCATCAATGAAGGAAATGAATGTTATTTGGGTCGAGCCCAGAAGTTAAGGAGGTTTTTCTTCAATTTTTACAAGTACCCATATGATGATTTCAATTTAAAATGCAAATTTATTCTTGTTACAGTTAACTCATTTGATGGTTTTGACATAAAACACAAAAATGTATGGATTTCTTTCAAAATACAGAGTATACACATGGGGGTTTTATGTTTTGATATGAGAGCCATTGAAATACACATTATAAGATTTAAAGCTTTTCAAAACAATGAGAAAATATGAGTATAGGTCACAGCCTTAGAGCTTGCAAGCTTATAAAAAAAAACCCTATGAACACAAGATACATATGATGCTAGAAAGGGTCGAACCAAGCAAAGATTTAAGCTTTCATAAGATTTATTTTTAAGAGGGAGATAGAGACAAAAGTAAAGCTCACCATTTCATGTTTGTAGAAAAACAAATAAGTCATGGTTGAGCTCTCACGGAGCTTACAAAGCAAGTGAAAAACTCTCATGATGACAACCAAGAAAGATTAGAAATAAAGAAAAATAAAAATGGAGTAAAAATCAGAGAAATACACATCCTTGGTCATGGCCTTAAAGGCCAAATTTCCTTCAAAATGAATGAGGAGAAGTCACGATATAGTTTAAAATCAACTTACCTAGCTTGTCCATGGAGAATTGACCAATCTAAGTGCAAAATGATGATCTTCAAGTTGAAACCCTAGTCATGGTGGTGGCGAACCCTCCAAGAAAATAATTCTTTCAAAAGACCAAGTGTGAAATGAGTAAGATTAGGGTTTTTTCTTTTGTTTTGTCCCATTTTCCCTAATTCGAGTTTGGGCTTATCACCATGAGTTAAATTTAATTCCTTCATGTTATCATTTGGTAATATATGTGTTCCCTAATTCAAGCTTAGGGGTTTCCCCATGTATTCATTGAAAAATCAAATTTAGGCTAATGTCTTAGTGGTCGAAATTTTTATTTTGCCTTGGGTTTTCACATAAGACTTCATAAGTCTAAAACCTTTAGTTTAGGTTTTGATTTGTTTTCCAAAGTCCAAATGCCTTAGTTTATTTTTCTGATTGATTTTATAGAAATCAATTGAAATGTAATGTTAAAAATGCTTATGCCTTAGGCTTTTAGTTTTAATTGATTTTATAGAAATCAATTAAATCATTGAGAGATATTTCCTTGTACTTTCTATGATTTTTTAAGAAAAATCAAATTGTAAGGGAGAGATAAGTGTAATATTTTATAAATATTTTTTAAATATTTATTGCAAAAATTAAATCAAATGGAGAAATTAAAAACTGCAATTATCTTGTAAAGAAAAAGATAAAACAAATATTTTATAAATTATTTTATTCTTTTTACTAGTTTTAGCAGTTTTAAGAAGGCAAAAGAGGTTGACTTTTCCTTGGGCGAAATTGAGCTGCATGAGATGGAGATAAGCTGTTCTTTTTTTCTTTTAAAGTAGAATAGACCTCTTTTTAGGTACTTTTTAGGATGGACATGCAAAAAGTGTGAATTTTCTACTTTTGTTACACATTATGGAGCAATTTTGGAGGCTTTTTTCTAGGCTTTCTTCTTGAGCTCGAATTAGGGTTTTGAAGAGTTTTATTTTACGAGAAAAACTTAGGGTTTTTCTATGTTCAAATCATTGTTTCTTCCTCTCTTGTTCATGCAAAGAGTTTTGTAAGAAAAAATTCATACTCAGACTTTGGATACTCCTTCAGTTTATTAAAGCAACATTCCTATTTCTCAATTTTATCTCCTTTACAATTTTAGTATGATGTTTAAATTGTGATTCTATTTATAGAATCCTTTTATGTCCTATTATTATAGATCTTGATCTAGAAATTTCATGTGATATAGGTTGCATGTTGTGTTTGAATCTGAATCTTCATGCAAATCAATTATGTATTGAGTGTTCACAAGAGATTGTGAGGTTACTGTTGTTTTCTGAGAGCTATTTGTGAGTAGATAATCAAATTCATCTTTAAGTTCTGAAAGTCACCTTAATTCATAAGTTTAAATCTAGTTATTCTTCTAACTCTTTCCCTCAAAATCATTTAGAATAGAAACTATCATTCAGAGAACCAACTTACTCTAGAGATTCCTTCTTCATTAAGATCACCCACATGTGAAGAAGGTTTCCATGTGTCAACAGATAGTAAAGTTTTTGTAAATTTATCATAGGGTGCATATTTGATTGATAAAATGCATATCATTGGAAATATTTCGAAGATATCTACAAAGCACAAATTGACCATAGGTCGGTTCATCAACTTTTCAAGTTGTTTGAGGGCCTCTAAAGTTTTATATTTGAGTTTGAAATTGCATTGGAGAAATTTCTCAAGACAAAAACTTTAATTTCTCCCAAACCATTTAGGGTATTGAGGTGATTCTTTCATGACCAAAACTAGTTTTTATCTCTACTCATTCAAGTTAATTTTTAGGTCCATACAAGCCCGTTTAGGCCAACTTACTAAAAATAGTAAGTGTTTTCGCTATTTTTGACTTTTGACTATCTTATACCCCTGAAGTGCCATCATGGGACTCAAAACAACTAAAGAAAATATTAAAAACTTTTTTTTGGGGTGATGCAAGATTTCCCTACACCATTGGATGCTCTTGCATCACATAGAATCGATGGTTCATGTTCCTCTTGAATTGACACGTCTTCTTCTATGATGTTCAATTTCCTACTTTCACGAAGTTGCCTCATTCCTTCTCTTTTCTTTGCATTATTAACTTCACACTTATTCGGTGTTAGCCTTTGATCATTTCCTCAACATAATGAAGAATTATATATGTATTGAAAAAGAGATAAATATTATTTCCATCATGGTACTATAGAGAAAATAGATCTCTTACATACATTTTAAAGTAATCATAAAATTAGGATGTACAATGTGATACACTACCATAAGGCATGACCATGGTAAGCGGTTTGGGTAGTAACAAATGTTATTTTATAATCATGATGCATACATTGGAAAAATTGGGTAGTCTACAAGATAGTGAACATCACAAGACATATATTAGAAGCTAGATGAAATCATTTAAGTCATCTAGGATCATGGAGAATTAGAAGATAGTGATAGGCTCTATGTTCAAATATGACAAAGGGAAGCCAAATTCAAGGGGACATATATAAAGACCTCTACAAGTACTATGAAAATTTCATTGAACTCAAAAGTGTCAACCACATCCATGGTAATGGTTTTCCATAAAGTTTATAAAGGATTCACTATGAAAAGAGGTAGTGCAATATATGAAATTCCTTAAAGTAGTAAATGAAAACTTACTTAAAAGACTTCCAGGTCTAATACTAAGTGTTTTTGTAGAAGGGATTCCCCAACCACTAAGATGATAAATGATGAATATATATATAAGTTTCAGATTCTTGTTCAAGAGGGAAAGTATGGATATGGAGCCTAAATGGGATTTTGATAGGAGAAATAGGGCTTAGGGGGTAAACTGGGTGATGGCTGGTAGGAAGACCTCAGGTGTGGGAAACATTTATGCATTTCTAAAATAATTGTATGGCATTTATGTAGGGGTTCATCTCATGTTTAGTATTTCAATAGGGTAAGATTTGTGCATGGGCATGTGTGAATGGAACAAACACAATCCTACATTATGCACCCTTGTTAAATTCGCAAAAATCTAACTATCTATTGACACATGGAAACCTTCTTCAGATGTGGGTGATCTTAAACAAAGAAGGAATCTCCATAGTGAGTTGGTTCTCCGAATAATAATTTATTCTAAATTATTTCTTGAGGAAAAGGGTAGAAAGATGAACTTGAATGAAAACTATGACTTAAGAACTTAATGATGACTTAAAGATGACTCTGATTTTTTACCCACAAATAATTTCTCAGAAACAACAATAATTCACTAGTTCTCATGAACACTTTACACAATAATGATTTTCATTAAGATTTTGATTTTGAATACAACATGCAACCTACATTTATTATCTTTCTACATCAAACTGCAATTCAGGGACATGACAAGGATTCTATAAACAAAAATCACAGACTACATCAAACTAAAACTGCAATTGACACAAAAATTAGGAAATAGGAAAGTTGTTTCTATTAACTGAAGGAGTATTACAAGTCTGAGTATAAATTTCTGAATTACAAGACTATTTGTTTCAGTATGAGAGCAAGAATCAATAATCTGGATTGGAAAAAAAAACTAAGTTTTTCTCCTTGAGATATATCACTAAAACCCTAATCCGAGCTCAAAAAGAAAGCTCAAGGAAAAGCACCTAAAACTACTCCAAAATTAGGCATAAAAGTGGAAAAATTAGAATTTTTGCATGTGCATGCCATGAGACCTCTAAAAATAGGAAAAATATGCTTTTAAATAAAATAAAACAGTTCATGTTATCTCCATGCAGCTCAGATCTGACCAGAAGAAAAGTCAACTTATCTTTGCATGCAAACTGCAAAAAATAGCAATAAGAAATAAACAATTTATTAATAATTGTTTTATTCTCTGCTTTACATCATGCATTTTTTACACCTTGCTCTATTTTTTCAATTAAAGATAGAAACTTTTGCAAAATATAACCCTTATATCTCCAAATACAATACTTGATTTTTCCCATAAAAAATCATAAAAATAATAGAGCCATCTCCATTACACATTTAATTGTTTTTCTTTAAAAATCAATTGAAAAATACCAATACTTGATTGATTTCTATTAAATCAATTAAACAAAGCCTAAGACATAAATGGATTCCTCATTATTAATACTAAGGCATAAACACAAGTATGGATTTCTAAAAAATCAAATGCCTTAAAATATAAATAAGACCCTAAAAATATTAAAGCCAAGACTTACAAAGTCTTAATAACCTTCCAAAAGCTCGACCTAGGCATATGAGACCATGGCCACTCAAGGTAGAAACTCAAGTTTGATTTCAAAATGAAAAATATTAAAATGTCCCACTAAGTTTGAACTTATGCATTTAAATGGAAAATATCATTAACTTAAATTCAAACCAGGTCAAGATTGAACAAAACAAGAAGAAAACCCTAAAATCATTTCAATTGCATTTTGCAACCTTGAAAAAAGAAGCTCTGATCGAAAGAAGTGTTGTCATGTACATGCTTGAATTTTAGCTTGGGAATGCTCATATTTCCTCATATTTCTCCTCCAATTTGGTTGAATATTCACTATGTGACAATGGTAAGTTGTCTTTTGTGGCTTCTTCACCATATTTTAAGAGAGAAAACAACCATAAAGGTCACGACCTATGCATGCATTATCTTTGACTTTATGTGTTCATTTTTCTCTATGTTTACGTCATCCTCTCTGGCCGCCATGAGTTTGAAGCTCTCCATTTTTGATTTCGAGCCTTGCATTTGTGAGATCTCATTAGAGCTTGGTTGCACCACTTTACTCCTCTAATGGCATCACACTGGTAAGCTCACTTTTCTCTATTGTTTATTTTAATTTCTCTTTAAATAAGAAAGCATTTAAAAGCAAAAAATGCAAGAGTTATGATTGTTATTTTGAATAACCAAAATGCAAAGCAAGCAGGTTGTGCCATGAATGCTTCATTTTGGGTTTCTATCATGAATTCCTCTCTCCATTTAACAATATTTATCTTCATATTTTGATTTTTGAAACAAAAAACTAAAAGGATCTTCAACCTCAAAATGGATTATGTAACTGAACTCCTCCATAAATGGGCTCGACCCATGATAACATTGTATATGTTTTCATTTTTTGTAAGACCATTACATGGGTATTCCTTGATTCTAAAAGAAATCATTTATCTTATATTTTTTGTTGAAAACCCCAGGTGGGTAAGCTGCAAATGGTGAAAATCTTCATTTTGATAAAAAACCCCAATGTGGGTATTCAGTATTTTGAAATTTTGAATAAATTTATATTTTTAAATCAAACCATCATGTGGGTATTCATCAAAATGAAAGAAAATTCTTTATCTTTGAAATAAATTTGCTCATTTCTGCAATTTGAGTTAGAGCATTTTATGGGTATTGTGAAAATGCAAGAAAACTCCTTGTGTTAACCTGTAGTAGCACTATTCTTGCAAATTATGATTATTTTAAAATGCACACCACCTCTTGACTGCATTATGAATTTTGAGTTGATATGTACTCCATTTTCTTGAAAAACAAGACACTCAAAGACACCTAGTCACTATACTTTTGTTAACACCAAAAATGCAGACTATATCAGACCTCTCTTCATTCCTTTACAGATTCATAGCCTCCTTACTTTCCTTCTATTAAACTAAATAGGAGAACTCCTCTGTAAACTTGTGCTTCCTATTTTATGGCACATATAGAATTTTTTTGCTTCTCCCTTATTACTTTTGTGCTTGTCACCTTTATGTCACCACTTGAATGCCTGCAGAAACAATAGGAATTCCATTATTTGTTAGTGCTCCATTGATAAGGCATTATGTATGCATGCTCCCTATCACTATTATGAGATAAAACACTTGTTGCTCCAACAAAATAATATGAAACAACATAAAATTATGTGAACAAACTTAAGGAAACAAAAACTAATAATATGGCAGCAATATAAAAACCTTTCTAGAATGAAAATGATGGATTTTAGCTGAAACAAGTTTGTCAAGTTTATTATCCATTTGTAATTTTCACTTCAATGCTTTGATTTGACTATTACAAATGCATGATAAACTTGATTACTCCTTTATTTTAAATATGTTTTACTCTCTTATGAAAGGCGTAGATGAGCATGATAATGTACTTTCTTACTTGGCCCACTTGTAAGTTTAAGGGGTAGCATGTCGAGCTCTACCCTTGTGGGAGCCCGTTTTACTCCACATGATTTATGTCTTCATAAAATAATTAGCTTCATGAATTTTCCTATACCTTCACAGGAAACAAACAATGTTAACAAAAAACAATAAATACCATGATGTTCACACTTTCAGCTTTGATTCCTGCACTTTTCTTGATTGATTCAGTGCACTGTGAGTAGAATTATCCATTACTGCTAGTGGTTCATGTAGATATGTTCATATTCGGAGCTCTAAGAACCCCTCTTTCTTCTTACAGGTCGATCAAAGCTCGAGGAAAAAAGATGGTGCACCATTTCTGCATCAACCATCAGCTCAAGCAATGATGATTATGTCCATATTTATGTGCTTTTCCTTCTTGCATCTTCAATAGTGTAGAGTGTTCCCTTCAATGCATTGCAAACAGTTAACTCCACGGCTTGTGTGGATTTCCTTAATTTCTCTTTCTTATTTTCCTTCTGAAATGAAATGTATCAAAAATGTAAATTTGTACTATCATTTGTATTCTTGCAATCAAATGAAATCTATAATGTAACAATGTCATTGAAATAAAATTAAATAAATGAATGGTTAATCATTTGTATATTCAACTTGTACTACACTTTTTCTATAAATTATTGAGCATTGACTTCGAACTCTATTCTATCAAACAATGCATAATTGATACTCAATAGAATAGATGCAATCAACAATTTAAAACCATGTAGCAACTAACTAAATTTCCACTTTAAGATAAAACAAATTTTAATCAGCTCCACCAATTGAGTTGTTAGTTAAAATTGGTAACATTTCCCTCACTAAAAGAGGTGTGGATCTAATATTTTGATAAGGCATGAACCATGAACCACAAACATGCCCAACATTGTGTAAAGAGTAATTTCAAGGATAATCCTAGAAGATAAAACTTATAATGCATGAACCATAGACCATCTTAGAATTGGTTGTGTCCATAGGAGGACAAGAATTGTAGGGAAGTGAAAAATAACACATGAAATCTAAGTGTTTTTCAAGAAGGTATTCCCCAACCACTAAGAGGATAAATGATGAATATATATAAGGTGTGGATGCCCCTTCAAGAGGGTAAGTATGGTAATGGATCTTAGATGGGATTTTGATTGGATAAATAGGGCTCAAGGGGTAAAAATGGGTGATGGGTGGTAGATAACTCTTAGGTTTGGGATTTTTTTTTTAACATTTATAATATCATTTTAAGCAATTTATGATGGGGTTTATTTCATGTTTATTATTTCAATGGGGTGATATTGATGCATGGGCGTGTGTAAATTGAACAAACACAATCCTAAATTATGCATGTGCAAGTTTAATTAACAACACATGAAATCTAAGTGTAATAATTAAGTGTAACAAAATAAAACATAGAAACCAAATATGAGTTTAAGACGAATCTCAAGGTAGAAGGTTTAAACCTAGCATGGGAAAATTATAAATGGTAGTGTGGTTGAAAACACCTATGTAGGAACGTAAGGCTATAATATAGGTGCATGCTTCATTGGTAGAGGTGAGGAAATGGGTCCATAGTGGTGATGTAGGTTTAGGAATGTGATTTCAAGATACTGGTGAAGAGGGAATGCATGCTTTCCCCCATATGTGAAAATTATATATGCAATGATGTCATAAGAGATGAGTGGGAAGGATAAGTTTCCATCACTAAAATAGGTGTAGCTCTAAAATCATGATAAGGAAATTGATGGATGTGTACATGGAATTAGGGGAAGGAATGATACCCCTATTGTAAGGATATGGAAATGAAAGATTTGAATATAATAATGGAATTCATGATTACCCCAATATAGAGATATATCAAGTGAATAATATAATGTAAAAGGCATTGTGCCCACATTTCTAGTGTAATAACTCAAAAAATGTGATAAGACAATGCAAGATTAAGAGGTAAATCTAAGAGGTCATGCTCAATGTTTAATCTCTAAAGGAAATGTATGCCACTTTATGCTCAAGGAAAGTAGTCAATATTCAAAGAATAGTATCATAGTAAGATAAATTTAATAATAGTTAATATGATAGTAAAATCAAAGCGTTATATTAAGCATGTGTGATAAGAAGTGATAAATCAAAATAAGAAATCAAAGTGGTAAAGGTGATAGTCATAAGTGAATAAAAAGGTGAAATATGAAGTAGGAGAATAATGGATAAAATATCGACCCATGGGAAATGAAGAAAAATGTAAATAATATGTATAAAGAGAATATACCTTAAAATCTGAGATTCGATTTGAGAAGCTACCCATTTACATGTAGTTCATTTGTCTTATTGTATCAAACTCCTAAAGAATTTGAGCTTTTCACCAATTTTCTTCATTTTTAATGTTCGATTCTATATAAATATAATAAAATTAGTAAAAAATGTGAAAATAACCAATCTATAATATGAAATATTTTTAGTTTTATTACTTCTTCTATGTCTTTGAGTACTAATGTTTCTATTATCTTAGTTAGTGAACTCAAAAGTATTTTAGATTTTCTTCATATTTCTAGTGTTATAAATTAGATTAGTAGGCTAATATTTATTAAGGATTTAGATCCCTCTAGTATAATTATGAGAGATAACCTTGGGTTTAAATTTTATCAAATTAGGTTATGATATTTGTTGCTAATATTCTAAATTATTTCGTTGGTGCATCAAGTGTAATTATAGTTAGTTCCTAATGTATCTAGAATTTCAAGTTTAATTGTTGATTTATTATCCCTCTAGTCCTCACCACAATAAGATTTTGTGTTGATATTTTTATTTCTATGACTTCAGTTACTATGCTAACTATTATTATCATAATTTATCCACACTTGAATTCCCTTTTAGTAATTACTAAGAAGCCTTCTTCTAATACAAATGCATAGAAAATATTAAGGATTTACATAGAGGAAACATTGAATCTAGGAGCTTAAGGTACAATTTAATAGTCAAGTAAAGTTTAGATTCAATTATAGATGAAATTTATTTTGAGGTTTCTTATTAAAAAAGTAATAGGTAGGTAAAAAGAGTACTTAAGAGGAAGACCTAGTGATTGGAAGAAAATGTAAATATGAAGAATAGGCAACAATCATTCTTAGTATCTAAAAAGTATAAAATACTAATAAATCTGGTGATTAGGGAAATGCCATATCTAGTTGTGGATAACGTCCAAAATTTTATTAGGGAGAATAATAAATTATGGAAAAGACCTATCATAATGGTACTTAAGGACAATAGATCATTAAGAATCATTATATATCTCTACACTTAATCATGTACCATCAACCCTCAACCTTATACATTGAACCCTAAAAACCATACCCTCAACCTATACCCTATACACTTAACCATATAAACTCAACCTTGAACATTATCCCTCAACCCTCAATCCTATACTTAAATCCTAAACCCTAAAATCTCAACCCTCAACCCTATACTCTAAACCCAATACCCTCAACCCTATACCTAATATCTTAATCCCTAATCCCTATACCCTATACACTCAACCTTGAAAATTATCCCTAAAACACTTATTCTCAACCCTCAAACCTATACTTAACCCTAAACCCTACACTCTCAACCCTCAACCCTATACCTTATACTGTCAACCCTATACCTTAAACCCAATACCCTCAACCCTATATCTAATATCCTAAACCATAATACCTATAACCTACACACTTTATCTTATACCCTTAACCCTGAATATTATCCCTTAACTCTATACTTAAACCATAAACCCTAAAATTTCAACTCTCGACTGTATACCTTATACCTTCAACCCTATACCCTAAACCCAATACCATCAACCCTATACAAAATATCCTAAACCCTAATCCCTATACCCTATACACTTAACCCAATACCATCAACCCTAAACACTATTGATGTTCCCTTAGCACAAACACCCCATTCAAAATAGGGACCCTCTTTTTCCTTCGCCTTGCTGGGTTGTTTTGTCACTGCCTCATTTTGCATGCCCCCATTTTGGTGCCCTAGATGGTCAGCATGCCTATGAAGTCTCATCTTAATTTGACCATGTTTCACCCCTCAAAATTTGCAAAGTCTTGAATCCTCATGGAGTTCCCTCAACATTTTGCATTTGTTAAACAGCCTTGGGGCCTTCCGAGTTCGGCTCGTCAGGTTTCCCTTGCTAGATTTCCAGGTTGCATTTGCTCTTTTAAACGACCATCAACCCATGTATTTGCATCCATCAGACTATGGCCTTCTCTTTACCAATGATTTTCCAGTTGGCATTTGGGATGGCCTTGAGCTCACATCCTTCTGGCCTCTAAGTTCTGAACCTCTTGTCGTCGTTCCAAAGTTTGAATTCACCAGGGTTTTTACCCATCATACGTGCATTAATTAGGTTCATTAAATGCACTTAATGGTATAAATAAATAGGTTCAATTTCTCATTTTCACATGTTAGGAAGTTTAGAATAGTTGCAGACCCCCAAAGCCTTTGTCGATCGCCGCCTTCGAGCCCACCGCCTTCCTTGGTTGTTCTTCAAGGATTCAATAGCTCTATTCACCAGGTTATTGGGGTGAGTTTTTTGTCCACCCTCCTATTATTATTTTGGTGATTTTATGTCTAAATAATAAATAGAAAAAGGATAAAATTTGATTTATTTGATAGAGGGAAGTTAGTCCTAAGAAACCCATGTGCTAGAATTTTGAGAAAACCCCTCAAATCACAAAATTTGTGACTGTGAAACTTCTTCACCCTAACATTGTTCTTCATATGGAGTGATAGCACCCTCTGGGTCCATGCCTCCCCATTGTCATTGATGAAACCAATAAAAACAAAACTCCAAAATGACGGGATGCCTCCTCGGGTCCGCGACCCCAAAACTCCTTTGACAGGCTATCGTAGAAACTTAACAAATTGAATTCTCTGCATCGAAAATGGTGAGTTGTCTTCTCGGGCCCACTCCTGTGGGACTGAGTCCCCAAGATTTCATCTATCTTTCATCATTAAAAAATGGCATTTTGGCCCTATCTTCCGGATCCTTGGGACCCACCCTTCTATTCGCCACTGGGTTGCTAAATGAAAATGTCAAGTCCTAACATTTTTCGGGTCCCAACCCACAGAGTTCCATTGTCAGACCTCCATTGTAACTTTTTCATTTATAATGGTGATTAGAGGACTGCCTTCTACCCCTCATATCTTGAGATTCTTGGCATCACATGATTTAAAACAAGAAAACCCAATTCCTTGCCCTCATCGGGTCTCGATCATCAAAATTCTACCGTCGGGACTTCGTCCTATCTCGGCCTCACAAAAGGGAAAATCAAAACTGTCCCTCTAATCTTCGGGCCTCGGTACTTCAATCATTGGAACTCAACAAAAAAAATGGACCAAAAATTCTAAGCCCAAGTCTGGTTCGACGGGTTGCTCCCATCGGACTTCCGCTTATGGCCTACCATTCTAAACAACCATCTTTAAACAAATTCCCAACCTTCATGGTCTGAACACCCAAATGATTAAGTTGTGTCAACTTCCCTTCATCCTCGTAGGTCTCGAACCTTGGAACTCTGCCTCTAGAACTTTGTTTCATCAAAGTCATTCCAAATGGAAAAATCTAGATAACTATCCCTCCTCATAACCTTGGGTGCCCTAATGATGGTCCAAACAGCTCCTAATTTGGAAAAAAACCTTGACCCACATGCTCAAATGGGACCCTCTCTTGTGTGAACATTTCAAATCATCTAAATCTGAAGATGGGAGAAACCATTCGGGTTGCCCTACCCTGTTCTCCCTTCAAAACAACATTCTGACCAGGGAAATATGACCTCTAGGTCGTGGACTATCCAAAATCCCTCCAATAAACTTCTAATGGAAATCTAGATTAAATGTTAGATTTTTGAATGATGAATTATCCAATCTAATGATTTTTTTCATGAGTGTGGCTAACCTTTTGTGTTTTCATGCTTGATTATGCTCACCTTGCCTCTATGTGTAGAAAACATGGAATCGGGTGGAGAAACCTCAGGGGTGATCACAAAGAAGGACAAAGGGAAGAAAACAAGCAAAACCCCTCATGGAAAAGAAGACAATGACCAAATAAAGTACCAATTCCAAGGGGAACCATTGTAGTATAGATTCACCACCAATTGGAACGAGGTTTTCAACACCGACATTCGACATGTGGATATTGACGAATTCATCCAAAGGATCGGGATCAACCCTAAGACAAAAAATGCAAGATTAATTAGAAGAAGCAAGATAGCCAAAGTTGTGAGATTCCCTCCCTCTCTTGTTTCCCTTGAACTAGTGATGGCTTGTAGGGAGGCATACCGGCCATAAACTAGAACAATAGTGGATAGGGATGGAAACGTGTTGGCTAACTTGTCTGCCAAAGGAATAACAAAGAACTTTCATATCCCTACCTTTGGGGAGATGGAATTGAAAACCATATGGGATTGGAAAGAAATGTGGGATGAGGACCCAATGAAATGTAAGAAGCTCATAAATCAACATTGCTTGAGGGTAAAGAGAGGCAGCACTACAAAGGTTCTGAGGATATCTTTCGCAGTGAATTTTATGAAGACTATCAAAATCTCATAACCCTGCTAAGTAGAGTAATGGGCCTCCCTGCTGCGGCCTACTTTCAAGAATGGATGATCTACTTTGTTGAGAAAATTCTCTATGGAGAGGAGGATACCACATTTTACTGGGGTCAAATAATTAGCAATTACTTCCTTGATAATTTCATGAATGTCAAGAAGACCTCCAAATTATATATGACATCTTACCTGGTGTAATCATTGGCTGAGTGGAGGAAATACAATGGTTTTTTTAGAGCTTTTAGATGAAGAACTTGGCAGGGAGCTCAAGGTCTATGATAGGTACCCTCAACTAAAATTCGGGAATTTTAACAAAGACTACTGCAGGTTAAATGATTCTTTCAAAGGTTATATCATTAGGCTGCTTGGGGGTGCCTTTGAGAGGAAAGTCTCCCACATTTCTCGATATTTTCTCAAACAGTATGATTTCTTGTTAATTCAATATCCTAAATTTACATGCATCCACGGTCAAGGGTTCTTGGAAAGACCAAACAAGCTACCCCGGTATCCCAATGACTGGGTAATATTGTTAGATATTTCTTAGTAGTTGAGACATATTCACACCCTCTTAAGCAACAAGCATCTAGTAGGGATTCCTTATCCCCTTTCTTTTGGCCAAGGGATGTACGAACTCTATACCTCCCAATATGCCCAAAACTCAAAAAAGGAATTAGCTGAATATCATTTTAGACTCCACATGACTTGACCATGGATGGATCCCTATGTCCACATAAGAAAGGCACTTGGACACAAATACGCCCATCTTGAGAACATCGAATATGTTTGGGCTAATTGTAAGGATGACTATGAGGTGTGGCTAAGGCATTATATGCATTTGATTGCATACTTTTTGAAAAGGGTGAACCTGTTCCCAGTGCCTGATCAGATGGAAGACATAAGAACTGTGATCGACGCCAAGTATAATGTAATTTCCAATCTGTCACTACCACTAATTGATTGTAATGATTAAGAGTTTGATGACCTTGACATTCTCATCAAGCCCATTGAGGCTCACACAAAAGAATGGATTGATTGGAAAGTTGTCTTATTGAAGAAACAAGGGGTCATACTAACTTATAAGGGGCCCGAAAGTGAGCCAAGTGGATCAGATGGTGGGGTAGTTTCTACATCAATAGGAGAGACATCAAAATCCCCTCCACTTACTCGCTCAAGGAAAATAAAAGAGACTAACAAGAAGCAATCTAATCCAAAGGTGTATGCTAGAAAGGCCTCACAAGGTGTGCCTTCAAAGAAAAATAATAAATCAGGCAGCATCACTGAAATTCTTGTGATTCAAGAAGATCCACTCCATGAAGGAGAGGAAATGGAGGCTGATCAACTATAGTCTCCACCTATTGTATCCATTGTTGCAACCACTATTGTTGTTGCTACCAAACCCACTCATCCCACATGCAATAGTTTCTACCTCTCCGCTTGCGGTGGACATCTTCATCCACCTTATATCTACCTCTCCTACAACACAAGTCATATTAGTGGATTCCTCCTTGTTTACCACGTCACCATTTTCCTCATCATCCATGTACCCATGATTTTCTCTTCCAATTGCCATCACAGCAATCAAAATTCTTGCCCTCACCCTTCTAGAGTCCTTTGTTAAATATATGAAAAATGTGCCATCAAAACTCTCTTGGATGTTCACAAACCTAGTAGTGCAATCTACCATTTCCCAAGTAATAACCAATCTCCTAGTTCCTTGTCCTCCTACTGAGCCACCCTTAATGGAGGCTACCATGCAGATTTCTAAGGAGTTGGATAGATGACAAAGGGAGGCAACCAAGGGGTTGGAAGAAGAGGCAGATGACTACCATGAGCACCCTATATATGAGCATTGAGTAATTGATGAGGTTGTCTATGAATCATCTAGTGATGATGGTGAGGATTTGAATGCAAAGATTATTGAAGAAACCTCTAACCTTGAGCTTGATGAGGAGCTAGCCAAGAACCTCAAGGAGATTAAAGAGGAGGCTAAAAGATATCCCATCATTGAAGAAAAGACTACCAATATAGAGGTTGAATGTAATAATTGTCCAATAGGGGAATGTAACTGCAGCCCCAAACATAATGAGAAGGTTCTCCCTCATGGTGAGAAGGAAGATAAAGAAGAAGAGGAGCCTCAGGAAGAGGTTAAAACTCACAAAAATCCAAAAACTGATTAGCCCAAAGAACATGGGCATGATGAATAAAAGGAAGAAAAAGATATCGAAGGGTAAGAAAGCCCCAAGGAATGCTTGCCCATTAAATTCCCCATCAAATGCATGGTGTTCATCTAGGACATTGATGAGGAAAAGGAGGATACGAGGACATAGCAAGAAGCTCTTAATGATAAAGATATTGAAATTGGGAAGGATGAAAAGGAAGGTGACCAAGAATCACCCAAAGAAAGGCCCTCAATGCCTAATTGGTTGGAAAAGAAACTCGAGAAGAAGGATCCTACTCCGAAGGATCCAAGAACAATATTGGAAGCTATATTGGCCCGAGCTCAGATCAACACCAAGAAGGAGAAGAAGCCCAAAATCAGTCAAAGGTGACAATGGATGCTTGCGGATACAGGACAGTGTAGGTAGCTATGTGAGTGGTGGGAGAATAAGGAATAAGCTACAACGTCTCCACTAGATAACATAAATTATATCACCTTTAGGAGTATGTTACCATGGTTGTGCATATGATACAACAAGATAAGATTTCAAAAGAAGAGCTCAAGGCACAAGTGGCTAGTCTAATAGCCTACATCCAACAATGTTCATCAATAGAAGAATATCCTATGAAATCTTCGGCCCCACCATAATTGTTGTCCAAAGAGGACATAGACAAGCTTGAAAGAAGAAAGAACATAGATGCGACCACGAAGAACTGGTTCTGGTAGGTCTTGTATACTAGAAACATGGGCATCAGTCATGCTGTCAGGATTTTAAAAAAGTTCCTAGATTTATAGAAATATCTTGAGGGAAAAAGGAAGTTTTGTACAAATTTCCCAAGGATATATGAGTCTACCTATCCAAATATTGAGGCTATCCTCAAACTTCCAAGCGTGACTTGGGAAGAGGAGCATGCATTCAAGAAGGATGATCATTGGTTGATGGATGTACATAAGCATGATTTTGACAATCGAAAGGAGAGGATGGAGCAGGTGCTTGATAAAGTGGATCTAGACATTGAGTGGGCCAAGGAAGTCAGAGTAGATTGTCTTTGGTACCTAAAGCTAATGACAGAGTATGACATGCATGTTGTACAAGTTGATTCAGAGAAGATAAAGCCTCATTTCTAGAAGAAGATGAAGGATGGAATGTTGGATGAGATCACCACTAATTTCATGAGTTTTTTCCCAAGCCTTCACCCAATCAGAGTTGTTCATGGACCACATTTCCAAATATGAGGAAGACTCAGAAAATCTCTCTGATAGGTCTAAAGAATGGACTTACCAAATGTTACAATCTGAAATAATAGAAGTCGATAAGCTATAGTCATTGATTCTAAAATTCATGGAGTATGTTGCTTTGAAGAAGTAGGAAGGTAACCCCATTATTGGTGAATAATTCCTTATAGACTAGTTGTAGTAAAGGCAATCAGAAAAAAAGACAAAATGCTATAGTGTTTCCACTAGAAGATAAGATAGGTATAAGGACAAGGATGTATTTTAAAATGTAATATATTTGCGGAGTAGGTGGAACCCTAGTTTTTAGTGAATCATGGGCACACAATAAATTTCAATCTTGTCCATTCATTGTACTTTTTGGACACTATAAATAGGGGGTATCCTCTCATTTTCAATAGAGAGTTGAGTTGTTGTAATGACATTCTGCAAAATTTTTAATAAAAATACATTGACTTTGGTCGATTTATGAGTTTCTTTGCATATTTCCTGATTCATCTCTCATATTTAGATGATTTAGTTATATTTTCTTTGTTGTTTTAGTTGCTTTCAGTTTAATTTAATAGATTTACTAATGTTCTATGGTTGTGAATATTTTTTTTGTGTAGATGCCTTCCTAGTCCATACTTTTGGTTGTTTTCTACTGGTAGATAGTTGTGGAAAGTTAGTTTGGACTTAAATTAAAAGTTTCCATCTTACCTTTTAACTTTGTTCATGCATGTACATGGTGAATGAAGGGTAAAATATTTGTAGTCCTTAGAAGATAGCACAAATTTCATGATACTATGAAATTTTTGGTTAAGTGAAATTTCATTTTAAGGAAGTTGTCCATAGTAGGAACCTCCATGATCACTGTTCACTAGTAGTTTCAGGTCTAGGAACCTCTTCTATTCCCTTCCCTTTATCTATTTTTTTCATAAGTAACCTATGATAAGGTTCATTACACATTGTAAAGCCAAATCTCAAGTCAAAACAGGAGTTCAAGATCACTATCCAAACCTACAGCAAATTGTGCATCAACTTCCCACTTCAAGAACTCTACCCAAAGAATCAAATTTCTTCCAACCTAACTTCCATTAGTCTTCCCTATGATACTAGCAAGATCACATCAAACATCAACTAAGATATTCCATGCAAGTCATGACCTGACACTCGAGAGACCTTGGGGTAATTTTTAGCAACTTGTTGTTGGATATTTCCTTTCAAGAGAGGTGATGCACCTACGCATAACCTATGTTGAGAAAGTGTGCAAAAAAAACCATCAACAACTATCCCTCAACCCTCATCCTTAAACCCTACACCCTCAACCCACATCCCTATACCATATACCCTTAACATTATACCCTAAACCCTATACTTTATGCCCTAAACTGCAAATAGATACCTTATACCCTCAACCCTATACCTGATATTTGAAACCCTAATCCATATACCCTATACACTTAATCCTATACCCTCAACCATCAACCCTAAAACCTATACCTTATACCCTCAACCATATACCCAATATCCTAAACCCTAATACATATACTCTAAACACTTAACCTTATTCCCTCAACCCTGAATAATATCCCTCAACCCTCAACCCCACACCTTAAACCCTAAACATTACACCCTAAGTGCTCATCCATATACCCTATACCCTCAACCTTATACCATAAACCCTATACTCTATTTGTTCAACCCTAAATAGATAACTTACACCCTCAACCATAAAAAATACCCTCAACCCTATATTCAATATCTAAAACCCTAACCCCTATAACCTATACACTTAACCCTATACCCTCAACCTTGAACACTGTCTAGGAGCTCAACCATTAACCCTACACATTAAACCCTAAAATATACACCCTCAATCCTCAATAGGATATAACCTCAACCTTGTATCCTAAACCCTATACCCTAAAGCTTCAATCCTAAATAAATATCTTCTACCCTCAAACGTAAACACAATAACCTCAATTGTATACCCAATATCCTAAAACCTAATCATTATACCCTATACACCTAACCATATACCCTCAACCTTAAGCATTATACTTCAACCCTATACCCTATGTTTAAAACCTATACTCTATTTTTAAACCCTAAACCCTACACCCTCAACCCTCAACCCTAAACCATATACCCTCAACCCTATTACCTAAACCTTATACCATAAACCATCAACCCTAAATAGATACCTTATATAGACTCAATCATAAACCCAACACCCTCCACCCTATACCCAATATCCTCAACCCTAATTCCTATGCCCTATACACTTAACCCTATACCCTATACCCTTAAACCTTAAACCCTAAGCCATACACACTTAGCCATCAACCCTATAACTTATACCCTCATCTGTAAAGCCTAAAGCCTAAACCCTCATCCCTAATACCTATACCTCATGCCCTGAACCCTAAATAGATACCATATACCCTAAACCATAAACCCAATACCTTATTAAAACCTATACCTAATATATCCTCAACCCTAAGGCCTATACCAAATGCACTCAATCATAGTACCCTCAACCTTAAACAATATGCCTCAACCATAGGCGCTAAAGCATATACACTAAACCCTCAACCCTAAACTCTATAAATCAACCCTAAATCCTAAAACCTATACCCTGAACCCTATACCCTAAAATATCAACCATAAATAGATACATTCTACCCTCAACCATAAACCCAATAGCCTCAACCCTATACCCAATTTCCTAAATCCTAATCCCTATACCCTAGATACACTTAACCTTATACCAAAACCCTAAACATTATATTTCAAGCCTATACCCTCAACCCTTAACCCTATACTTAAACCCTAGACCTTACACTCTCAACCGTCAATTATATACATTATACCCTCAACCCTAAACCCTAAACACTATACCCTCAACCTTATACCCTAAATCCCATACCCTAAACCCTCAACACATACATACATACATACATACATACATACACACATATATCCATGAATACATACATATATACATACATACGTACATACATGCATGCATGCATACATACATACATACACACATGCATACATACATACATACATACATACACACATACATACATACATAAATACATACATACATACATACATACATACATACATACATACAAACATACATAAATAAAAAAATAATTAATAGAGCATAATGCAAGCACGTTATAATGTACTCATGTTTTTCTTATTGGAAATTTCCAAGTCTTTGTCTTGGATTTGCTTTGGGCTTCCAGTCCAAAGGCCTGGACTGAATTTCAAACATCCAAAGACATGTTTTGGAAAATTATATAAAAATTGACATAATGTCAAGCATGCTCCCCATTAGGTTTGCACATGCTTCAATGCCAAGTCAAAAAAAAACTTGGTAATGTTAATCTCTCTCCTAGCTATCTAACCATGTAATTTTTTCACATTTTGAGTATGTTAAGGTTTTCATCTTTAATTTCTTTTGTTGATGTATCCATTTTTTGTAAAACCCCAATGTTTGGTATTTTTTAATTTTTTTTTAACCATTCATCAAAATTCAAAAATATAAATTTTGAGAAATCAAAATCCGTTCTACACATATTCAAAAAAACTTGATTGTCAATTCGTTTTCAAATAATTTAGGGGGGAGCATGCTCAATTTTTTATTTTTCAAGATTTTTCCACTTTAAAAACTAGTAAAAGGAGCATATATTTAGTAAACAATTAGTAGAAAAATCAAGGATAAACTACAAGGTGTTAGCTAATTTCTCACTAAAGTGATAATACTAATTTTTTTTAACATTTTAGAGGTGCCACGCCAAATGCTATGTTGTCTTTTATAAAAAGAAAGACCAATTTGTGTGGCACCCCTTTTTGAACCCCTTAATCTCTACCATTTTAAAAAAAAATGAGTAATTTAGAAAGTTGATTGAGAGCACTATGACTCTTTTTTTTGTTGTATCTTAAGATTTTGAGAGTAACTATATCCAATTTCTCATCCAAGACCAATCTTTTCTAATTTCAAAAAAAATGTAGCCACTTAAGACCCCTTTTTGTTTCCAATATTTGTGCACTTACCCTTTGGTCCCCCATCTTTATGCACCCACCCCATGCCATTTTCATGAAAATGTATGAGTTATCATCTACATGCTAACTATATTAATCTATTGTTTTATATGGACTAACCACTTACAGTTCTATAACTTAATCAAGGAATCCAAAATTTTGTGGAAATTTATGGTGTGAACATCACTTTGACAAGGGTTTCATTCTTAAGGTAACATTATCCATTTATGGGCATGTGCAAGATCATGATGGCCAAAAAAGTAGACAGTCACAAGAAACATGGATCTAACTACAACCTACATTTTAGATCTTTCAAATCCCAAATGGGAAGCATCTTAGGTCTAGGGCACCCACAAACCGATCCACCCAATTTAGGCTTTATTTTTCATGACAAGTTATTCTATGTATCTCTTTCTCAAATCTATAACTATTTCTTTAGTTTTCATTTTCATCTATGCAATTATAAATTATATTCTCAAATCTAGGGCTTATGTCAAATAGTCTTGTTAAAACACACATCAAATTTACCTTATTTACAACTCAATAAGACATAAACCCTAGGATATTTTCTCTCCCTTGTGGCAATAAGCCAATCATCAAACCCTATCTTTTCTTTGTCCAAATGTAGGGTCAAGTGAAAAGAGGTCAATCCTAGTTAGATCTAGGATCACTTTTCCTACTTCAAAAGTGTCTAGTGCATGCCCTCATATTTTTTAATAGAATAGCCATTTTGTAAAATTATTTTTTCAAAATATAGCCAAGTGAGTATTACAATTTATATATTATATGTACTTTTATTTATAATTTTTTTGTGACTTTTTGAAGTGGATGGTTCCTAAAAATTACATCATTAAGCATACACATCACTTAAATTTCAAAAAAAATATAAAAAAATATGCATCACATTGGGACATGAGTCATCTACTTATATCTAAAAGCTGATAAAAAATAATTATCATTTTATTGTGGTTAGGGTGGTCAGAGAGACACCTACTTCTTATTTTTACCTTGAAATTTAAATATTACTGCATTGAAATTTCAAATTTTCACCAAATAAATTTTTTTTTTAAATAGAGGTCTAGTAGTTTAGGAACTACATTCAATTTGCTACAGATTCTTTTTTTACATTTTTTTAAAATAATATAAACAACTTATTCAAATTTTTATGTCAAGTTGTCTAACTCTGATTTTCTATCTGTTTATTGCCACTTAAGGGCTTGTTTTTTCCATGATGATCCTGCACATACCCTTATCATTTATCATTTCAATTAATTATTGTTTTTGCCTCTACCCGACCTAAGGAATTTCCTCTTAATCATCATCATTTGTTGTACATGGAAGTGGGAAAAAAAACACAAGGTTTGACTTATGTAATCCCCTATACAACATAACCTTTCTCCATCTTTCCATGTGTACAAGAAAAATCTAGAAGTTTCATTAGTAGAAAGTCACAAGAAACATGGATCTAACTACAACCTACATTTTAGATCTTTCAAATCCCTAATGGGAAGCATCTTAGGTCTAGGGCACCCACAAACCTATCCACCCAATTTAGGCTTTATTTTTCATGACAAGTTATTCTATGTATCTCTTTCTCAAATCTATAACTATTTCTTTAGTTTTCATTTTCATCTATGCAGTTATAAATTATATTCTCAGATCTAGTGCTTATGTCAAATAGTCTTGTTAAAACACACATCAAATTTACCTTCTTTACAACTCAATAAGACATAAACCCTAGGATATTTTCTCTCCCTTGTGGCAACAAGCCAATCATCAAACCCTAGCTTTGTTTTGTCCAAATATAGGGTCAAGTGAAAAGAGGTCAATCCTAGTTAGATCTAGGCTCACTTTTCCTACTTCAAAAGTGTCTAGTGAATGCCCTCATATTTTTTAATATAATAGCCATTTTGTAAAATTATTTTTTCAAAATATACCCGAGTGAGTATTACAATTTATATATTATATATATATATATATATTTATTTATAATTTTTTTTGACTTTTTGAAGTGGATGGATCCTAAAAATTACATCATTAAGCATACACCACTTAAATTTCAAAAAAATTATAAAATTTTTGCATCACATTGGGACATGAGTCCTCTACTTATATCTAAAAGCTTATAAAAAATAATTATCATTTTATTGTGGTTAGGGTGGTCAGATAGACACCTACTTATTTTTACCCTGAAATTTAAATACTATTGCATTGAAATTTCCAATTTTCACCAAATAGAATTTTTTTTAAATAAAGGTCTAGTAGTTTAGGAACTACATTCAATTTTCTACAGATTCCATTTTTTCATTTTGTTTAAATAATATAGATAACTTATTCAAGTTTTTATGTCAAGTTGTCTAACTCTTATTTTCTATTTGTTTATTGCCACTTAAGGGCTTGTTTCTTCCATGATGATCCTGCACATACCCTTATCATTTATCATTTCAATTAATTATTGTTTTTGCCTCTACCCGACCTAAGGAATTTCCTCTTAATCATCATCATTTGTTGTACATGGAAGTGGAAACAAAAAAACAAGGTTTGACTTATGCAATCCCCTATACAACATAACCTTTCTCCGTCTTTCCATGTGTGCAAGAAAAATATAGAAGTTTCATTAGTAGACAGTCACAAGAAACATGGATCTAACTACAACCTACATTTTAGATCTTTCAAATCCCAAATGGGAAGCATCTTATGTCTAGGGCACCCACAAACCTATCCACCCAATTTAGGCTTTATTTTTCATGACAAGTTATTCTATGTATCTCTTTCTCAAATCTATAACTATTTCTTTAGTTTTCATTTTCATCTATGCAATTATAAATTATATTCTCAAATCTAGGGCTTATGTCAAATAGTCTTGTTAAAACACACATCAAATTTACCTTCTTTGCAACTCAATAAGACATAAACCCTAGGATATTTTCTCTCCCTTGTGGCAACAAGCCAATCATCAAACCCTATCTTTTTTTGTCCAAATGTAGGGTCAAGTGAAAAGAGGTCAATCCTAGTTATATCTAGGATCACTTTTCCTACTTCAAAAGTCTCTAGTGCATGCCCTCATATTTTTTAATATAATATCCATTTTGTAACATTATTTAGTCAAAATATAACCGAGCGAGTATTACAATTTATATATTATATATATATTTTTATTTATAATTTTTTGTGACATGTTGAAGTGGATGGATCCTAAAAATTACATCATTAAGCATACACATCACTTAAATTTCAAAAAACTAGTTAAATATATATATATATATATATATATATGAATATAAAAATAATTAACCATATAATTATAGTCATATATATATATATATATATTCCAAAATTTGATAAGTAGATCAAAATTTCTTAAAAAAACCATACACACTTATCAAAGGAATATAAAGAAAATATTAAAATAAAATAAAATAAATATACAAATAGAAATTTAAGAAGTAGATCTTCATTTTGGTGGTGGATTTATAAATTTTTATTGTAAATAATATAAAACCTAACAGAATTGAAGTTTGGATTCAAGTTGTTTTATATTAGAAGCATGAATCTAGGAGCCATAAGAGATGTCCAATCCTTAGGTCTTAAAATCCAAGAGTAAATGGTTTGGGATTATAAAATTGAATTCAAGGCATTAAGGATATGTACACATTAAAATGCATTAATTATTGTTCTCTTGAGGATGAGATCATTCTTTCTAAGGATAACCTACAAAATGATAAAATAATTCATCACTTTCCCAACATTACTTTGATAGATCTTACTCATACAATAGATGTTGAAACTTATTCTCATCATTCTTCATCTATTATTCCTCTTCTAATTTACAAACTAACTAGTTATTTGAGACATTGATCCCTTGCATGCCATTAGTTCACCATCTACTCATCTTGTATGTGTAGCATAATAAATTGTTCATCTTGAAAATTCCACACTAGTTTTATCTCCCCCTTATGTGCTTGGACCTAATTATGCTTATTATTTTCTCATTTAATTGTTGTATTAAAAAATTGAGATAAAATTCGGAATTAAAATTAATTATTTATTTAACAACAATTTAGATCCAAAAATAGGTCTATTCTAGGGTGACCTCACCCTTGACCAACCTTTGGTTGAATTTTTAATATTTTATTGTCAACATTTTAATGTTAGAAAATTCAAATTCATTTGTCAAATTTTCATAATTAATTTTGTATAAAATCAAGAATTACATAAAATATAAGTCTTATTCACCATTTGAAAGTCTAAGGAATCAAAGAAATCTAGAAGGAAAATTGAATTCCAATTGAGCATCTTAAGTTCAGTCAAGAGTAGAACAAGCAAAACTATTACAACACTTTTTTTCATTAGTCATGATTCATGTTAGCAATGCATCAAATTCATAAGTAATATTTTTCATGTTTTTTGTTAATTTGTTTTATGAGTACTAGAAATTGTAGGAATTCCTATGAACAATCAAAAATTTCTTGAATTAGATGTGCATCATGACTTCAGTCCATCAAGGATATCATATTTGAGTGCTAAGTTCTAACACTTGTGATTTATCACTTTTTTTTATCCGTTTGTCTCTACTCAATCAAGGGTAAGAACTCTTTACATCATCATAGCCATTGTGGAGGTGGAAACACCAAAATGGGGTTTGACTTAGGTAAGACCCTATATGGCACATACCTTTCTCCCCTCTCTTTTCTATAGATGATAAATCTAAAGTGTATTTGGGAGAAGATAGAAGACTTAATAGCAAGATCAAGTATCCAAGAATTCTACTTCAACAAATTAGGGAAAGAAAATATTCATCAAAATACAAATTTCTAAAGATAAATCCAAAATGGAAGAACTTATAGAATTAAATTCACTGATACTTGTTTTGATATTCCATAAAATCATCTTTCCTGTTCTAGGGTACCCACACCCTTGACTGGGCAATTTTAGCTCAAATTTATATGCTAGGTTCCTCTATCTTCACATTCTTTTTTTTATTAGTTTCGGTATATCAATTATGTACTTTTCTAAAATCACATTAGATTATTATAGTTTCATATTTAACCTAGTTCACTTTCAATCATATAAACACTCAACCAACAGATAATCATCCAAATCGGGGCCAAACTCTTGATCAACCATTTTGACTCTTCCTTGAGGAAAGTAGCCAAGTGATCTTGTTTGATAATTTTTGTGCCCCCTTCATGTGATGTAAGTGGAAATGAGTGATTTATATCCTTAGTTAGGATCTTTTCCCACATCACAATATGCAAGATGCCTATTGACATCAATTCTTTCTATCTCATTTCTCACCCACTCTACCCACTACTCCTTCCATATAAATTCATTTTTGGAGAAATTTATAACTTTCTTATATGAGGCCCATAAAAATATTAATTTTATTTGAACTACATAAAAAAAAAAAATATTAGACACTTGGTTTGTTGACTCTAGAAAGAAATTTTTCCCATTCTCTTAGATTCAAAACTAATTACTCTTTTTACACCTACATGCAAGATATTTCATATGCATATTCATTATACACTTCCCTATTATTAATATCATAGTACAAATGTGTTGAAATGGAAAAGTTATCCCTTTTAATTTTCCTTGCTTTTTTGGGTCCTCCTTAAATTGAGCTTAATGTTGCCCTGATTTAGTGTTGTAATGTGTTTGGTACATTCACATTAGGTCTTGGACCCTTGTGAACTAATTAATAGGGAATATGGGCTTTATAAGTTCCTAGGTCATAGAGCACCACTATTCCTATTATCATTCAAATATGTCTTAGGAGTCCTAGTTGGATTGACTAACAACCTCAAAAGGTGAGTCAATTCACAATAAGGAAGACCCAAGATGGGGTTCTTTCAGATTTAAGGGGTTCACCAGCAAGAAAATGCTTGGAAAAGACAAATGAACATTCAACCTACAAAACCTAATTGTGCAAGCTAAATGAGGTATGCAAATAATAAAAGTATGCAATAGAGAGATATGATGTATGCACCTAGGCAATCTAGAGATGCTGGGAGAATTTCAGAAATATAAAGAAGCTGGCAATTTTTTTTATGGAGGACTAAGACACCCAAGGTGGCATATTAGTCATGTTCCTATTTTTTGGGGAAAATAAAAAATCATTGGATGTCAGAACTAGATCTAAAAGAATCTCTAAAACATATTCCTGGGAGGACTAAGATGCCCAAGGTGGTGTATTAGTCTCATTCTATATTTCTGAAAAACTTTGAATGTGATCTTGAGCTCCAAGGTATGAACTTGCTTCTTCTCGGATCACATGCTCTGAAACTTTCAGAATTGGCCTATAGGTGAGTTTCCATGAAGATGACAACTTTTTTTTGCCACTTTTACAACTTTGTACTTCAAGTGTTCTTCAAGACTTCAATCTAGACCTGCAAACATAAATATGCAAGATGGGAAAAATTGGTTGACTATTAGTGAATAGGGGTTTGCCTTGGTCAAACCCCTTGTTGGTAATTAAACCTCAAAATGAAATAAAGTAATGAAGGAGATGGTGAATGATAAAAATGCAATTCTACAACTCACCAAACCCTTGTAAAGTCTGAAAAATTGTGTGAAATGGTTGTAATGGATATGGATCTTGAACCAAAGATATGGACTTGAATTGCTAGCTTGATTCAAAAACCTACATCACAAATGTTAGCAAAACAACACACATGATGCAAGAAGATCTTTGATATGATGCTTGAATCTTAATGATGGCTCCAAATGCTTGATAATTTTATCTTGAATGCTCTTGTGAACTCAATTTGATATTAAGAATTCTCTCACAAAAGACTTGATATGAAAATGAATGAATCAACCTTTCATTTTTACTTATCTATGCTTAATATCTTGAAATTACATCACACCAAGTCGACATATGAATTCATTAAATACAGGAGGCTAAGTCTCGCCAAAATTTGAAATTAAATCCTAAAAAATGACTCAAGGAGGACTAAGATGACCTAGGTAGCGTCTTAGTCCCAAGTCATGAAACTTGGAGCACATATAACGAAAAGGGGTCCAATTAAGATGCCTCAAAATCAGGGTCCTGAGACCTCGGGGGGACAAAGACGCCCTAGATGGTGTCTTAGTCCAGACCAAAAATTAGGGACACACAGATGACAATCATTAGATTATCATTTATGCATTGTAAAATGTCAGGATTAGCTAGAAAAAGATGCAATTCATAGGGCTTGTGAACACAAAATAGGACCAATTAAGCCATAAATGAGGATAAATAAAGCAAGGAAGGCCCAAAAAAGTGTGAAAATGAAAGGGTATGCATTTTACTACACTACATTTAGCCCCCACTTTAGTGAGAGGATGAAATTGATTCAAACTCACACTAAAGTAGCCAACCACATAATCAAGAGGGGTTTAGATGTACAAATATTAGTAAGATAGTCTAACAACAATCGAGAGGGATGATCATACCCCTAGGATCAAGATTATATGGTAGACCAACATAGGCACAAAGGAACATGCTTGCAAATGATATATGAAGCCAAAATCATATCACAAACATACACCATCAAATACAGGAAAAAGACAAAAAGAGAAGAGAAAAAATGCAACAAATCAAGCTTCGATTGACCATCCAACGTGGTGGACTGGGTCTAGGTTGTTTGTCCAAAAAGGGAGTTTATAAATGGAACATGTTTTCCACTATGAAAAAAAAATGCACACTCACAAGGGCTAGTGGGAACTAGGTGTCCACTAGGTGATCCCCAGGGGACCATATCAAAGCCATACCTCCATGACTTTAATAAGATACAAAAATGCATGCTCACAAGGGCTAGTGAAGCTAGTTTTTCACAAGGTGAGCCCCCAGAGGTCCATATCAAAGCCATACCTCCATGACTTTAATAAGGACAAAAAGAGAAAATGAAACGCAACAAGAAAGAGACATGTTCAAAGGTATTTTTCTTAGTTCATGCGAGGTATTACTCTTATGGGAAATCATGCTTAACATCTCCAAGAGAGGATAGATACAAGGTCTCATCTTGTGTAAAATCATACCCAATGCTTCCAAGAGAGGCCAAGCGCAAAGGGTCTCATCTTGTTTCCAAGAGAGGACAAGTGCAAGGTCTCATCTTGGGGAATATTGTATCTAATTATTTCCAAGAGAGGACAAGGAAATATCACACTCTCGGAGGGAGTCAAACCCAAAGACACCTTCAAGAGGAAAATGCATCGCATAAAGAGAGAAAATCACATCAAGGAACATGAAAAGAAAATGCAAATGAAAACATGCTAAAATAATTCCAATGTATGCCCCCACTTTAAAGGAATTGCTAACACCATACTATGAGAAATTACTTTAAAGTAGCCAAAAGATGAAAAGGAAAATAGGGTTGCCCCCCATAAACACATAAGGGATCTATGGATTTGGGATAAGTCTATGTCTTTGTTGCAATAATATTATAGATCTCGGAACTGTCATCATTCCCCAAATACACATAGAAATAGAAGAATGTCACAAAGAGAGAGAAAATAAAATAAAAAACCTTTGGGTCAACATGGAAGAGACATAGGGTGTCTTGACACCTTGTGTCATTCCCAAAAGGAAAATACAAGACAAAAATGAAGGGAAAATAAAAAGATTTTGGATCAACATGGAAGAGACATAGGGTGTCTCGATGCCTTGAATCATCCCCAAAAGGGAAAAAAAAGAAAAAAATGAAAGGAAAAGGAAAAGCTTTTGGTTCAACATGGAAGAGACATAGGGTGTCTCGATGCCTTGTGTCATCCCCAAAATGAAAACACAAGAAAAAAATGAAAGGAAAAGAAAAATATTTTGGGTCAACATGGAAGACATAGGGTGTCTCGATACCTTGCGTCATCCTCAAAAGGAAAACACAAGACGAAAATGAAAGGAAAAGAAAATATAAATGAAAAGGAAAAGATATTACGACATATAGAAGAATGAAGGTACAAATAGAGGAATGCACAAAGAGAGAGAAACATCAAATAGAACATGATGGGGGATCATAATACGAGTATGTGCAGGATCATCATGGAAAAAACAGGCCCTTAAGTGGCAATAAAAAGACAAAAAAACAGAGTTAGACAATTTGACATAAAAATTTGAATAATTTATCTTTATTATTTCAAAAAAATGTAAAAATAGAATCTGTAGCAAATTGAATTTAGTTTCTAAACTACTAAACCTTTATTTTAAAAAAAAAAAATCTATTTGGTGAAAATTTGAAATTTCAATGTAGTAGTATTTAAGTTTCAGGATAAAAATATGTAGGTGTCTGTCTGACCACCCTAACCATGATAAAATGATAATATTTTTTTATAATCTTTTAGATATAAGTAGAGGACTCATGTCTTGATGTGATGCATATTTTTTTATAAAAGAATTTCAAGTAAATAACTAATTATGAATTTTTTATTACAACTTTTAAAAAATATAAAAGCTCGTCTATCTAACCACCTTAACTTGGTCAGAAATTCATGAAATTCATTTTTATTTTTTTAAATCCTATAGTATGCAAAGCATAGAATGTGACACATGTTTCGGATTTAAATAATGTGATACCGTTTGAAAGTTACAGATGTTTTCAAATCAGCCCATCAATCAGGACTTTATTCGTAATTCTAATAGAAAATGAATAATAATTATTTATTAGATTCAAAGTAAAGCATAATTAATATTGGTGGAAAGTTGAGAATCTCCTCTAAAAACCCTTTTCGTTTCATCAATTTTGGGTAAAAAAAAAGTCGTCAGCCACATGGGCCATCATATAGCTTACATATCGCCACTTTTTGGCCCATGATGATCTTGCACATACCCATACGCACATGCAAGTGAAAGTGTAAAGAAAATTAAAAAGACTAGTAATGCACATGCGATTCAACCTAAAGTAATCAATTTTCCTCCCAATATTATCTTTCCTAAGTGGAAGGTAGATAACGGGCCAAAGGGACAACAACAAATGCCTTACTAGGACAAGGCCATCCACCTCTTGGCCCCACTGAGTGTAGGACAAGAATGGGCCAAGGTAGGTGATGAGAAGGATCATGTAATAGTGAGTGAAATATTCTACAACTATAACATGACAAGGGGGAAAATGACAAGTTACATAATCACTTGAGCGTATATGCAGGATCATCATGGAAAAAATAGGCCCTTAAGTGGCAATACAAATTCAAAAAATCAAAGTTAGGAAACTTGACGTAAAAAAAATGAATAAGTTATATATATTATTTCAAAAATATGTGAGAATAGAATTTGTAGAAAATTGAATTTAGTTTCTAAAATACTAGGTTTATTTTAAACAAAATAAAAATCTATTTGGTGAAAATTTGAAATTTCAATGCAATAGTACTTAAATTTCAGGGAAAAAATAAGAAGTAGGTGTCTGTCTGACCACCCTAACCACAATAAAATGATAATATTTTTTTATAATATTCTAGATATGAGTAGAGGACTCATGTCCCGATGTGATGCATATTTTTTTGTAATTTTTTTTAAGTAAATAATTAATTATGAATTTTTTATTACGAATTTTAAAAAATATAAAAAATCCTATGTCTGACCTCCTTAACTTGGTCAAAACTTCATGAATTTTTTTTTAAAAAATTAATCCTATAGTATGTGAAGCATACAATGTGACGCATGTTTTAGAATTAAAAAACGTGATATTGTTTTAAAGATATAGATGTTTTTCAATCGGCCTATCAATCAGGACTTCAGTCATAATTCAAATAAAAAATGAATAATAATTATTTATTAAGTTCAAAGTAAAGAATAATTTATATTGGTGGAAAGATGAGAATCTCCTTTAAAAACCCTTTTTGTTTCATCAAATTTGGGTAAAACAAAAGTCGTCAACCACATGGGCCATCATATACATTACATATTGCCACTTTTTGGCCCATCATGATCCTGCACATACCCTTGATGGAAATCATTGCCATCAAAGTGAAAGATTTGTAATATTAACTTGAATGTATGACAGTCATCAGTGGGTATGTGCAGGATCATGATGGGCCAAAAAGTGGCGATACGTAAGCCATATGATGGCCCATGTGGCTGATAACTTTTTTTACCCAAAATTGATGAAACGAAAAGGGTTTTTAGAGGTGATTCTCAGCTTTCCACCAATATAAATTATGCTTTACTTTGAATTTAATAAATAATTATTATTCATTTTCTATTAGAATTATGAATAAAGTCCTGATTGATAGGTTGATTGAAAAACATCTATAACTTTCAAACGGTATCACATTTTTTGAATCTGAAACATGCATCACATTATATGCTTTGCATACTATAGGATTAAAAAAAAAAATTGAATTTATTGAATTTTTGACCAAGTTAAGGTGGTTAGACAGACGAGCTTTTATATTTTTTAAAACTCGTAATAAAAATTTCATAATTAATTATTTACTTGGAAAAAAATTATTAAAAAAAATGCAACACATCGGAACATGAGTCCTCTATATCTAAAATCTTCGAAAAAAATATTATCATTTTATTGTGGTTAGGGTGGTCAGATAGACACCTACTTCTTATTTTTACCATGAAATTTAATACTACTGCATTGAAATTTCAAATTTTCACCAAATAGATTTTTTTTTTAAAATAAAGGTCTAGTAGTTTAGAAACTACATTCAATTTTCTAAAGATTCTATTTTTACATTTTTTTGAAATAATATAGATAACTTGTTCAATTTTTTACGTCAAGTTGTCTAACTCTGATTTTTTGCCTTTTTATTGCCACTTAAGGGCCTATTTTTTCCATGATGATCTGCACATACCTCGGTACTATGTCCGAGAGTTCGATGATATGCACAATGTGGGAATTTTGTATCTTTAGGATAAAGAAATCAATCTATTCATAGGCGGTAATATTATGAATCATTTTTTGAGAAGAAGTTGTAGCTTTCATTCAATTTTAGGTGGTCGACGAGGAGGTTGTAACTTCTACAATATATAGGGTTTTTTGTGTTTGCTATATTCACCAATTTCTCTAGATGGGATTAGGGCAGGAGGTCCTGAGATTATCCTATCATTATCCTTGTCATTGCTATGAGTCATTGATTGTTTTTTAGGAAGAAGGACATTCATATCAGGAGGTGAATCAAAGATCACCATACCATCACTACGAAGCTTTAGGTATTCTCTAGGTATTCTTACATTGTGAGGGGGATCTTGATATCCTAACCCTTTTGTGTTTTCAATAGTTGGAACTTGCTCTAGGAGTTGATGAATTTCGTGTTTTCTTGTTGTATTGCATCAATTTTAACTCAAGATTGTGAATCCTTTACCATATGTTTCTTCGATATTGATTGGAGTGTTTGTTACTTTGTTATCATAAAATGGTTGAGTGTTTGCATGTTTAAATTAATTAGGTTTACCTATTGTAGGGAACATAGGGTCACTTTTTCTTTAGTTTCAGTATGTAAGGAACCAAATATCTCAAGAGGTGGTATTGCGAGAGGATTTGGTTGTTCCATGGATGGATAGAAGGATGTGTTAGCTTCAAGTTTATCAAGACAATCATTTAGGAACTTATTTGTGATGTCATTATCTTCTCCAATGATATCAACATCACGAGGAGGACATGCATTAAGAGACGAGTGAGCATGAGTGAGTTCAATTTCATTAGGGTCATTACCAAAGGCAAAATTTGACATATCTACCAAATATCTCAAGTACATCCACAACTTTCCAAAGCATATATCCATGATGCAAGATTGAAAAAATAAAAGAAATTGAGATAACAACTATTCTTGAAACTAAAACTAAAAATTGAAGGCAACCTATAGAAACATAGAAAAATAATTGCAAACCCTAAAATTTGGAGAGTCAAAGTCAATAGGGGCTAAGATGACAGTAAGGGCATCTTGGTCCTCCTAGTGAGATTCTGAAGTTCGAGGGAGTGAAATAGACAACAAACAATAGGGAGAGGATTCTGGAGAAAAAACCCTAGGAGGGACTAAGATGTCAATAAGGGTGGTTTAGTCCTAGCAAAGGTTTTTCTCAAAAAAAAAAACAAATTATGGATTGTCTATAGTGTTTATGGATTTCCTATTCAGGCTACTAATGTTTAGAAATAGGAAATTTTGCAAATGGATATAAAGAAAAGCAACTAATAACACCCAATTGAATGCAAGATTTGAATGCAATTTTTCAATTATTAATGCAATAACAATGTTTCTAAATGCAATTAAGAGGATAAACAATGCACTTTTCAATTTTTTAGTGAAATGAAATGATGCAAGAAAGTAAAATTGTAACCTACATGCACTTTTACTAATGCAAAAATAGGAAACCCTATATGTAATCTCACTAATGCAAGATGCAATAAACCCTAGATGCACTTTCACTAATGAAAGATGTAATGAATGCAACCTAGATCTAGGACTTTTATGGACTCCAAATCAGAAAAAGAATGTTCAAAGAAGTTAGCTTCACCAAAATGATTAATAGGGAATATGGACTTTATAACCTAGGGCATAGAACACCACTATTCCTATTATCATTCGAATATATCTTAGGAGTCATAATTGGATTGACTAACAACCTCACAAGTTGAGTCAATTCACAATGAGGAAGACCTAGGAAGGGGTTCTTTCAGTTTTAAGGGGTTCACTATCAAGCAAATGCTTGGACAAGACAAATAAACATTCAACCTACAAAACCTAGCTATGCAAGCTAAATGAGGTATTTAAATAATGAAATTATGTAATAAAGAGATATGATGTGTGTACCGGAGAAGTCTGGAGATGTTGTGAGGATTTTAGAAATGTACAGAAGCTACTAGAATGTGCTATGGAGGACAAAGATGCCCTAGGTGGCATTTTAGTCCCGACCAAAAATCAAGGAAACCTAGATGAGAATCATTAGATTATCATTTATACATTGGATAATGTCGAGATTAGCTAGAAAAATGTGTAATTATGATTAGGAATCAAAGTTATTGGGAGGTATAATTTTGGTATGGTTTGATGAGAAGCCTGATCGAGGCATGAGTTTCCCTTAGCCACTCATGTGTGTGTGGGAGCGCATACTGACCATGTGTGTATATGTCTCACCTTCTTCAATTACTCACCCAACAGACAACCTGAAGTTTCATTGCCTTAGAGTGAGCGTGCATTTAAAAAAAATAAAATCCTAGATCTGATCCAAATCGCGATGGACAAATGGTCAAAGCTTGATCCACCCTTATTTTTCCTTTATTATTCTTTTCTATTTTTTCTTTCATAGTGTATTATTGTGCCTATGTTGGTTTTCCATGGGATCTTGATCCTAGGGGTTTGATCACCCCTCTTGATCATTTTCATCCTACCTACTAGCATTGGTTCATTTGGACCCCTCTTGATGTGTGTTTGTCTACTTTAGTGTGATTTTGAAGAAAGTTCATCCTCTCACTAAAGTGGGGGCTAAATGTGGCAACGAAAAAAGTATCCCTTTTACTTTTCCTTTCTTTTTTGGGTCCTTGTTAAATTGAGCTTAATGATGCCTTGATTTAGTGTTGTAAAGTATTTGAAACATTCACAAGTAGGTCTTGGGCCCTTGTGAACTAATAAACTTAAATGATACCTTTGCTAAAGTGGTGTGAAGTGTTGTAACAAACTTTCACACTTTTCTCAAGTTTTATTAAATAATTGAACCTAATAAACCTTTTTTACCAAAATGTGCCTTAATCATGCCCTATTTAGAGTGTTTTGAAGTATTCTAACATAATCTCACACTTTTCTAGGGTTTTCATAAATAATTAGGCTTCATTATGCTTTAATTGGCCTTATTTTACATCCACAAGCCTCATTTAATGCATCTTTTCAAGGATAATCTTGACATAAATCAATACCCAATCATAATTAAGGTATTTTTAGGTTGTGTGCCTAGATTTGGTGGTCTAGGACTCATACGCCACCTTGGGTGTATGAGTCCCACCTAGGGCTTTGGGTCTCGATTATGATTTTACAAATTTCTAAGAATTTTTTAATTTGGTCCCATAAATTATTCCTAATGGGACTCATACGCCACCTTGGGTGTATGAGTCCTATTTCACCCAACAGTAAAATTAATTCAAATTCTTGGTGGGATTTTATCTTCCTAGATTTGATGTCGGCTTGTAGTGTTGTAATTTCGACAGTTATTGCTTAATTAAGTATAAATACAAGATTTTTTCACTCATTTTCACCTAAGACTTTTGTGAGAGCATTCATAATAGCAAGTTTGGGTTCACAAGAGAATTCAAGTGTTTACAAGAGCATTCAAGAGTATTCAAGGGAAGATTATCAAGAATTTTAGAGGATTATTCAAGTATCAAGCATCATGTCAAAGAATTTATGCATCATGTTTGTTTTGGGGTTAACAATTATGATGTAGGGTTTTATGGTTCAAGCTAGCAATTCACTCAAGATCTATCATATTCAAGAAAGATTCAAGATCTATGTATCCATTGGAGTCATATCATACATGTTTGCAGCCTCTTATTGCTAGGGTTTGTTGAGTTACAAAATCATATTTTGTTCATTCATCATTCTCCATTCTTATTTCATTTCATTTCAAGGTTTGGTTACCAAAACAGGGTTTGACCAAGGCAAACCCCTATCCACTAACAAAACAATTTTTTTCCCTTTCTTTAGTGTGTGATTTGCAAGTTTAGATTCATAATACATTAAAGAGAAAGTTTGCGGAAAGTTGTCAAAGTGTCTAATGCTGTCAAAGTTGTGACCTTGCATTGGAGATACTTGGAAGACTTCTAGAGGTTGCAAATCTGAAAGTCAATTGGGAAGCATAAAGTAGACCTTGAAGACCAGGCTTAGACTTTGAAGTTCCATACAAACCTGACTAGACTAATGCACCAGTTCTAGCTTATGAATCCCATTTTAGGTCAAAATTCAAGCTTTTATAGATTCAGATACCCATTTGTCAAATTCTTATTTCTACACAAAAACCTAGATCTGGGATTGATTCGCCAAGTCTAGCGTACCTAGTCAACATTAAAGTCATTGTTTTTATCATTTCAAAGACTCATTCAGTCATCTCCAGATTCTTAGGTGCACACATTTCATCTTGCAGTTTTCTATTTTATTTTATATGCATTTCTAAGCCATTTAGTGAAAGATTGCATCATATTAGGGTTAAGCATTACATCTTGCATTGAATTTATCTTTCCAAGTCCTAACTTGGTGGTGAATCCCTCATTAGTTTATATTTAGATTCTATGACAACCCTATTGCAAGATATCTTTCTCCTTTGCATTGAGATCTCTAGGGTCTTCCTTCAATGAAATAACTAGAAAGTGGGTCTTGTTCTATTTTCTAAACCATACGAAAGAACATAACCACCCATTTTTCATTGTTTCAACATGTTCATTCCACTAATAAATTTGAACATTTTTAAACAATTATTTCAATATATTTTACATCATCCTTCATTTTTATATATCTATATCTATCTATTCCATGTCAATGAGTAGATAAAACTGATGGGTCATATTAATTAATAAATATCAGCGAGAGACCTATCGTTTTGGTAGGATAGTAATGTGATTCCCCTTGAAATCATGACAAGTATTTCATCGAACAAATGGATACATATTAGCGAGACATAATAACAAGTCCCTTCAATGTTCAGATAAGTATTTCATCGGAGTGCAAGTGGAATCTTGGTGAGACAATTTCAAGAGTCTCTTCAACATACTGATGTGGTGGGACTAGATAGTATGGAAGGTAAGATTTCGTATGAATAGGTGGCACAAGGCGATTGAAGAAAGTGGGGAATGATGTGGATTGAAAAGAAAAGATCCAAATGCTATAGGGATGACACGTAAGTAGTGGGAACACTCGGTCAAGGTTGCAAGCATTATCGACATAACATTCTTGCTTTTGTGGGAGTTATTACAGTGTCCCTTTGACAGGGTGATAAAACTGCATCGAGGTGACGATGAGATATCAGGGTGAGAGGATTCAAAATCCCCATGATAAGTGATAGGTGAATAATGATGTGTGTTGAATGGATGGAAACTGATAGACGAATAATGTGGAAACATGTGTTCAATCTTTTGATTTCACATCTCCGTTATGATTCAATGCAATTTTCGTTAGCAATTGACATCGACCTAACAAGGAAGCACAAATTCAAAGGCAATTTTTGTGGCACAATGATCATTGGATGACCATGGTGGTACTACGACAACTTGAGGGGGAAGAATGCTATAAGATAAATCGACCTGAAGGAGAAGGTAGGCTGGAGATATCGAAAGACAGAGAGATGGAAAAGGGTTAGGAAGGCGGTGGACTAGCAGGTGAGATAGGAGATCGTGGATCAAAGTTGAAGGTTCGATCTACTAGTTTGATAGATAGATTTATAATAAAAAGGCCCATGTAATGTCGTGTTGTTGTAATTTCTTTCCATCTCAGTAATAAAAACATATCTTTGTTTTCTTCCTGCATATTGGTTGTTCTTTTTGTGTTTGTTTATGTGAAGTTGTGACAGTAAGGGGAGTAGCCTTCATCAAGTGGTATAAAGGACAAGCGATCCCTGATCCACGATTTCTAAAAGGAAAGATGGAAGATGGGAAATTATGTAATTAGGCCCTCATGGGCACTTTTGTAATTAGGCCCACTTGGGATTTTTTGTAATTACTAATTATTATTAATAATATAATATATAGGCTTTTAGGCTTTTGCGAAAAAATATATTATCTTATCTTAATGAGTAAATCTAGGGAACGATACTTAAAAATTATTATGTGATAAACATTAATGTTGACAAAGAGCATAATTTATTTACATTCTAATTTTATATGGATAAAATGAAAATAGAGATTATCAAAATGAATAGTAATATATTAATATAAATCTTAATATACAAAAATAAGAGATAAAATACAAGACCTTATGAAGGGTGAAATCACATTTTTTTAATCTATGATGTGCCTTTCCCTTCTTAAAATGATGATTGCATTGATTTGGTAGATGAAATTGAAAAAAATTGGTCCACACCTTTAACCTATGATACTAATAGTATTGAGTAATTTTTTTTTACCACATCAACTCTTCCCACAAATCACCCTTCTATAGTTGTGGTTCTCATTTCCATTTTGAATGATTTTAAAATAACTTCAATATATTTCAATGGGATGTTGTTTCAATCCATTACACATAATCCATCTCTATACTCAATATTTAATAGTACCATTTTCTCAATTATGGTAGAAAATTATCCCATGACCTCCTTATGAATCCATTTTTGTCAATACTATGGCCTATATTTTATCTTTCCCATCCAAAGTGTAAATTACACTTATTTTAGATAATTACCATATGAAATTCAAACCACCTCTATCCTATGTATAACAAATTTTATGATCCAATATTATATGACATTGAGGGAAGAGTATCCTCCTATAGATGGCTACCTTTGGTTCTATCACATACACCCTTCACATATTATGTTAAAATATTTGTATACATTTCATGTGTTAATTTTTTTCAGGGAGATTCATGTGCCTTACACATCTTACATTCTTTACATGCTTCTAGAATATCACAAATTTGTAGTCCCAAGCATAAATTACACTTCGACATAATGTCTCTTATCTATATTTCTTAACAATATAATACATTATCACATTCAATTATTGATAATGTATTTGGAAATAGCTCATTAATAGTTCATGTGATGTGTTATAATTATTTTGATAGTCTTTATGAGCCAGCTAGCAACTAAGTACACTAGTGCATGTAATTCATTGAATAATTTTATGGTTCCTAGCAATAGGTCATGGTAAACCTTGAGCCATATCCCCATTTTCCTAACAATAAAGCATGTTCATATTATACTCTCTAATTTTCTAGCAATATATCATGCTAGAAAATCCTTTTTCTTGGTACTAAATTTATTTTTGTGTTTATAATTTACTTCTTGTGTTTCTAAAATTTATTTATTTCTTTCTTTATTTTGTATGCTTCCTTTTGTACATGTTATATACATGTTTGATTATATAAGATTTTTTAACACCCTTTTGTTTTAGATTTTTTTAACACCATGTTAGAAGCATTTAATGCTTTGTAACATGTTCTTTTACAAGTCTTAGCTTGGGGCATGAGCTCTTCACTTAGATATTTTTTTTTGTACCTTGTCATTTACTATTTCCACATATTATATTTAGTTTCCATTTCTAAACATTAGCATAAGTTACTCACTTAGTGTAATTAGACTATTAAGAGGAGACAATATAATCTATAAAATTGTATAATCTATAATCTTTGTGTTTAGAAATTTTACCCATTTTAGCATTCGTTTTATGAATGATTTCTAGGACATATTTTAGACCATTTCTGTATTGTTTTCAATAATTAGAATGTTAAAAAAATATGTTTATTTTTTTCACCATATTCTATGTCAATTTTAATGTCTTTGTTTCTAGAATAAATTATAATTGTGCAAAAATATACATAATTTTGTGAGAGTCAACCAAGAATGCATTAACATAGAATTGACTTTATAGTAAGAATATAAGTGTATTTTCATGATTTTTTATAATTTAAATTTGGTCATAATCTATACACCTCCAACATTCATCATTATGAGTTCCTCTTCTAGGATTAGTAATATTTTGATGCAAGTTTGAGGGGCTCTAGGTAGACAATCTCGATGAATAATTTTTAGATATATCTTGCAATATTCTTGCAATTTTCTAGAAGTCTCTTTCAATGTTGGATGGTTTGCAAAACCTTTGTTGCAACTCTACGAGCCTATAAGAGTGGCCATTGAAACCTATATTTATCTCAATTTTATCATCATAAGATCTTAATTATTTTATTAATCATCATTTATATTATTTTATCCTTTTGAAAAGTAATATATTTGAAATCTATAACAAGGATTTATTTAGCTTGTCTATATAAAATAACATTGTCATATTTTTCAAATCTAAATTCTTATGATTTTCTTGTTTAAGATTACCAATTTAGCTTTTGTTACTTCTTATTTCTCATTCTTAACAATTTTGAGACCTTCTTGCTCCATATTCTCTTTCTCACATTTAAAAAATAATAATCTTGGTCTTAAATATACTTAGTATCGACTTTTACATTTTAAACCCACCATTACAAGTGATGGTTTGATATTTCTCATCCTAAATTTTCATTTCATTCATTTAGCATTGATTTTTTATCTATTAAATTATTTTTAGATGTTCTACTAATAGGACTAATGTAATGATAATATTTTTTGCAAAACCCATTTTCTATTAATACGTTCTACGATTTATTTTTATTTTTTGACAATCCTAAATATTAGCATAACTATTAGATGATGATGAAATCACACTAGTTTCTGATACTTGTAATTTTTCTTATACTCATTAATAATATTAGTGATAATTTATCATCTCTTTGAACAACGTTTTACTTTGTAATATTATATTTCCATTTTATTACTCATTGATTCGTTGCAACACATTGTAGCATATTGTGTATTTAATAAACATAAATAATGAAAAGAGAAAAAATCAACTCTTTGTTAGTTAACATGATTCTTAATATTAATATTATTTCACTTGTTTTGAATTATCTTGCTACCATGAAATGAATGGTTAAATTAATCTTTTAAAAATGTTGTACATTAAAAGGTATTATTGAGTAGGCCTACATGATGTTATGTTTAATAGTTAATATATACTATTGATTTACATGATGCTATCAATTTTTCTTTGCATTTAATATGTACCATCCTCAAACTGTAACCAATTGGACAGGCATATATTATCACTAGTGTTTATTCATGGTTGTGATCATAGTGGTGTATTTATGGCTATTATGATCATTTTCTCATATCAAATAGAGATTCACTATTGTATCAAAAAAAAGAACATTTCCATGTAGTTGGATATCTTTTTCCATGATAATTGTAGACAGGTCATATTTCACATGATCAAAGACATTTTCATCTTATCTATATTGTTGCAGTTCTTCCCATTTTTGAACTTGCCTAGTATTTTTTATTTTAACACATGGTTGAAGCCCTTTTTGATTGGTTAAGACAATGCAACTTTCGTTTTAGTTAGAATCTTCTCACCCTAGTCCTTTTACATCTCTATAAATAGTTATAGCAAGTTGTGATCATGATGATTTTTTTAATGTGGGATAGATGCTACACATCACAACCTTTTCTTCTATGTTTATAAGTTCTCAAGATGTATAATTGATGGCAGGGAGAGTACACATTATTAGCATCTATGATTTGCATATTATACATAGATATGAATCTTTTAAGTGCCTAAAATTATTTAATTTTCATGTTGGATACTTGATTTTACTTTGACATGCATTCTCGTAATAGGTCACATGCAATTCAAAGTGGTAAAAAAGTCTAAAGGTGAAGATCTCATACTCATGTTGTTTACCTTGATATTTTGAATCCATCACATGACTAGATTATCCTTTTAAACATTGACTAACATATAGAATAATGTATTACACATAAAAATTGAGCCTTAGACAAAATACAACTCAATTTCGTAATCACTCATACCCACAAATTATTATGTAATCTTAAATTTATTGTTTACTACCATAATTTAAATCTATAATTTAAATTTTAAAATTCAGAATTTGAAAATTAAAAAAGTAACAGCTAGCTTAAATTGCAAACAAATTCCCATTTTTAGTTTTACTTGCTACTCAATTTATGGAGATACACATTTCACAACCATTGTACTGCTTTCGAAGCCCGGCATCTATATATTTTCATCGTATTTTAAAGAATTGCTCCCCGGGATGCCAAAGTAATTAAAAAAATCAATAATGATTACCCAATCATACTGCAAATATTCTCAAATTTCGTGCCGTTTGTATTATTCAACAATTCTTATTAAATTAAGTTCTTAATTAGCTAAACGTTTCTTAACATTGTATGTTTTACGGCAAGTGTGTATTAATCACCGGGAATCAGGTCGAATTTCTTGATAGAAGAAGAGCGAATCAGAAGACTGTTCAGACAAAAACAATATCGATAAAACCTTTCCTAAGAAGATTATTTTTCCAGAACTGCCGTACAGGAAGCGACAAATGTATAAATAGCAGTCAGACATTGCAGCCTGCTTCTGATTTACGGCAATGATTTTTTTTAATAATATCGATGTTTTCATGTAACGTGCTCATCAGTTTTCCTCTCTCATTGACTGAAAATTTTGGCTATATAGAGAGGCTTGGTGAAGAGCAGACTCAGGCAGAATTATCACAGCACAATGGGTAGAAGTCCTTGCTGCTCTGAACACTCTGCACTTAACCGTGGGGTTTGGACTGCCCAGGAGGATTATATTTTGGCGCAATACATAAAAATCCATGGAGAGGGTGGATGGAGATTCATTCCCCAAAAATCAGGTGAGCTTGTGCATTTATTCTGGTCCTTCGCCATTATTATTTGATTGCAGGTATAACTCTTAAATCTACAGCAACGGCTCAATTAATCAGTGTGAAGCTGGATAATCTGTTCTGCAGGTCTGAAGCGGTGTGGGAAGAGTTGCAGACTCCGTTGGTTGAACTATCTCCGTCCTGATGTTAAGCGGGGAAATATTTCGGCCGAGGAAGAGGAGCTCATAATTAGATTGCATGGACTCCTTGGCAATAGGTATTACCACAATCCTTATACTGAATAGTTAGTGATATTAGATGTATATGCAGATATTTATAACTGTGTTGTGTGTGTATGCAGATGCTTGATAATTGTTGTGTGTATATGCAGATTTTTTTAATTGTGTTGTGTGTATTTGCAGATATTTTTAATTCTGGTGTGTATATATGCAGATATTTATAATTCTGCTGTGTATATGCAGATGTTTATAATTGTGGTGTGTATATGCAAATGTTTATAATTGTGATGTGTGTATGTACAAATATTTATAATTGTAATATGTGTATGCATATGTTTATAATTGTGTTGTGTGTATATGCAAATATTTATAATTGTGTTGTGTGTATATACAGATGTTCATAATGTTGTTGTGTGTATACGCAGATGGACACTGATAGCAGGACGGCTGCCGGGTCGAACGGACAATGAAATCAAGAATTACTGGAACTCTCATCTCTGCAAAAAGAATCCGCCAGGGAAAGAAACTTTTTCGAGAGAAAAATCGAAATCTAAACTTGCGCATCCAGCAAGTGATCGTGTGTGGAAATCAATTCCCGTTAAAACAAAAGCGGTGAGAATTGCGAACAGATATGGAGGCAGTGGAATGGCAAATTATCCAGACATGAATTCTGCTGATAGTGCAGACACTACAAAGATCTCCAAATCAGTGGTCGACGAGTGCATGAAAGAGGACGATTCTAAAAGCGTGGAATTTGATGCTGTCGAATCGGGATATCCGTCTCCTTGTTATTCTTTACAAGATTTCTACAGCAGCGAATTTGAAGAGGCTGTTTCCTCTCTGGAGAGAAATTTGCAACAAGGGAAGAATGTTGCAGAAGACCAAGAAATGGATATCAAAATTAACGAGCAGGAAAATTGTGGGATACCTGAATCGCAACATTTGCTCAAATTAGAGATGCAGTGGTTGAGTACGCTACTGTTGGAATCGGAGGAAGAATGGAAATAAAAAAATCTCGCCACATCTTTCTAAAATGATATGTTTAAGCATCTTTTATGTAGATGGTTATAATAATTTATGTTTTTATGTAGTTATTTAAGTATGTTTTATTTAAATGTCAACAGTTGGATATTTTCATACAAATTTTTAATCATAGAAAATGATGATATAAAATCTTTTCTTATTTTAATGTATCAGTTATTTTTTAAGAATTGAAAATAAGCTGTATTAAAACAGAATTTGTGGAAATAAGTAACAATTATTTATTGTCAAAAAAACAAAAGCTTCACTTCATTTGACAATATTTTTTCTCTTCTTAATAAATTATAATTTGTTTGATAAATTATTTTTACAGAATCTATACTACGGAAATAGAGAGGAGACTAATAGACCTAATGATCTCTTGCTTCCCCTTTTTAAAAAATAGAACTAGACCTAATTCACATATATTGATATAATTAAAATTTATTTAAAAACAACTATCACTCGGAATTTGTTTTTGAAAGTTATAATTTTCATTACACATTAATTCTTTAATAGTTTTAGTTTACACAGAAATCATTACGCTTACTGCCACCATAATTATACCTCTACATCTGAACATGATAAATGTTAAACTTTCCTTAATAAATTATACTATATACTGCTCACATCTAGATTCTGTAGGTTTTATAATTATTTGTTTTAATGTGCCGGAGTGTGACAAAATTTAGTTCGGTACACATTAAATCTAGTGCCATACAATTAAATAAACACTTTGTTGAGAGGTTGATGGCATACAAATTTGACTAACTACGTCATTGACCAACACTCAAAAAATTTAACTAATTACACGATTTCAGTCGTAGCTCCTCCATACACGATTTTTGTCATGTCCGTATTTAAGGGCTTCCCTCTTGTCAAGCCAATCATTTAAAAATTGGCACGGTTTTTAAGGTTTTAATTATTAAAAGGGAATAAATTAGTATATATATTTTCAAAGTAATTTATATATAATAGATTGAAAAGTATCAAATCATCTATTTTTAAATTACTAAACTTAAAATAAATAAATAAATAAACATTCTAGGATTTTTTAAAAAGAAAAAGCAAAACTTATTGCTGTTAAATAATGAAAATAGAATTTTGTGATACTACTCACTTTAAACAATTGAAAAAATCAATAAAAATCATTGCACATGAAAATAGAAAGCAGATTTTTGTTTTTCTTTCACTGATCACTATATGTCGTGTTGCCATTGTAGAGTTATGCCTATTGATGTAATTACATCTATTTAATGAGGTTACTTTAAGAATGTATATAAGAGATGGTATAGAAATTTAAAAGGATTTTGTTTCTTAGATGCTTTAATGTTATTTTAAAAGGATTTTATTGTCAATAAGTATTTGTTTTGTTGTAAGTTTAACTTGTGGATACAAAAATGATCTTTATGTATGTAGAAGTGAACTATTCTCAAAAACAGATTTAAGCAAGTATAAATTATCTATGAACTTTTTGTTAGTTGAAACATGTTCATCCTACCTCTTTGGATTTAATTCTATGAAATGATTGGCATTGAAAAATATTCTTGAGCAATTTGTTAGGTAGGGATCTATGAAATGAGAATGGCTAAGTGTTGGGATAAATAGATTAGATGATTTTTTGATGGAGGGCTAGGATTGAGAGTTGAAGATCAATGGTGGAGATGAGAGGCGATCTCTCAAACACAAGATTGTGCCAAGTTGCACAAAGAGAGGGCTTGAGAGGGAGATTGTATCCTTGAAGGTAAAAGCCACATGTGATTGATGTGATGGGAGGGTTGACCCACTTAATCAAGGATTAATTGTGTGCACATGTTTAGTCGATAGTTTAGATGGGGATTAAAATTTGGATTAGTGGTTAATGGAAAGTGATGGAGGATGTGACATTTGAGACATTAAATTTAAATAATTTATGGGAGAGAAGGGGTAAGGTAGGAGAGATGTAGATAAACAATTAAATTATTTATCTTAGGCTAGGATTTACAAAAATAGAGGAAATACATTAGGATAAAAGGATAATGGATAATGAATATTAATTAAATAATAGGGTATTATTTAATTAATAGAGATGATATGAAATTGGTTGAATTAGGAATAAATTGACCAAATGAAAGTGGTTAATTTGTAGTGTCTACATTTTTCTCCTCTTTGAGATGGTGTTACGAAGTAGCATCATTTCAAAAAAGATTAAAACATAGCACCTAGAAGAAGATGGTTGGATTAGGGAAGATTCCGCAATCATTCAAAGGAGTGAATAAGAGGAAAGATGATGAGAGTGAAGATGAAGAAAAATGCCTCAGTCATTCAAAGGAGTGACTAGGAGGAAAGATGATGAGAGTGAATATGAAGATTAGGATTTAGGATGCCCCCTTGAGAGGACATGTAGGTTCAAGAGAACACGAGTGTGATCTCGAAATGGATGAAATGATGCAAGGATTGATGGGGAATATGATGCAAAATGATGGATACTATGTGGGATGGGAAGAGGAAGAGATAATGGAAGGAAAGGATGATAAGAAAAAAAACACAAATGGATTCAAAGATAAATATGATGTTGCCCTGTTAAAGCTACAAGCCAAGATTGATTGATGATGGATGGATTGGTGTTGATGAGGGAATGATATATCCCAAAACATCACACGGATAGGGGAGGATACATCCTGATGATAACGATAAGAGTGGTGTTGATGATGGAACAATATATCCCAAAAGAACACAAGGAAAAGGACATACATCTTGATGATTATGATGAGAGTGATTTTGATGAGGGAATGATATATACCAAAACAATATAAGGATAGGGAAGGATACATCTCGATGATGATGATAAGACTTTTGTTGATGATGGAACTATTGGATTTTGTTGATATGTGCTTGTCATTGATGTCAACACTATTTCCATTAATGTCTTTAAGGTTGTATATGTCGAGGATATTGAGAAAATTGTAATAAAATAAGTTGCAGGTTGTTCATGATGTAGTGAAGTTTAGTATGTTGGATAGCTTAGTATATTGATGATAAGAAGTTGCAGATTAAATATTTTTTTGAAAAGTATATCTAGTTTATCCACATGAAGTTTCAGAGGTTCACATGAAAATTTGATTAAGTTATGAGTATGTGTGTTTTGATAGTTATTCTGTTGCTTTAGTTGGTGTTCTTGAAAGAAGATGACGCGATTCTAGTAATTTGAGTTGTTGTGGATTCTTCTATGGTGATTCATGATGCTTGTGGATGTTTCTAGATTATTCTATATCTGTGTTGTTGGTCTGCATTGATTGTTGTGCTTGCGATTGGTGATTTTCTTCTATGTGTTCATGTTTTTCATTATCACGGCTAACAGGGTGATTGTAGCATGTTGTGGATATTTAAGGCATAATTGCTTAAGGTGTTTCATGTTCAAGACATGTTGTTTTGGGTCCTTAATATGTCTTGGCCGACATTGTTTGGCCCACATAGATAAATTGTTTATTGATTTGGGCCAACAATTTGTACACATTTTATTTTATTTTTTGCGTCGACATGTAGTTTCAATTTTATCGTTAGTTGTGGATATATATGATCAATTGTTTATATCATCCAAGTTTATGATTCGCGCATAATTTTCTAAGTTTTTGAAGGCAAAAGTAAAGTGTGAAGAAGAGTGAGCAGTATGTTCTTAACTGGAACTATAACCAGGCATTAGAAGATGTTATTTTCTCAATTCAAATCTTCTAGATGTAATCTAAATGTGACTGTAAGATAGTGAGTCTTCCTTTGGGTAGTAAGCCTTTTGTATTTGAACAGTGAACTGTAGGTAGTGTGCCTGAATGCATGTTCCTTTAGAATTTATAAATACTTTTAATAGGGTATAATCTTGTGGACTAACCTCCACCGTCCATTCTTTCCACTAATAGGGTTTCCACATAAAAATCTTGGTGTTATGTGTGGTTTTGATGTGGTGATGGTTTATTATTTCATGTTTATTTATTAGATTTGAGAATAAGTTTAATAAGTATAATTTTTGTGACAATTGATTCACACCCCCTCTTAGTTGTCTTCCCTTGTGTTTCCAACAATTGGTATCAGAGTAGGTTCCTCTTAAGAAGTTTGATTGCTTGAGGTGATCCGAGATGACAACATATAAGAAGGACAGTCTGAGATTTGATGGAAAAAAATATTCTCTATGGAAGACTTAAATGGAGTGTGATCTGAGATGCATTGGTGAACCTTACTGAACAATTACAAAGAATAGGTACATCATCCCATAGAATGGTCCTTCTACTGCAGGTGAGATTAAGGAATTTGAGTATAATATCAGGGCTAAGGAAGCACTGTTGACTGCTTTGACTGATTCTGAGATGATAAATGTAATGGAGCTGAAGACTACTTAAGAGATCTAGAAAAATTCGGAAACTTTGTATGAAACTGATACCCATGTGAAGATTTCTAAGCTGCAAAGCTTGAAAGGGAAATATGAAATGTTGAGAATGGGCGAAGATGAGAACATCACTTATTTTATGTAGAGAGTGGATGAACTTGTGTGTAGTATCAGATGTGCTGGTGGAACATTGAAAGAATCAGAGATTGTTGCTAAAGTTCCCAGATCCTTTCTTGTTGCATACAAACACAAATCTGTTTCTATTAAGGAGACTCGAACTATAAAAAATGTAACCAGAGACATGTTGATTAGTAAGATTTATTTTTTAGAGCTAAGTGACCTTGGTTAATCTCTTCCTAAGATAAAATCTACATTCAAAGCTACTATCTTTGGAAAAGATAAGCATATATATGATACAAGAGAAAGTTTTTTCTAAAAAAATGTCCAAGTATGAGCAGGAAATGAGAGAGATTGAAGAAGAAGAGAGAAAACTAGATGAGCTTGAAGCACTTCTTATCAAAAGGGTAGCCAAAGGAGAAGGTAAGTATAAAGGGAAATTACCTCTTAAAATTTTTTCTTGCAATAAGATAGGTCATTTTGCCTCAAGGCATTTGGAAAGAGCTCCTAATCCAAGACCTAACAAGCCTAGATTTCAAAGAAAGTGCTATTGTGTTGCTAATGAAGGTGTGACAGATGATGAATCTGATAAAGGGAATTTAAGTGAAGATGAATGAGTATTTATTTCTATCTAGGAAAATGATCTCCTACCTACTGAATCTGGTAGTTGCACAAATGTGGAGAAATTTCTAGCTATTAGAGTTGAAGAAAAATATGAATGGGTGATTGAGGGTGGATGCTCACATCATATGACAAGTGCTAAAAGTAAATTTCTGAGCTTGGAAAAGTATGATGGTGTTGTTGTAAGATTTGGTGTTGAAAAATTTGGTGTAATCCATGAAAAATGATCCATTTCTTTTGATGGTAAGGGTATGTGTAGGATCATGATGGGCCAAAAAGTGGTGATATGTGGGAATGTTTAGGATCATCATGGAAAAAGCATGCCCTGAAGTGGCAATAAAATTCAGAAAAATCAAAGTTAGGCAACTTGATGTAAAAAAATGAATAAGTTAACTATATTATTTCAAAAATATGTTAGAATATAATTTATTGAAAATTAAATTTAGTTTCTAAACTACTATGTTGATTTTTATTTTTAAAAAATCTATTTGGTGAAAAATTGAAATTTCAATGTAGTAGTACTTAAATTTCAGGGGAAAAACAAGTAGGTTTTTGTCTGACCACCCTAACCACAATAAAATGATAATAATTTTTTATAATATTTTATATATAAGTAAAAAACTCGTGTCCTGATGTGATGCATATTTATTTTTATTTTTTTTCCAAGTAAATAATTAATTATGATTTTTTTATTACATCTTTTAAAAAATATAAAAACTCTTATGTCTGACCACCTTAACTTGGTCAAAAATTCATGAAATTCAATTCTTTTTTTTTAATCCTATAGTATGTGAAGTATAGAATGTGACACATATTTTAGATTCAAAAAGTGTGATACACTTTGAAAGATATAGATGTTTTTCAATCAACCTATCAATTAGGACTTTAGTCATAATTCAAATAGAAATTGAATAATAATAATTTATTAAATTCAAAATAAACCATAATTTATATTGGTGGAAAGATATGAATATCCTTTAAAAACCCTTTTCATTTCATCAATTTTGGGTAAGAAATTTTTTTTCAACCACATGGGCCATCATATCACTTACATATCGCCACTTTTTGGCCCATCATGATCCTGCACATACCCATGTAAGTGATATGATGGCCCACATGGCTAACAACCTTTTTTACCAAAAAAAGGATGAAACAAAAAGGGTTTTTAAACGAGATTCTCAACTTTCCACCAATATAAATTATGCTTTACTTTGAATTTAATAAATAATTATTATTAATTTTCTATTTGAATTACAACTAAAGTCTCGATTGATAGGTTGATTGAAAAACATATATAGCTTTCAAACAGTATCATATTTTTTGAATCTGAAACATGCATCAAATTCTATGCTTCACATACTATAGGATTCGAAAAAATGAGTTTCATGAAGTTTTGACCAAGTTCAGGTGGTCAGACATATAAGCTTTTATATTTTTTAAAATTTGTAATAAAAAAATCATAATTAATTATTCACTTGGAAAAAAATTACAAAACAATATGCATAATATCGGAAAATGAGTCCTTTACTTATATCTCAAATATTATAAAAAATATTATCATTTTATTGTGGTTAGGGTGGTAAGATAGACACCTACTTCTTATTTTTTCCCTGAAATTTAAGTACTACTGCATTGAAATTCCAAAGTGTCACCAAATAGAATTTTTTTTAAATAAACCTAATAGTAAATAGAAACTACATTCAATTTTCTATAGATTTTTTTGGTTTGTTTTTAAGAACCAAACTTATCTACAGAAATACCTATGGATTTTACTATTTCCAATAATCAGTATTGTAAAGGATTGGCCAACGAATGAGTGCAAGCTACAAAACCTTTACTCCTACACTTCGGGCTCTATAAAACCTGGGAGGGTTATCCCACAATGCATGCTTCTAAATTCATATAATTATAATAAAATACATTAGAAATAACAGATACTTCTCATTTAGCTTATTAAGATCCTAATACATTAAATAAGTTGATAGCTCATTTATCAACATATTCTAATTAAAACATGAGAAGGTGAGACTGTAACATGTAACAACTACAATAGTAACCACAAGATTTTGTAAAATAAAAGTGATTAGTTGACGAATCAACACATAAAATAAATCATGAATACTTCACTTGAATCAGTGCCTTTATGCTGAGCATGCAGTCATAACCTACCCATATGATCAAATAACAATTCATGAATAGCAACATACAATTTCAAGAGATACTACATTATAACATTCTCCTATTACATTCATGAATAATACTACTTATCAATATCCTAGCACTTGATTCCTATGAGTTATTAATCTCATCCAAGAATTTACATCAATTCATTAAATCAATATGCAAGAATGAAATCAAACATTCACTGGTAAAAATAGAGACAAATAAAAGATATCTTGGATTAATTTCATTTATAACTCATAAAATGAATGCAAGCAGAGACAATAGCCATGAAATTGGTATTTCTCAATATATATTTTTCTTTGTTGTTATCTAAACTACATACAAAATTATGAACTCTCAAACTTAAGACAAAAACTCTAAAAAAATACTTTGTATATCTCTTACAATTCATTGAATCAGTTGCATAAAACAACGAACCCCTACTTCCTAGCCCTAAATTCATTCTTATAGAAACGAAGGAGCAAAAAAAAACCTCAGGCCAGAAAGTACACATGTCAAAACCCTATTCGACCTCTAAATCAAAGATACTTTCATTTAGTTACAACATAATCCAAGAGGTAGAATACACATGCATAAAATGAGCGTAGCTCATATTTGTTGTAGGAGATCAAGTCCAATCTTCAAAATGGGTTCAACCGAACAGATCTTAAAACCTGTGCCCACACACCAAAAATTAAAAGAAGGAAACTCATAAGGAAAATAGAAAAAGACAAAAGATAAGACCACATCCGCAGCCTTGTCATCAAATCAACCTTGAATAAGATGCACTATATTTTCCATAGTGTAACATAAGCCTAATCTATACTAAATCTAGGCTATGTAGTGCATTCTTATTTGTCTATTATTCACCATGGTTGCAAACCTCAAACTTTCAAATCATTAACTTGCCATTCTTAGTGTAAAACCCCCACTCCCTCCAAATATCTGCCTTTCCATGCTAGGGACTCTTCTTATGTGGGCCAATAAAAATTCATTAACTCATCAACCCTTTGTCTATAAGGTGCATATTTGGTGACAATCTAGTTAGATTCCCTATCAAATTCTAGCAATACAAACTCAACATGGACCAACATATCCATATTCACTGTCAATGTGTCCATATCAAATTTTTGATATTTTTTTATAGCTTGATCTAAAATAACATTGTTTACTTCATTTCTCCATTCTTTCAAAGTCTTAACACTACCATCACTCCTTAAAATAGATGGGAGAAGTCCATGATGTGATTCATGGAAATATTTCACCAATTCTCTTATCTTGTTCTCCAATATTTCAACATTCCCTCTATATTCCTCAATATTATTTTCCAGAAGAACAATAGGTTTAAGCCTCTTAGGTGGATTAGGATCTTGCTTAACCCCAATCCCCATCAACATCAAGTCTTGTTTTCTAGTGATCTAGATCTCCATAAGTGGGATGGATTTCTCTTTGTTGATATCAAACCTTCTTATGGCGTCAACCATGGATGAATAGCTATGATGAATACAAATTAGTCTATTTGTCACCTTTCTTTTGAAGTGCTCAAGGATTGTTGTGGCAATTCTCATGTTTCTCTTGAAAGTATCTTCATCATGACCTTGACACCTTTCTCTGTATTCACTTAGTTGTCTAAGAAAATATTTCTTTTTGAAATCCCCTTCATCCTATGATCCTTCTCACACACTAGGTTCTACTGTTGAAATGGGAAAATTTCCCATGAATTACTTACATCAGTTGTAATTTTAGGGGATATATCTTCTTGTATAGTAGTGGGAGAGTCAACACCATCTTGTTTATGCTTTCCGGGTTGCAATTTTTGCAATACATCCTCTAAAAAAGCTATCTTTGTATGTACTTGCATATTATTTCTCTCAAGATTTCCATATGTGACCAACAAATTGTTTAGTTCTATTCTAATTTTATCCTTCTTAGATTTCACAGACTCCACAGTAGCCGTGGTGAGTTGTGTAGTGTTGATGGTGAAAATGACACAAACAATGTATAAACAGAATATTTCTACTCTATTTCTCCTGAAAAAGAAAGACAACATGTAGTGGCCTAACTTCCAAGGTCCTAGTAGTTGGTTCTCAACTATCTAGTGTCACTCAATTAGTTCATGCAATTGTAATGTTTAAGGGGCCTGTGCTGGTAACAAAAGATTCAAGCCATGAATCATTTTATCAAACCGTTCTTGTAAATAAAAGGGGTTTCAAACAAAAGAAAAAGATAGATCAAAGGGTAAACTAGTAGGTATGAATCAAATTTATCTAATATCCAGACATATACCTTCAACAATGAATATTTTCTAACAAATCAAAAAACCAAAACATGACACAATTTATAGAATAAACTGTACCATTGCATGCATCTAAGGTGCTTAATTTAATTCCACTATTCACATATCACCACTATCTCCACAACTTCAAAAGAATACACACATCCATTCATTGCTAAGGTCATAGATCAACAGACTTTAATAACTTCAATTCAATGATAATCTAACAAGATAATCCTTAAATCTGATTCCTTCAAATGACTTTCATCACTCAAGAAACTTTTATGTTTCAACACAATCACTACATACAGATAGATTATAACTTATTAGCCTTACCACACAAAACAATTTTTTAATTCTAACACCATATTTCGAGAAAACCTGTAATTTTTATTAACTATAAAGCATCTAGTAATAGTGTATCTCAGTAATCACTACAAAATTCTATCTCCTAACATTAGGTAAGCCAATTCTATTCTCAATTAGCCGACCGTTACAATAGGATACCCAAAGGGTATTTATAGATATACAAAAATTCAAACTCCACTTCTATTTTAGGTCATCCACCTTTTTAGGAACTAAAATTCTCTTGGAAACTCAGATCAATTTGATCTTGAGTTCTTACATTAGACATTCAGTTAAACTAGAGAGTAGAAAATAGAAGAGAAAAAGAAGTCATGCACTCCAAAACTGTCAGTGTTGCATTCGACATGCAAAGAAGAAGAAAGTCATGCATGCAAGGGATTTATGCATGTGAAGCTGGATCTGTAATGAAATCATCATAACTGGCGAAGACTTGTTGTAATATATCTATTTATGGCCTGTCAAACCAACTATCTTCAAATTTAATCCGCTCCAATTCTGCTGCAACAAACCCTTTCATATCTTTTATCTTTACCAACTCTCTTCTAGCAGCTTTTATCTCTTCTTTGACATCCATTAATCGATCTATCACCAGATCTTCTCCATCATCTCCTTTCTGCATGAGTTCTCTAAATATTTCATTCCATTTCTCTTTGATCTGATACAAAGGTATGCCTTCTTTTTTTAATACATTTACATCTACAATGGTAGCAATGACCGCTTCCAGCTCTTCAAACTGTTTAGTTAGATTATTAACAACCTCTTGAACCTCACTCCTATGTTTACACAAGAAATCTATCCTGAATTGAAGTATACGAGAGGTCTTCTCCACAAAATCCTTATTGTCCTCCTCAAGTATTGATTGTTCAAGAAAAGTAGTTAAACACAATGCACTAACCTTTTCTAATATCTGACTATACTCTTTATACTCCTCTTCTTGTTTCTCCGATGCTTCAATATATTGCTGCATTTCTCCTATTAACTCTTTTGTCCCTTTAATAACCTCAAAACCTTCAATAAAAAATTCACCTACTTCCTAATTCAACTTGTCTACCCATCTATCTACCATTTCCGCTTTGCCTCTTACCTGCACTAAATCATCTACCTCCTTTTTTCTTAACAAAATAGGAGTCTCAATGTTCATTACCTATTGTGATCTCGGAGAGGAAACACTTTTTAAAAATGAATGTAATTGATCCAACTGAGCCTTAAGCTCATCTTTCTTCTATTTATCTCTTATCATTCTTGACTTGGTTGTTAAAGCCACTACATCAATTAGGTTCATCTACTGATTCCTAGTGGGCCTTCCCAAGTTGACATTACTCAACTGATAATCTATTAACTACATGTCCCCTACCTCTTTTTCTATCATTGGCATGGCACACTCAACAACAATCTCTCCTTTTTTCGTGAGTCTTGTAGAGTGTAGGATCTTGGCCTTCTTTTTAGGCCTCTCTTGATCGATCTCCTTCATCATATCCTCCCAATTGAGAGGTTGTGAAGGTGTTACTGCCCTTTTCTGCAAGTCCAATTTTAACCAAGTTGGAGCACATGGAGCAGTAGTCATAATAGAGAAAGAGGAAATAATGGTAGAAGGTGGCTGCATATTCACTTGGGGTTGAGAGTCAACCCTTGATTTCTCTTGTTGTTCTTGCACTATATGCATCTGCACAAGCCTTTCAACCTCTTCCTTATCTTTTTGTTCTTGTATCTTCTTATCTTCCTCCTCTTTCTTCAACCTATCTTCCTCCAATCAATCTCTCTTCACTTTTTCCCTTTCTATTCTTTCCTTTTCCAATCTGTCCTTCTCTAGAGCTTCTTTTTTTGTTTCTCTTTTTATAAAGCCTCTAGTCTTTCTTTCTCTAGACTTTCCTCCTCTAAAGCCTTAAGTTTCTTTGCCTTTGCTTCTTCTTCTTGCTGCTTCCTAACTAGCTCTTCGACATCCTTTTCCTTCCTTAATTGCTCTGCTTCTCCTTCCTTTTGGCAAGCTTCCTCAGCAAGTTTTAACTTGGCAACCAAGATTTCTTTCTCCCTCTGATTTCTTGCCTTCTCTTCTTCAAGGTCATGAATCTTTTGTATTAGTTCCAACTTGTCATTCTCTTCTTTAACCTTGAGTTCATGTTCTTGTTACCTTCTTTGTCTCTCTACTTCATCAGCTGCTGCCTTAGCTCCAATTTTTTTGGCTTTTAATTGTTGCTGGTGTAGTATAGCATCAGCTTGTACATTGGCATCAATTTCCTTTTGTTTCTCTAAGGCTACAAATCTTGCATCAGAATCCTTTTTCACCTCTTCAAATAGCTTCCATTGATCTTCTTGTGTCAAAACCTGCTCAGTATCCTCCTCTAGAGGCACATTCTCTTGCATATCTTTTTCTGACATGGTCTCATCTGATTATGTCCCAACCTCATGAATTTCCTTCTCTAAGGCTGCTTTTCCCTTTCTAGCTTCAGCCATACTATGAAGGGCTGCCTTTTGAACTTCTTTACTCTTCTTCCTTGTAAGTGGGACTTGTGTGGATGATTCATCTAATGTAGGTTTCGAAATAGTTGATCCCTTTTGTACATCCTCTTCTTGTATTTCCTCTTCATCATCTACTGCTTCAAGTTCTATCTCATCAATATCTAGGGGAAATAACTCCAAAGGCTCTTTAGGAGGTGTCTTCCTTTTGATCGTTTTGTATCCCTTACCCTTTCTAGGGGCTGGTTCTTGAGGATTCTTCGTTCTTAGGCCTAGCCATTGCACACTCCTATCCAACACTGTCCTTCTGATCTGCTTAATATCAATGGTTTCTTCAGCATCCCAGTCAATTGGATCAAGGCTCTTGGTGCCAATGTTCAAAGCTTCATAGGATAGATCCAATACAATTCCATCATCCACCAATGTGTCAGGAATATTACCTTTAACACCAAGCTCTGACATGAGTGAGATAGAAAATCTTTCATAATTCTTCTTTCTTAGATCATACTCATCTTGCCGGTCACTCCAGAAGTCTTATAATAGATTAAAATGCTTGTCAAATACCGAAGGTAACAAAGAATGCATCTTACCCTTTGGATCAAAGTGCCTACGGGCTATGTATAAACCTAACTTCAATTGTATCAATTCACTACAGACCACCTATGATCCTACCAAGTGTTGATAGCCATACTCACCCAACTTCATGGGGAACTTGTGACATCCTGTTTTATGCTTTATTCCAAATCGAGCATTAACTCCAAGAGCTTGATATACAAATTCCATCAGCACTATCCTATTATTGAAACACCTTGGAAGTAGATGTGGATGGCCTTCAAAACCAGCTAACCTGAAATATGTGAATTTGGGGTATTGAATGTACCAACATCCCCATTCAGCAATGAATGCCATGGCTTCTTGACTCAACCAGTACCCTGCATCCCCATTCAATTGATTGATGACTACATATATGAATGCATCATTGACTCTTCTGAAATGAGTCTCAGCAACCTAAAGAGACAACTGGTCATTATTCTCCCATACTTTCTTCTGTCCATCGAAGGCTCCAATTATGCCCACTCTGTTCAAACCTAGGAAAATACCCAACCTTGCTATTGAATACACAATGTAAGAAGTCATAAAGAAGCTTTTAGTCTACCTGACGCTAGTCAGTTGATCATGAACAACATTTGACACAATCATCGACCAATCAAACTACTGGGCTCCATTTAAGATAGTCTGGATGGAAGGAAACATCCACTCCTTTAACCAAAATGTATCTCTCTTCCCAAAGGCCCTAGACAACATCATGATTAGATCTGATACTTTTTTATAAAAATCTGCCCTCTTTGGCTGGTCTGCAAGCTTGCTTAAAGATTTATTTTTTGTCTTCAACCACTTTTTGTTTAAATGAGACTTATTGGAGTACTTATACTAACTATATTTCTCCAAGGCCTCTACCTCATCCAACTACACCAAGCTCTTAGGATCTGGGACATTAAATATATTTTGAAATGCCAAAGGAGTGAGATCAATGATCACATTATTTTGAGAATCCATGCACTGTCTGGTCACAGGATTATATGCACTGGCTATTGTCAAGATCAGCTCTAGGCATTGGATTGATACCGGAAATATAGTGATATGTGCCAAGCTGAAATCAATAATTCTTTGTGTCCTTGCTGTTAGACTTTCCCATTCTGCAAAGGTTTCTACATATAACTCCTTGAAGTTATACTGGCCCAAGTTTGTATCAGTAATGTTTGACTAGTCGGATTCCACCTTTCTCACCTTCACAACCGGACTCTTGTGATTATACCTCAAGGTATAAGGCAATTGTTCAGGCTTGATTTTCTTTGGTTTAGGCGCTGCCTTTAATGTCCCTGCAGGTCGGTTTCTTTGAGAAGCTTCTCCTAACGTTCCTAACATCTTCTTAGATTTTATTGCAACAAAATTTCTAGTTAGATTCTTGAATAAAAATCTCAAAAATGTACCTTTAAAATCATACCTTTCCAACACACATCAGAGGCAGAACCAGGCAGAAACATAGTCTAAACAGTCTCTTTTAACATACTGTCGGGATCAAAGTCGGGACTGGAATGGTAACTCTACTAACAAGAGGCGGGCTTGGAGTCAGAAATAGAAATGTGACCAGAACCGGAACCGAAATGGAAACTGATTCAGTTTCCTTCAGATTTTTTGTTCTCATATTCAGGTTTGGTTTTGCTCCCGCTTCTGAATATATTGACCATGACGTCATCAAATATTTTTTCACGAATTAATGCATAACTCCATGACTAAAAATAAGGTCATATTCAAATGAAAAGAGGCTTTAAAAACTCTATACTCATATGACCATGGGGAATGATTGAATTCTAGGGCATCATATTTTAATCTTTTAAATGTTATCATAGAAACACACGAAACCATAATCTAAAAAAAAACACTATAAAACTAGGGCATGAATTTTAACCTTTGCCATTTTACCAGATTGAATGCACGACAAAACCCTAAGTAAAAATGAAATTCAACTAACCATAACTTACTGTAAAAACATGAATTTAATCTACCTCACTACAAATCCCTAATTTTAACTAATGCCAATTAAATCTAATCTTACTGCAAATTAAAATAGCTTGATGCAATCACGACTAAAACGTGAAAGCGACCGTGCCCTAAAACATAAAGAACTAAAAAAAAAAGCAAAAGAAATGAAGAAAATAACCAGACAAAAAAAATAAAGCAAGAACCTACTCAAACAAACATACCAAGAATCACGAATTCGTTTAAAATGAAATGTTTCAAAGCACAAGCAAACATAAAAAAAAAATGCAAAAGTAAATAAATGAAGAACAACAACGATAAGAAACCCTACCTCGAACACAAAAGAACCCAGCTAACCTTTTGAACTAATTCACAAGCAGTAATCTTCTCCTCCTTCAATCGATTCGCTCAAATGAACTTCGTCGCTGCCCTTTCTTGCTCTTTAATATCTTAACAATGAAAATAATGATTTGTTTAATCCTTAATGAAGGTAAAAATGAGGATTTCAACCTACGCGAGCAACTGTCATTAATGCATTAAATGCAGTTAGGTGGAGTCAAAACTGGAAGAGAACCAACAGTTCACTACAGTGCGACTTCAGTCAAAAATTCAATGACCCAGAAGCGGCGGGGGCAGAATTGGAATGGAAACTGATTCAGAAACTTAAGAAATTTCCTAAGCTCGTTCCCGTTCTGGGTCCAGTTCTGCCGTTAAAGTAGAAAACAAAACCCAACTCAAGAAAATAAAAGAAAAAGATCGACATAATAAAACTTAACAAAAATAATTAGAGTAAAAAAAAAGTTCAAAAAGCGGAGGCGGAGTCGATTATGATTTTGCAATTTTTGATAAAGACTAACTTAACGCCCACTCAGGTTCTGGGTCCAATGAAGACAAAACAAAAGGCCAAAAGAAAGACTATCGGGATGGGGCCTGGGACAAGTTTTGATTGTGGTTTCAGAACCTGATTTGGTTTTGGCTTTGATTCTGATAGATTAAACCAAAATAAACAAAGTGTTGAAAGCATAAAGACTCCAGACTTTGTTTAAAAACAACAAAAGATAAATATAAATAAAGGGGGACCCATTTTGACCAAGGGAAAATATGGGGTGGTTATGCAAGGCATAACATGTAGTATGAATAGACAAATTTACAGCTTACAATGCCGATGTTTTTGACACTTTCTTGATTATTAAAGGCCTTCCTTGTAATCAGGTTGAGGTTCAACAAATGTCTGGTTTTCTTGTGTTTGGGGCTAAAGAATAAATAGTGAAGGCTTTCCACTCTTCATTGAAAGTGGACCCTTGTAATGCGAGTGCAACTTCTTCCTCTGTATCATAGAGCTTGGTCTATCACATTTTTTTATTGTGTCAAAAGCAATTACTGAGGCTAAGTCCCATTCTGGTAGTAACAAGATACCACTTGTTCTTACAAATTCTTGACCTTTCTTAGCAGTCATGTTTTGAAACTGGGATCTCATCTCATTCATTACCTTTTTTTGAATGACATTATCAAGAAATTCTGGATGTAGACTCCTCCCCATAGATAAAAATTTTACATACTCATCTCATTTATCCCTATAGGAAAATTCAATAGAAGCTTGAGTTTTCACAAACGAGTCATCATCCAAGAACTTAGTACATGCCTCAACTCTCATGTCATCACTTCCATTTAATCCTCTGAGATCAACATTACTTAATATTTTTCCCAATTGATTAGTTTCCTTTACTATAGATGTAGTTGGTACTCCTTCCTGTATTTATTGCTTAGATACCCAAATATCATCATCATAATCCACTAAGCTAGTGGTCATGGTTTTCTATTTTTTTAATGGTGGTTCCTTAGGTGGTACTTTGCTAGATGGTGGAGAATCAACATCCATAGTTCTAAACTCTATCAACCTTGGTGGAGATGAGGGAGACATTTTTGGCATAGGAGAAGGAGGTCTATATTCCTCATGCTGAGTGAGAACATAGGGTTCACCAAATTTCTTTGTTTTACCCTTTCTCCTTGTGAAAAAAAATATTTTTGGCTCCTCAGGGCCTTGTGATGTAGACTCCCCTTTAATAGAATAAATTCCTCCTCCACTTTGTTCTTTAGCAATTGGAGCTTTCCCTTTATTTTTACTAGCCACCCCTTTAGTTTCAAGGTGGTCTACTATTGAATCAAAATTTCATGTAATATGCTCCACTTTTTCAATTATGCTCTTAGTCCTAGGGAGGATTTTGAAATCGGGCTCTTCCTATTTATCTTCCTTTACATCTTGTTGAATGCAATCCACCTCGCCAACCTCTTTTCTTGCTCCACACCATCAAATATATTCCTTATCACATCATCTAGATAATAGAAAATGTGAGCATATTTGTAGCTTTTGTTTCTATCATTCAACTAGGCCATAAATCCTCTAGGATCATATTTGACCCTCTCAATTTTCCTTTTCATGTGGTATCCTTTGAGAACTTCAATGATATTGTTCCAACCTCCTTTAGTCATCATAAAATTAAAAAAAAAAAGTGTATAAAGGAAAGAAAGTCCCCTTTCCTTGATTTAACAAATGTCCATTCTCAACATTTCCTAATTGTCACATAAACTCAAGGAAACCTATTCTTTTAGGCACAAACCTTGGCAATAAATGAGGTGCTACCTTAGAACCATATACTCTTAAAACAATAAAATCAGGGAGAAAAATAATATCTCCCCAATTATGCTCAATGCCTATCTTAGGTCTTCTTTCCTTTGGCCTCAAGAATTCATGTACAGAGACATGAACTCTGGGAAACCTCACAATCAAAGATTTTTTCAATTCAAAAGAAAACAAATTTTGGAAAGTTACATAATCCTATGTACAGTCATCCTTATCCAAAACAGTGGTCCAACATTGCACAAGAAAATCCCAATCACCTACCTTTCTCTCCAAATCAATTTTTTGTCCAAAAAACATTATACCCTTGTATAAGAACATATGCATTAGCAGTGAATTCTAGTTGCATCCTACCCCAGATTATCCTTTCTTTAATCTAACCATCCCATCATGCATTTTTTCAGAAAGGAATCCTGCATAATCATATACTATACAATATTATGGATGCTGGATTTGGGCAGCCATATACATCCAATCCATTGGGATTCCAAAAATAGGATCATAACCAATTATTTGACAAATGGAAGGAAAATTCCTTTTGAAATAAGCCACAAAATAATTGGTAGGGAAAGGCTCCTTATCATGTGATCCTATCACAATATTTTGTCCTACAATTTCTACTAGAAATCTTGGTAAAATGTGGACCCTAAAATAAGCCTTAGTATTTTCATACTCTTGTCTAAGAGATTCTTCATTTATCTTATACATTTATTCACTCCATTTAGTGAGCTTGAAAATAAGACCCAATTCTTCCTTAGTTATTCTAACCATTTATTTTCCATCAAAAGGTCCTGATAGTCCTCGTGACTGGGTCATAGTTAGTAGCTATTGCCTTCAACAAGTCAATTCCCATATAAAAATTTGGTACAATTAACTTTCCCAAATCACAGTTCCAAGGGTTTCCCACTGGGACACCCATATTTTTGTTCTTGAACCAACCATCAAACAATTACCATCCTATATAGGGTAATTTAGCATCTTTGATAGAACCTCTTTTGTCAAATAGACCTTCTACTATTTGTGGTCCCCTGTGAATCAATTGACCTCTAGGTTTATCACTAGTGGAAGGTGATAACTGATCCACAAGGTCTTTGTTTAGAGGTCTCCTGGAAAAAGAACCTCTCCTTTGGACAAATATTTTTTTTCTTTAGGGGCCATAATGCAAGAAATATAATCAAATAGGGTTTTTCGGTCTAACTGAGCAAGGCCTATGAATTTCATAAGGGTTTGGCACAAATTTTTCAAATGAAAAATTAATGAAATCCCCTTTTATAAACATCAAACTTAACAGCTAGACCAAGAAAAAAAACCCTAACAAACTTAAGCTTCAGAGAAAAGAACCTCTCAATAATTCCAAAAGGAAAATGATAATTAACTTACTATTTTTATGCAAGTTGATATCCCTAGTTCTGACATGATAAAATGTTGAGTGACCACAATCTTAGCTCCTGGAGTGTATTGAGTGTACTTGTAATACTGAATTATGCCTTTGATTTAAATATTAATAATCATGCAATTCCTTACTTTTGTAGCTCAATGTCCTTTCATTTATTAAGACTCCCTTGTGCGAACTAGAAGGGCTTTCTTGCTATCAACTTTGTTTTGAATATTGACTATTGATTGATCCATGATCTAGATTTAATTATATTATTATGAAACATCCGACTGTACATAACCAAAATAATTTCCCAATGACAAGAGACCACATGGAAGCAAATGTTCATAACATGCGAGCCCTACCATGTCATTGTCTATTCAATCCCAATCCACATGTCAATCTTCCCTTACCCCTATGAGCATTAACTCACATGCAACTTTTATTAATGGGAGGATAGGGAATGATTGAGATTGAATCTAGAGGCATCATCGTACACAATCATTAGCTAGCTTCAATTTTATTTCTCATACAATATCAAGGGCTCAAATTAAAAGATCTTTAGGCAAGTAAGATATATGGGCTTTAACCTCCACATTGTTAATACTTTTTCCATGCGACAAACACCCACTTCCCCATTGAGAAATAGGAAAGGAGTATGGGGCACACATGGGATGGTGAGAAGTAGTCCAAGTTGATCCACATCACCTGTAGTCAACCATCAATTTCAGCAATATTAATCATCGAACCGATCATAGAGAAGACAAGTGGAAATCACCCACTAGCCCGTATGGTTAATTCAATAACCAAGAAAAATAATGGGTCAGTGGGGAACAAGCCAGATGTGGCCACTTCAATTATCACCAACTATTTACTTAGCTTCAACAAACACTTGTACACCTTCTCAGCAGGCCCAAAAATAATCAATAACATGTTTCCTTCACCCATTAGCTCAAATGAATAAAATAATTCAAGATAAAATAGGATGGGCAGGTGAACAATGGTTCAAATTTTCTTCATCGATCGCACGACCCACAAGTGCTTCTTGGACCTACACATGTAAAAATGTTAAACCCTAAAAGGGACCCTTCCTAGGACAATTAACCTACAACCATGGCATAAGGACTTTAGATCTTTATTACTAGGAAATATTTAGCTTGACTTAGGATAACCACCAAATAAAAATCCAACTTGATTAGCCAGTAAAACTAGACCACAGGGCCAGTCACTCAATGGGATTTGATGTCAAAATTTATAACTTGAAGAGACCGATGACTGACAAAAGGAGTCAAAAAACAATTAAAACAAAGACAAAGATATAATCTCCAAGTGTTTTTCATATAAGACCAGAGTAAACCTAAAAATATCTGTAAGTAGGATATAGAAACCCAAAACTCCCTAGACTTTGCAAGATTATGAGAATGGAACAAATTTTTTAAGGGGTTCCAATAGTGGCTCCAACTAGGGATGTATGCCTCTTTTAGGCATAACAAGATTCTAAAATTTATGGTTGAACTAGACTAGTCAAAACACACACAAGTCAAAACCAAGGAACTACCCAGACAAAGTAAGATAGAACCAAATGCAACAAAAAAAAAACCATGCCCATACATAAAAAAGACAAAATTTACAATGTACATGGAAAAAAGAATACTTAGGAAAAGTATGGTTTTAAGAACTATCCATGTACTAGCAGTTCAAAAAGTTCACTTATTAAGATTTGTAGGAAATAGGAATCCTCCCCATGTGCACTAGCTATCAGATAAGGGCCTATCCATAATGCTTAAAATTTTCTATGCTTTCCCTTTTCTTGATCTCTTGCATTCCAAGTCAACACCATACTATTTACCTATAACTTTCTAGGAGATTATCTCTTGTCATGTAGATCTTTAAATTGCAACTGCATCTTCATATTTTTACCCAGAGATTGTCTCCTTGTTTCATCCAATTGCACCAGATTTTCTATCATTTGATGCATATAATCACATATCTCTTCATCATATTCTTGGATAAAATTATACATCTTTAGTAGGTTATTGTGTGGTAACCTAGCATCTATTCCATAAACTAAACCAAATGGTGAATAACCTGTAGCATTTTTCACAGTCACTCTATCTACCCAGAGTGCCAATTTCAGTTTGGAGTCCCAAGCCTTCTTATTATTCTCCATCACTCTCTTAATTATTTTCATTAAGCTCTTATTGCTAGATTCATCTTGACCATTTCCTTGAGGATGGTAAGGTGAAGAATAAGAAACTTGTATTCCATGTTTGTCACAAAACTCTTTGGATTCATTAGATCTGAAACACATAGCATTATCTAGGACAATCCTCTCAGGAACTCCAAATTTGATGAAAATATTATTCAATAGGGAATCCACTACCACCTTTCTTATGGCCTTCTTTGTGGGTATTGCTTCTACCCATTTCTTGAAATAATCAATAGCAACAAGGATCCAAACATGGCCTCCACTTGACTTTTCTAGTATTTCCCCAATGAAATCAATCCCCCATTGTTGGAAAGGGGTTGGTATTGTTATAGGCCTAAGTGGTAAATTTCTTGAAAACTTCAACTTTCCAGCAAATCTTTGGCATGCATCACAAGTTTTAAAAAACTTGTGAGCATCTTTGAGAACCGTATGCCACTAGAATGCTACTCTTAAAATATTTTGAGCATTGGTATTTGCCATATAGTGACCTCCACACACACCATTGTGCATTTCTTGCAAGAGTTCTAATGCTTGCTTCCCTTCCACACATTTGAGAAGTACACCATCTAAATTCCTCCACCATAACTCATTGTCAATGATTACACATTTTATTGCATGTAATTTGAACAACATCCTTTTGTCATTATCAATCATGTCTGCAGGACATTGCAGAGTTTGTAAATATTGGACAATTCTTCTATACCACCTGCATGTTTTCATATCATAGATAGGTCCAACATCAATTAATTTTGTTCCATGAATCTAATTTACATCCAAATTAGCATGTGCCATCAACTTAGTGAGACCTTGACCTCTTACCAATTTGGTGATTTGAACATCAATACTAAATTCTTGGATCTTGTTGATCCATCTACACCTTATGCATGTAGTCTCCTGTTGAGTCAAAATATCTTTCATAGAAGCACTTGGTGCAAATTCTATGACAATAGCTCCTTGTAGGTAAGTCCTGAATTCATTCACCGCCTTAACTAGAGCATATTCTTATTTCTTAATTGTGAAATATTTCAGCTCTACAGCTTGCAAAGACTTACTAAAAACTGCAATAGGCTATTCAAAACCTTCATTTTTTTGTAACAATAAAACAACAATAGTATCAAAAGTATCAAAAGAGAAAATGTGCATTGGTTTAGAAAAGTCAAGGGACTTCAAAACTAGAGCCTCTTTGATATCTTTTTTAATCCTTCTGAATGATTTACCCGGATCCTCACTCCAAATCACCTTCTCTCCCTTCTTAACCATCTTCAAAATAGGTCTTGTGATCTCCACAAAGTTAGTCACAAATCTTCTTGAAACATTTATTTGTCCAAAAAATGAATGAATGCTCTTAACATTTTATGGTTGAGGGATTTTTTCTATGGATGCTACTTGTATACACCTAAAATTGGTCTGGAGCACCCGATTAATTAAATAAAAATTATTTGATTAATTATCCTGATTTCCTCCACTATCGAATAAATAGAAACATTTATTTATATAGTTCACATTTAATCTCATCTTAATTAAATAAAAAAAATTAAATACTTTTTTTGATTTAAATATCATATCCCTATTTTATTCTATCACATCAATCTTAAATTAATTAAATAAAGATCAAACACTTTATTTATTAAATTCCATATTCTTTCATTTAATTTAATAAACAACTTCTATAGTTCATTTTATTAAATTATTTATCCCTCTTTTGCTAATTTAAATAAATCACAATATTTGAATAAAAGCATAAGGAATATTCCATCTACATTTCCTCAAAAATGAATTAGATATCCTATTTTTAATTTATGTCTAAAATATGTCACAATTAATGCTTTGAAACTTTACGGGAAGTTTTGGAGACAAATTGGAGACAATTTCCAAATTCTTCTCTCAATCCTCCTCAATCAATCTTTCCTCTTCTCTTGCCTGGTGTTTGAATGGGTAGAGACAATCTCCAAAATTCTCTCAATCTCCTCCATCTTTCACCATTCAATCCTCCAGATTGAATCCAAGCCTCTCGATGCCTTCCCTGTGCATTTCTACAGCCAGGAAATCTATAAATAAAGCCTCTTTGAACCAAGAAAAGGATCCCCAAGTTATCAAGTTTACTCTGCAAAATTTCATCCAAGCATTCAAGCATCCGAGCATTTCAAGCATCAAGCAATCAAGTTTTCATATCATGGCTGCCTCCTCTAGCTCTTCATTTGTCAATTTTCATGTTTAATCATTTAGAAATCATCATATAGGATTAGTTTCCTGTATTTAGTATCCATCTCATTCTTTGAATTGTCATTTTAACAATCATAGTGCACTCACGATCTAAGAGCCATTGCGATTTAATAAATCTTTGGAGATAGAGAACAATATGACATTTTCACTAGATTATTGCTTTGAATTAGTTCAATTTGATTTGTCTTTGATATAATATCGTATTAAGAAGTGTTTTGTGCTTTACACCTAATTCACCACTTACACTACTCTCTCAGGATCTATTCTGCCTCCATCTTTTGCAATAATATGTCCGAGTAATTTCCCTTCAGTTACCCTAAAAGCACACTTCTTTGGGTTTAGAGAAATCCCATATTCCAGTGATCTGAGAAAAATATTTTCTAAATGCATACAATGATCTTCTTCCTTTTTAGACTAAATAGTCAATTCATCTTGATATACAACCATAAATAAATCAATAAAATATGAAAAGGCTACATCCATAGCTCTCTGAAAAGTAGCACCTGCATTTGTTAAACCAAAAGGCATTCTGACATAAACATAGGTACCCCAACGAGTGGTAAATGCAGTCTTATACTACTCATACTCCTTTACCTTTACTTTATTGTAACCTGGAAAACCATCCATCATTGATAGTAATTCATAACCAGTTACCTTCTATAACATGGCTTCCATATTCGGTAATGGATATTTTTTCTTGAGTGAATATACATTCAGTTTTCTAAAATCAACACATAGTCTTATGTCACCATTCTTTTTCCTCAGTGGCACCAAATTAGATACCCACAAAGAATGTTTGATTGGTTTTATGATGCATGCATCTCTTAACTTTATCAACTCTTCTTGCATCTTGGGAGCTATGTATAGTTGGATTAATTGGTCTTTTCTTTTTCCTAAAAGGTTTTGCATTTTCTTTCAGAGGAACCTCATGTTGGAATAGTTCCTCCTTGTAAGCTTTGAGTTCATCATATGAACAAGAAAAGACATGCTTGTAATTTTTGAGCAAGGAAACTAGAATTGATTTTACCTTTGGCTTCATCTTCTTTCCTATGTAAAATTTCTTAGCAGTATTCTCAATCCCCAAATTTATTTCCTCTAGGTCCTCTAGGTGAGCAGCAATTGTTTTGACCTTGCTTCTATCCCGACTATCAAAGACCCTTTCAAGACCTACCAGGCCTTTAGGAATTTATTTATTTTTAATTGGATGATCTCTTTTCCAAACACCGTTTTCTTTCCATCAATATTCTTAACAAATCTATCAAATTCAATCTCTTGACTTCCATATTTATCTACACAATTCAAAAGTTTGAGAATATCTTCATAATCATTGAATATATGTCAGTTGTAGATATTGTCAAGAATAGAAGACCTTACTTGTACCTCTAATTTAGAAATTCCTATAAAAGTTATGTCATCGGGTCTTAGTGTAATGTTAGCAAGTAAGTCAGCTACTCTATTTTCTCCTCTTTCCATCCAATCAATTCCAAAAGCATCAAATTGATCAATGGAATATTAGACAATATTTTTGTAATGCTTCAACCTTTTTTTTTTGCATGCATATTTAGCTCTTACCTAGGAAATTACTAGCTCAGAGTCAGTAACTACCATCAACTTCTTTATTTCGTGCTTCTCAGCCAATTTCAATCCCAAGAATAGGGCTTCATACTTTGCCATGTTATTTGTACAGACAAAGGTTAATGTGAAAGAGAACTTATAAGTATTACCACTAGGAGCTACCAACAATATCCCTCCACCCGACCCTTCTTTAGAACTTGCACCATCAAAATACATTTTCCAAAGTCCATCCTTGTCAAACAACCCTAAAATTTCATTTTCTATTGGTGTAGGAAACCTCTCTATCTCTCTTGGTGCTTCCTCTATTTTAAAATCACTAATGCCAGTATCTATAAAAAGAACAATGTCATCCTCATGAGCATGCTCCAACATGTGTGGCACCCTTGACTCTCTCATTACTTGAACATTCTTACCATCAATGGGAAAATGGGAATGAGACATATCACATTGCATACTGCCTCCCATGGATGCACTCCATTTTTGAGATAGCAAAATTCCATAATTAGGTGGGATATCCACCACTACCACACTCATTTTGAAATCTTTGTCCAGGTAGGCTGCTAGTTTACAAAATTTCTTTTATCACACCAATGATAGGGAATTTTCTTGCATCCACATCATAAAACTTTCCATGCATTCTATCTACTTTCAATCCTAGTGCATCAATTATTTTAGCTAGAATGATATTGTTGGATGCTCCATAATCAATAATACATTTTTTTTATAAAGTTTCTCCTAATCATTAAGGTGAGAAAAAATGGCTATCTTGTCAAGACAAGTAGTTATAGAATTTCCCAAGAAGATATGGGGAATTTCAGTAATAACTCCCTCAACCTCCTTGTCTTTCTTATCCTTTTCATTAAATTTAGGTGGAGTGGGCTCCACCAAGTAATTACAAGCTATAACAACACCATTTATAAGGGCCACTACCTTATGCCTATGTTCATCTACAAGGGGGCAATGTATTTTGGATAGTACATTGATTTGGAGAGAAAGGCAGGTGATTGGGATTTTCCCAAGAAATGTTGGACCACTATTTTGGATAAGGACAATAGGACATATGATTATGTCACTTTCCAGGATTTTTTTTCTTCTAAATTAAAAAAATCTTTGATTGTGAGGTTGCCCAGAGTTCTTGTTGCTTTACATGACTTCTTTAGGCCAAAGGAAAGAAGACTTGAGAGGCATTGAACATAACTTGGGAGATGTTATTTTTCTCCCTGATTTTACTATTTTCAGAGTATATGGTTCGAAGGTAGCACCTCATTTATTGCCAAGGTTTGTTCTTGAAAGAATAGGTTTCCTTGAGGTTATGTGGCAATTATAAAATGTTGAGAATGAACATTTGTTAAATTAGGGAAAGGGAACTTTCTTTCCTTTATACACTTGTTTTTCTAATTTTATGATGACTAACGTAGGTTGGAACAGTATCATTGAAGTTCTCAAAGGATACCACATGAAAAGTAAAATTGAGAGGGTTAGATATGATCTTGAAGGATTTATGGCCTGGTTAAATGATAGAAACAAAAGCTTCAAATATGCTCATATTTTCCATTATCTAGAGGATGTGATAAGGAATTTATTTGATAGTGTGGAGCAAGAAAAAATGGTTGGTGAGGTGGATTGCATTCAACAAGATGAAAAGGAAGATAAAGCAAGAAGAGCGTGATTAAAAAATCCTCCCTAAGACTAAGAAAATAATTGAAAAAGTAGAGCATGTTAAAAGAAATTTTGATTCAATAGTAGGCCACCTTGAAACTAAAGGGGCGATTAGTACAAATAAAGGGAAAGCTCCAATTGGTGAAGAATAAAGTGGAGGAGAAATTTCTTCTATTTAAGGGAAGTTTACATCACAAGCCCCTAAGGAGCCAAAAATAATTTTTTTCATAAGGAGAAAGGATAAAGCAAAGAAATTTGATGAACCCTATGTTCCCACTCAACATGAGGAACATACACCTCCTTCTTATGTGACACAAATGTCTATCCCATTTCCACCAAGGGTGATAGAGTTTGGAACTTTGGATGTTGATTCTTGACCATCTAGCAAAGTACCACCTAAGGAGAAACTACTAAAAAAATAGAAAATTGTGACCACTAGCTTAGTGGATTATGATGATGAAGACTATGATGATGATATTTGGGTATCTAAACAAGAAATAAAAGGAGTGCCAACTATAGCTGTAGTAAGGGCAGCTAGTCAATTGGGAAAAAATATTAAGTAATGTTGATCTCAGAGGATTAAATGAAAGTGATGACATGAGAGTGGAGGCATGTACTAAGTTCTTGGATGATGACTCATTTGTGAAAACTCGAGATTTTATGGATTTTTCATATAGGGCTAAACAAGATGAGTATGTAAAATGTTTAGCTGTGGAGAGGAGCCTACATTCAAAATTGTCTGATATTGTCATTTAGAAAAAAAAATCATTGAATGAGATGAGAGCCAAGTTTCAAAACATGACATCCAATGAAGGTCAAGAATTGGTTATAACAAGTGGTATCTTGTTGCTACCAGAATGGGACTTACCCCTAGCCATTACTTTTGACACAATCAAAAAATATGACATTCCACTCTATGATACAGAGGAAGGAGATGCACTCGCATACAAGGGTCTTCTTTCAGTGAAGAGTTGGAAGGCTTGGCTATTTGGTCTTTAGCCCCAAACACAAGAAAATTAGAAATTGCTAAGCCTCCACCAGATTACAAGGGGGGCCTAATAATCAAGAGATTGTTAGAAACATGAGCCTTGAAAGCTAAAAATTTGTCTATTCATGGTTGACAATTCATCATGACTATTGTGGAGTCTGTGATAGCTGGGAAGGATAAAATTAGAACAAAATTGAATAATTTGTTGGTCAAATATGGAAATATGGAGAGAAATAATATGCAATTACATACAAAGATAGCTTTTTTAGAGGATGTATTGCAAAAATTGGAACCTGAAAAGCTTAAACAAGATGATGTTGACTCTCCCACTACTGTGCAAGAAGATATATCCCCTAAAATTATAATTGATGTAAGTAATTCATGGGAAATTATACCATATAATAGGGGAAACATTCCCATTTCAACAGTAGAACATAGTGTGTCAGAAGGATCACAGGATGAAGGGGATGTCAAAAAGGAAGATTTCATTAAACAACTAAGTGAATATAGAGAAAAGTGTTAAGGTCATGATGAAGATACTTTTAAGAGAAACATGAGAATTGTCATAGTAGTCCTTGAGCACTTGAACAAAAAGGTGAACAATAGTCTGAATAGTATAGATCACAACTATTCATCCATGGTTGATGTCATAAGAAGGTTTGATATCGATAAAGAAAAATGCATCCCACTTATGGAGATCTAGATCCCTAAAAAATAAGACTTGATGCTGATGGGGATTGGGGTTAAGCAAGATCCAAATCTACTTGAGCGGTTTAAACGTATTATTCTTCTAGTAAATAAGATTGAGGAATACATAGGGAATGTTGAAACATTAGAGAACATGATAAGATAATTGGTGAAAATTTTCCATGAATCACATCATGGACTTCTCCCATCTATTTTAAGGAGTGATGGTAGCATTAGGACTTTCCAAGAATGGAGAAATGAAGTAAACAATGTTATTTCATATCAAGCTACAAATTCTTTTCAGAAATTTGATATGGACACATTGATAGTGAATATGGATATGTTAGTCCATGTTGAGACTGTATTACTAGAATTTGATAGGAAAGCTAACCAAATTCTCACCAAATATTCACCTTATAGACAAAGGGTTGATGAAGTAATGAATTTTGATTGTCCCACAAAAGAAGAGTTCCTAGCATGGAAAGGAAAATATTTTGAGGGAGTGGGGGTTTTACACTAAGGATGACAAGTTAATTATTTTAATGTTTGAGGTTTGCAACTGTGGTGAATAATGAACATATAGGAATGCACTACATAGCCTGGATTTAGTACAAATTAGGATTATGTTATAGTATGGAAAATATAGTGCATCTTATTGAAGGTTGATTTGATGACAAGGCTACAGATGTGGTCTTATATTTTATCTTTTTCTATTTTCCTCATGTTTTTCCTTCTTTCCATTTTTGGTGTTTGGGCACAAGTTTTGAGGTAACTATTCGGTTGAACCCATTTTGAAGATTGCACCTGATCTCCTGCAACAAATATGGGCTATGTTCATTTTATTCACATGTATCCTACCTCTTGGAGTATGTTGTAATTGAATGCAAGAATCTTTGATTTAGTGGTCTAATAGGGTTTTGAAATGTGTTATTTTTGGTTTGAGGCTTCTTTTTGCTCCATTTCTATAAGAAGGAATTCTGGGCCAAGAAGTAGGGGTTCATTTTTTCATGCAATTGACATAGTGAATTGTGAGAGATATACTAAGTATGCTTTTAGCGTTTTTGTCTTAATTTTGAGAGTTCATAATTTTGTATATAGTCTGGATAACAGAAAAGAAAAATATATACTGAGAAATACCAATTTCATGGCTATTGTCACTCCTTGCATTTTTTTTATGAGCTATAAATGAAAGTAATCCAAGATATCTTTTATTTGTCTCCATTGTTTACTAGTGGATATTTGTTTTCATTCTTTCTTATTGATTAAATGAATTGATGTAAATGCTTGGGTGAGATTAATAACTCATAGGAATCAAGTGCTATGATATTGATAAGTATTATTAGTCATGAATGTAATAGGAGAATGATGTAATGTAGTATCTCTTGAGATTTTATGTTCCTATTCATGAATTGTTATCTAATCACATAGGTAGGTTAAGACTCCATGCTCAAGATAAAGGAAATGATTCATGTGAAGTATTCATGATTAATTTTTTGTGTTGATTCGTCAACTAATCACTTTTATTTTACAAAATCTTGTGGTTACTATTGTAGTTGTTACATGTTATAGTCTCACCTTCTCATGTTTTAAGGAGAATACGTTGATAAATGAGCTACCAACTTATTTAATGTAGTAGGATCTTAAGAAGCTAAATAAGAAGTATTTTATATTGCCAATGTATTTTATTATAATTATATGAATTTAGAAGTATGCATTGTGGGATAAACCTTCCAGGTTTTATAGAGTGTGAAGTGTAGGAGTAGAAGTTTTGCAGCTTCCACTCATTCATTGGCCAATCCCTTTAGAATATTGATTGTTGGAAATTGTAAAATCCATAGGTATTTCTAGAGATAAGTTTGGTTTAAAAAAATAACCAAAAGATTCTATTCTTACATATTTTTGAAATAATATGGATAACTTATTCAAATTTTTACGTCAAGCTACCTAACTCTGATTTTCTGAATTTTCATTTCCACTTAAGGGCCTATTTTTTCCATGATGATCCTGCACATACCCCTAAGCATAATATTGATGATGTCCTATATGTGGAAGGATTGAAGCAAAATCTCTTAAGTTTTGGATAGATGGTTGACAAGGGATACGATCTTCAATTCAAGGATGGAAAGTGTAGAATATTGGAGAGTTCGAGAAATGTGATTGCATCTGGTACAAAAATAAAAGGTAATGTTTTTCACCTAAGTGCTACTAGTAAATGTTGTCTACTTTCTCAAGTTGATGAAATTTGTTTGTGGCATAGGATATTGTGCCATGTAAAATTTGACAATATTATCAAGATAAGTTCTACTCAAGTAGTGAGAGGTCTTCCTAAGTTGATAAAACCTACTAATACTATATGTAAGGAATGCTAGTTAGGGAAACAAACTAGAGTTTCAATTTGAATCAAACAACAGTTTGAAATGATGTGTTGGAGCTTGTGCATACTAACTTGTGTGGTCCTTCTAGAGTCATAAGTTTACAAGGAGATAGGTATTTCATATTACTTATCAATGATTATTCTAGATTGATGTGGGTTACTTTCTTAAGGGAAAAATCTAAATCTCTAGAGAAATTCAATATTTTTAAGGCTATGGTTGAGAGAGAGATAGGTCTAAAGATTAAATGTCTGAGATCAAATAGAGGTGGTGAATTCACTTCTGGTGAGTTTTATTCATTCTGTGAAGAGCATGGGATAAAGAGATAATTATCTACCCTATGGACCCCTCAGAAAAATGGAGTTGTGGAAAGGAAGAACAAAATAATTCAAGAAGTTGCTAGGACTATGATGCAGGAAGGAAATGTTCAACATATCTACTCAAGAGAAGTTGTGAGTACTATCATTGACACTCTCAATCAGGTACATGTCAAAGGTGATATTGATAAGACTCCTTATGAGCTATGGTTTGGTCATAAGCCTACTGTTAGATACTTCAAAATATTTATGAGTAAATTCTATATCAAAAGAGATGAAGATATAGGAAATTTTGATGCTAGAAGTGATGAAGGAATCTTTCTTGGTTATTCTACTAAAAGTAAAGACTATAGGTGCTACAATAAGAGATTGGGGAAATTAATTGAAAGTTATAATGTCAAGGTTGATGAAGACATCATTAGACCATCCAAAACCTATGGATATGATTCAATGATCAGAATGACAGTTTAGATAAAGGAAAGAAAGTTTAGACTCCAAATCAAGTTCAAATCATTCTGGTGAATCAAGAAAATCAAGAGGAAGAAACTAGTGAAAATACAAAAGTAAGATCACAAGAACCTAAAGCTAAAGAGCCTAAAACTCTAAGGTATGTAAGATTAAATTATTCGGAAGATTAGATTATAGGTTATAAGAACAAAGGTGTTCTAACAAAGAGAAGAATTGAAGAAGAATATTATTTTATCTCAAAGACTGAGCGTAATAGTGTCAATGAAGCATGCAAATATGAACATTGGGTGGAAGAAATGAAAGAAGAATTGCTGAAAATTAAGAAGAATGATACATGAATTCTTGTACCTAGACCTAAGGACCAAAATGTCATCAGAACTAAATGGGTCTTTCAAAACAAACTAAATGATGAAGGTGATTTTTTTAGAAACAAAGCAAGACTAGTGTGTAAACAATATTCTCAGATGGAAGGAATTGACTTCGAAGAAACTTTTGCTTCTATTGCTAGGATTGAAGTTGTGAGAATATTTCTTCCTTATATTGCTTACAAAATCTTCAAGGTTTATCAGATGGATGTCAAGTCAACATTTCTAAATGGTGAACTGGATGAAGAATTGTATATTGAGCAACCTAATGGATTTCAATTGACTGATCAGGGAGATATTGTGTTTCGACTGAAGAAAACATTGTATGGATTTAAGCAAGCCCCAAGAGCATGTCATGCTAGATTGGACAAGTATTTGTTGAAGCTTGGATTTAATAAAGGTATTGTTGATCTAGTAATTTGTATTTCAAGATTGATCATGATAAATATTTAATTGTTGAAGTATTTTTTGATGATATCATTTTTGGAGGAGATGATAGTTTGTGCATGAATTTTCTTGATGAAATGCAGAGTGAGTTTGAGATGTATATGATTGGAGAAATGAAATTATTTTTGGGATTGAAAATTACTCAGCTAGATAGAGGGATATTTATATCTTAGTCCAAGAATGTGAAACAATTGCTAAATAATTTTTGTACGGAAGATTCAAAGCCAGTTGGTACACCTATGGTGACTAGATGTAAGTTGAAAAAAGATGATGATTCTACTAAAAATATCATACTAGATACAGATCCATGATTGGTGGATTGCTCTATTTGACTCAAACTAGACCTAATATCATGAATGTCATATGCATTGTTGCAAGATTTCAAGATGATCCTAAGGAATCTCATGTGACAACTATGAAGAAGATTTTTAGGTACTTGAAGGGGACTGTTGATTTTGGCTTACGGTATCCTAAAGAAGATAACCTTAATTTGAGTGCTTTTACTGATGTTGATTGGGTAGGAGATGTGAATGACAAAAACTATACTAGTGGTGTTGAATTTTTCTTCGGAAATAAGTTGATTTCATGGTTAACAAGCAAAATGCCATTTCTTTATCTATTGCAGAGGCAAACTAAATTTGCTAATGCTAACAATTTTACTCAAGTATTATGGATGAAGCATATGTTGAAATATATTAGAGTCATGTATGATGAACCTATTGCTATATTATGTGATAATTCAAGTGCAATTAAAATTTCTAAGAATTTGGTGTTGCATTAAAAAACCAAGCATATATCTATCAAGTTTCATTTTTTGAGAGAGAAGGTGAGTGAAAAGGAAGTAATATTGGAGTATGTTGCCACTAAGGAATAGATTGAAAATATCTTTACCAGGCCCTTACTTAGGAATAATTTTGAGTATCTCAGAGGGAAGCTAGGGGTGATTACCCCTCCTAATCAGAATTAAGATGCAATACCTTGCATGAGTCTTTGCATTTCATAGTCATATCTTGTGATCTAAATTGATGTTATGGTGGCTTCTACTCAAAGGGAGTAGTTAGATGTTCAGAAATGTGGTTTAGAGCTTGTGTACCTTTTTCATTGGTGTATAAGGGGGAGAAGAGTCTTGTGAAAAATGTGAAAGAGTTAAGGAGAAAAGAGTCAAAATCTAAGGGTGAGAAAGTGCTAAGAGAAAGTATCGTTGATGGTGGTATTCGCATCATGTGTTGCCATCAATGTGAAAGGGGGGGATTGATGGATATTTCTAATATGTGGTTTTCATTGATTTCAACACTATTTCTATTAAAGTCTTTAAGCTTGTATATATCAAGGATATTAAGAAAATTGTAATAAAATAAGTTACAAGTTGTCTATGATGCAGTGAAGTTCGATAAGTTGGATAGCTCAATATACTGATGATAAGAAGTTGTAGATTAAAGGGTTAGTTGAAAAGTATATCTAGTTTATCCACATGAAGTTTCATAAGTTCACATGAAGATTTGATTAAGTTATGAGTTTCTATGTTTTGATAGTTGTTTTGTTGTTTTAGTTGGTGTTCTTGAAAGAAGATGATGCGATTCTAGTAATTTGAGTTGTTTTGGATGCTTCTATGGTGACTTATGATTCTTGTTAATGTTTCTAGATCATGCTCTATATGTTTTGTTGGTCCACATTGATTGTTGTTCTCGCAATTAGTGATTTTATTTTGTGAGTTCATATTTTTCATGATCATGGCCAACAGGGTGATTGTAGCATGTTGTAGATCTTTGAGGCATAATTGCTTAAGGTTTTTTGTGTTCAATACATGTTGTTTTGGGTCCTTACTGTGTCTTGGTCAGCATTGTTTGTTGTGCATTGATAAAAAAATTATTGATTTGGGCCAACAGTTTGTACACATTTTATATTTTGTTGGGTCGACATGTAGTAGACGTTAACCTTAGTTGTAGGTATATATGATTGATTTTTTATACCATTCAAGTTTATGATGCACACATAATTTTCTAATCTTTCGAAGGAAGAAGTAAAGTGTGAAGAAGAGTGAGTAGAAGAAAGAGTTTATATGCTTAACCATAACTATAACCAAACATTAGAAGATTTTATTTTCTCAATTAAAATCTTTCGAATGTAATCCGAATGTGATTTTTTACACTATGTCTTGGCCGACATTGTTTGCTTTGCATTGATAAAAAAATTATTGATTTGGGCCAACAGTTTGTACACATTTTATATTTTGTTGGGCTGGCATGTAGTTGACGTTATCCTTAGTTGCAGATATATATGATCGATTGTTTATACCATTCAAGTTTATGATGTGCACATAATGTTCTAATCTTTTGAAGGCAGAAGTAAAGTGTGAAGAAGAGTGAGTAGAAGAAAGAGTTTATATGCTTAACCAAAACTGTAACCAACCATTAGAAGATGTTATTTTCTCAATTAAAATCTTTTGAATGTGACTATAAGATAGTGAGTCTTCCTTTGGGTAGTAAGCCTTTTTGCATTTGAGTAGTGAGCTCTAGGCAATGTGCCTGAATGCATGTGCATTCCCCATTTATAAATACTTTTAACAAAGTATAATCTTGTCGACTAACCTACACCATGGTTTTTCCCCTAATAGGGTTTCCACATAAAAATCTTGGTGTTATATGTGTTTTTGATGTGATGATGGTTTATTCTTTCATTTTTATTTATTAGATCTGAGAATAAGTTTAATAAGTATAATTTCTATAAAAAAGTATTCACCCCCCCTCTTAGTTGTCAACCCTTGTGTTGCAAATAGGAATGATATATGCCAAAACAACACAAAAGGATAGGGAAGGATACATCACAATGAAGATGATGATGATGGTGATGATAGTTTTGTTGATGAGGGAATGATATATCCCAAAATAATGCAAGCATAGCGAAGGATAAATCCTGATGATAATGATGGTAGGATAAAGGCTTGTAGAAAGGCTAGGAACAAGACCAAAGATGTGAGTAGATGGTTTGGGTTAGATTGAATGGATCTGGAGTGGATTGAGATGTGAGATGGCTGAAATGGATGAAGATGGTGTAGGAAAGGATTCTTAGAATAAAATATATATATTATCCTAAGAAGATTGAAGAGATAATGAAAGGATAATGATGGATGAAAAGATGCTTAGAATAAAAAATCTATATTATCCTAATAAGATTGAAGAGATTATTAAATGATGAGGATGCATGAAAAGATTCTTAGAATAAAAAATCTATATTATCTTAAGAAGATTGATGATATAATGAAGTGATGAAGATGGAGAAAGTAGAGGGATGAAAATGGATAGGATAGATAGATGAGGAGGAGTGATAAAGGTTGAACAAATGAGAAAGATGTAGGGTGAGTGGATGGGAAGATGGATTAGGAGTGCTATATAAAAATTACCATTTAGTGAGCACTAAATTTCATATAGCATGGGATACTGTGTGTTGATGCCAAAAATTGGCAAGCTATTAGTCTTTTATGGGAAACTTAGTTAAAGGGGGGACCTATTGTGCTAAACTGGGTGACCTCCAGATTTTAAATAAGCTGACTCTTCTATAACTGGGGTTTATAAAGGGAAAAGGAAGCAAGTATAAAAAATAAAAGTATCTAACTAGGGTGATGCATTGAGACTTAGATGTAAAGCACGATAGACCTATCTTGTAGATGCGATCTAAGGGCCCGATCAACAATCATCTATGTCCAAGATGAAAGGAAACTAAGATAAAATCTAAATGATTCACTTTAATGACACAAAATAGTATTCATGTGCATTTACTGAAAAACAGGATTCAAAGACATGATCTAAACCAGAAAACTTGCATTCAAATTATTGAATTTCTACAAATGAAACATTTAGCACCAAAACAACATAGTAAAAATTTATCAAAATCTTCAAGAAAATAGAAAGGCCAAACAATGGCATAGTCTATAAGTATTTACGATAATGTAAAAAGTGGTAAAGGCCTAGCTCTTCTACCAATATTTTCTTCTAAAAAATATGAACCCTTGCTTTGATGGAAGAAGTAGTATTTCTAATGAAACCTAGGTCGATGAGGCAATTATAGAAAGGAGCCTCTGATCATGAGAACTGATGCATTTAGCAATAATTTACCCTTTGTTGTTGCAACCAAAAAAAATGAGCCATGGACAAGGAAACCCTAGAGTCAGATGCATCCCCTAAAAATGATGGAAGTGGTCCCAATAGACAAAAGTGTTGACACATGCAATTCAATCATGGTGATAGTTACCAAATAGGGCAGCTAGTGATAGGTTGTCACCTGCTTAGTTTCTCTTTGGAAGGAAGTCTTTATAAGATCACATGGAAAATGGTCAAGGCTGATGGTCATTCATCCCCTTACGTGATCAAAAACCTATGATGTAAAGACACATGGAGGTCTTTGAACATACTATGCTGAAGGTGGGGTTCACAAAGGAATTTGTGTGGATAGATGCTATGTGGTAGTCGACCGGGTCCCAAAAGGAGAGTGATGCAAAGGGGCACAAAATATTGTGAATTTCTAACATGTGGAAGCATAATGCAAGCTTTTGAAAAGAGAGAGGAGGAAACCTTGGGATGAGCGCTTGGTTGACAAGTGGTGAAATTCGTAATGAGACTTTGTGAAAGGAGCCTGATGTTTCTTTTTCTTTAGAGGAGGGCATGACCGGTACTTAGGAAAAATAAAATTACCCAAAGGAAGCATGGGAATTTTATATTCAAAGCTCTTGGTGACTTATGAGGGGTGTTTCACCTACAAAACAAATAACCCCAAAATTTTGGCTTGTAGACCAAATACTTATCCATCAGGCGGTGTGATCAGAGCTTAGAGAGGGCAATCTAGAGAGGCATCCATTCATCCTTGGATGGAGTCGATATGTCGTGTAGATTCTCCTGTGCTCCATGTAGATTGATAAATTATTTGCAAGAAAATGTTGACAATATACTGGTCTAGGATTCCACTTGAAAAAGAAGCTGTGCAATTGGCCGAGTGACACTATCAATATCTCCTGCAAGAAGGGGCTGACTAAAACTTTGAAAGGAAGACAGGTCCTATCGCTTCTCCTCAATCTTTGCTGCCATATACTATATCGTGGCCACTGAATCATCTTCAATAAATGGAGATGGTAAGCCCATTTGAGTTAGGTGACCAAACTTGGCCCGCATGCTACTCATGAGCTGATCCAATTTGGTGGCACACTCGATGGAATGTAGGATAACTTTTTGGCAATGGATTTTCAGTCTTCAATCCATGCACCTACCAAGAATTCATCTAAGAAATTATATATCTTGTCTAATAATATTTTGTCCTCTAAAACATTTTCGATGATTGATTGAGGGAAATGCCCGATCATTGCACAAACCTCTCTACCTAAGGTTGTTGCTTCTACCATAAATCAGAGCATTGGATATAGAGTTAGGAAAAATTCCTTCACTCTTTCCTAATTTGAGACATGCAGCCGCTAGGCCACCTAAAGAAGGTATATTTGATTCACAAGGGTTGAGGCAGAGTCCTTCAATAAGGAAATCTCTGCATCCTTTTGCTCCATATCATGCACTAGCTCCACAATCTTTTGGTTTTCCATTGTGAGTTGTTCCTGTAAAATCTATGATTTCATGACCCAACTAGCTTCAAGCCACTCCTTTTTTTCTACTTCTTACTTTAATGAATACTTTAGTTCTATAATTTCATTTTCTAAGTGAGCTCGGTGGATATCAAAATCCACATTTTTTTGTTGTATTTGTTGTTCTAGTTGAGCATGTTGGTGATGAAAATATTCATCATTTTATCACATATCTTGCTCGAGCTTTGGTAACTGGTCCTGATACTCCTTGTTCTTCTACTACAACTCACCGATCAATTTAGGATTGAGGAATTGAAATTTTTCTAGTTCTTCTCGGAGCTTTTCTTGTTGCATCTCCACTTGTTGGGATAAGTTCTTCTATTCAGCTTCTTTAGCTTTTTTCTTGGTGAGCAAGACCTCAAGTCTACTCTTTATGCTTTTCAACTCTTCTTCCCTTTTCTTTAGCTATCGATTAGTCTTAAGAAAACTAGTGATCACCACTCATTGGGTTTCATCCATAAGCTCCACCTTGTCTTGAGGATGGTCTATGCTTAAATTGAGCCCGATGGTGTACATGTTGTATTCATATGGTTGCATTTCACCTTGTGGCTTGTTGAAAGTTGGGTACATGGTGACAAAATGTAGTGATCGTTGTGCTTCATTAAAAATTGTTTGTACTTTTAGCTCTACTGGATTCTTAGAATTTTTAGCCTTTTATCTTTGGGCTCTGTTTTCTCATGCTTGCCTAGTTTTATCACCTTCTAACAAGAATTTAGAGGGTGACCTAATGATTCTACAAGTGAAAGATGCACGAGGAGGAAAGGAAAAATTAAATGAAAGGGTGGTGGTACCAGGAGACTTCTTTCTTGGTACACTAATTGTCTGAGGCGAAAAAGGAGGGATAATCCAATACTCTAATTGAGGACCATTAGGAGGACTTGTAGGAAGTAGATTTGTGATGGTTTCTAACTATGAGGAAGAGTGGATCGGCTATGTGATTGCTAACGCAAGAGATGTATCGATGAAAGGGGGGACAAAGTGTGTAATGCTTTGGGATGCAAAATGGGCCAAGGTGAGGTGTGAGGTTCTATGGAAGAGTAAGGGAAAAAGGGGGTGCATGAGAGAAATGTGTGAAACCTCTTGCTATGATTGGAGCAAAGGTCCAAATACTTTGGTCAGTGCATGAAATAAGAGGTTTTGTAGACACAACAAGGGGTGCGAGTCAGTGAAGACCTCACACATGATATGTTAACTTGAACTTTAGAGAAGACCCTGCTAGGTTTCTTCACAACCTTTCCCTTTGATTGAGCCGAGATATCCCGTGTCTCTGTTTTTGGTTCCGCTGCCTCATCTAACTATTATTCGATCGAATCCAAACTAGATTCCTTTTCACCACTCTCACTAGAATCTAGATACTCGTTGCTCCACAATTTTTCAAATTATCATCCATCTATTTAGTATCATAAGGGGCCTTAGTGCATTAGGCCTCCTTAAGATATATCCAAATATCATGGATCTTCTCCTCCTCCCAGTTATAGTTCTTTAGTAGATTGTTGCAGAGAGTAGTCCCTATTTTTCTTGTCTTATCATATTGCATAGTGGGGAGGTAGAAACCAAGCCAAGGGGTCCAACCACCTTTATTAGGGATGTGTGCTAGGTCAACAATAAACTCATCTGCATCTGACACTGGGTTCTGATGCTTCTCCCAATAAGGTCAGGGGTAGTGTGCCACTTTGACATACTTGTTTGAAAAGTCATCAGTAGGGTTGTAATTCTATTTATCACAAATCCACACCAACCCTAGATGAGAAATCTTTTCTTCTAGTACATCGTGAGCCTTTCTCTTAGCCATGACTACAATTTTGTAGTGCTTCAGGCATTTGAGAAATCCCTTCTTTGATTTTCCACTACAAAAGGTGACATCTATAATTGATACCTACTGGAATACTTCAAGAGCTTGTATCTGGTCTGTAAGACATGCTAGAAGCCAGAAGGGCTCACTAGTGAAATCCCATAATTGAAGGAATGTGAAGTCCTCTCCCATGAACCAATCACACTTTGGAGTGAAGTTTTGCATGAACTTAGTTTGGTCTGAGTTGAACCACAAGATAGTGTTGTCTCTTCTTAAATCTTGTAGAATTGGATATAAGAAATAATCCAAAAATGTGTAATAGTGAAATGTCTTAGAGAGAAGGGGTTTCCATGTGGAAACTGGCTTCCTTGTCTATTTTTCATTGAAAATCAAGAGCCCTAAATGCTTCTAGAAGAAGTCAAAAATTTTATGTAAGAACATATGTGCGAGAAAGGATGGGAACCTAAACCTGTGTTGATGCTGGTGCTCTACTATCTAGATGAGCATCTCTTGGATGAGGAATTCAACAAAATCATACCAGAAAAAAGAATGTTGCTTGCATAATTGGAAACCTAAATCAAGCTAAAAATCCTAGACTCCCTTGTTGGTGTCTAGGCCACAAAAAAATGCCATCATAGTGAAATCATCCTTCATATCATCCTTGAAGTGCTTATACGTCACTAGGACCTGCATTAGCTTATTAGGAGCTTCTTTGAGTTTTTGAGTCTTTTTGTTATAGAAATTTAGTGCAAGGTCTCTACTCCAATAATTTTCTCCTTTTGTTGGAGTGAAATTCTCCATTTTAGGCACTTTGGAGTGAAACTCTTAGATACAAAGAATATTCTAGATAGTCTCCTTTCATATAACCACACTCACCTCCTGAGCATCAATGGTGTTGGTGTTTGGGTTAAAAATTTTGATGGCCTCATCAACCAAATTAGGGAAATAGTGCATGAGAAGGACCATATATTGTGGAAGCCCAGTGTACCAACATTTATGTGCTAAGGAGTTTGTGTCTCTATTCTTTCTCATCCTCTCACAGGTTGCTTCCCTCAGTGATTTGGGATTTTTTGCAGGAATGGGGTCATGAATACTTTCACATTCTTCTTTAATTTGTTTTTTTATCTTTGTGAGGGATTTTATTCTTTGCAACCTACGTATTTACCTAGGTCAACTTCTCTGGAATTCCAAGTGAAGCAAAGGGACATCCTCGAAAACTTTGGTGGCTTGTGTCACTCACATGATATTAAATAAACTTTGGGCCTCTTCTTTTTGCATCTTGGTCTGAGAAGTTTGAGTAGTTGCCATAAATTAAAAAAATTTACCCAAAAAGCACACTAAAGCAGTATAAATGGAACCTAAAACACAACGCATGGTTTCTAGTTTCAAAACTAGACAACCTTTCGCTTCAGGTCTAATTTACGCCAAGGCAATAAATTCTTTGTGATTACTCCTGTGTTCAGATTCCTTTGCTGCAAAGTTGCATCACACTTCGCTCTTTAATAATTCTATTTTTCTAAGTATTTTCGCTACTCAAGAAATTTTATACTTTGTCTAATTTTTGCATGCGATACGTAGCTTTTCTCTTAAATTTCCTACCTTCAACTGGTAGACAATGGTTGCCTTTCTGCATTTAATTCAGCATTTACCACCAACTCATTTGTCCATGCGAAATGAACTACTTGCCATTTTTGACAAATCAAGAATTCAAAATTGCATTAGAGATAATGTCCCTTCAACATGATTTTTATGGGAAATTGAGTTGTCGTCTCCTTGTTATTCACCTTCTCACTTGTCCTCATCATTAATATCCCTGATAGCATAATTAGGTTGATGTCATAATGAGTACTTTAGAAGGATTCATGCTCAACTTTAGAGCTTGAAATGACTTGCATGTTGACACCTAAGCACCTATCTGTATGAGCCATTTCCTAAACTTGGCACCAATTCACATAATTGATTACCGCATCTTAACTCTACATGCAATAACTCGCACCTGCGGATGCAACCGGGTTTGAAAATTGAGGTGACCTTTTGGGTGAGAGTCTCAAGCTAAACTCGATTACCACCATGCTTGGGATGTAGAATACCTCAAGTGTTTCTATAAAAGGGCCTTGTCATAGCAAAAGACTATACTTGGTGATTTAGAAAAAGAATTAGGCAATTTAGATAGCATAATTACTTCTGTGGTTGAGTAGGTTCTAAATTTGCATGGCGCTAGACTTAGGTGTTTTGAGTAGAGGCTAACATAATGAACACCCTGATTAGGATATTTTGCAACAAGTCTCAAACAATTTTTTTGGGAGAGATCTCCAATAGGCATCTGGAATGTATAACCAAAAACAAACACTCACTGGCCATTATAGCCATGAAATGGGTTTTGGGCTGAGATTATATTGAGTATGAAGATAAATATTGGGTGAACACCAATATATTCTACCACTTCATTGCCTCATTGCTTGACATTTAGGATCCGAAAGGCATGATACTGTGTCTAACGCTTCAGATTTTCCTGAAGAGGTACCTTGAAGGCCTTGGTGAAGTAGTAACCAATGCAATGTATGGTTTCGGCCTTTCGGTAGTGAGTGACCTACTTAGGCATATTGAAGAGGATGCAGTGGTACCATGGGTACCATTTCTGAGTGGGTGCTAGCTCCATTCACTTGTTGAACACCATGAGAGAGCCACTTGTGCATGCCACTTCCAATTGTGATGCTACAATGTAGTGTTGTTCTATGATGTGGAATAGTACACTGACTTCAGGAACCTTGTGTTCCCTCTGCTGCTTGTTCTAGGTGTTGGTGTTGCTAGTTTGGATCTTTCTACTACTAGTGATAAGCTTCTTTTTGCCCCTGAGAATGTTCTAGTTGACAAAGGCCATGCTTACGTGGATGGTGACAATGTCCATGCTCCAACTACTTGAAGATTAAAACATATTTTTCTCTTATATATATATATATATCTTAAAGAGGGCTTGCATATACATATATTTAAGGAAGCCTCATATAATGTCATATTTTGAGTGCATGGTCCCAAAGTCTTTTTTTTCAATGTTTCTTATCAAATTATTAATATAATGAATATAATTTCTATCTTCAAACAATTGTCTTCATTCTTGTGCTGTTTGCAAATTTTATGGAATTCTCCACATTTGAACTTTGATTTCTGCAACATGAGTGATAATGTCCTTCTTTGTTTCAATAAAAATGGGTCTCATGAATTTTCCTACTTTTTGTAATTGTGAAAAAGTTGAAAAAGAACTTGATGACAAAACATAAAAGGGAAAATAATTACATTAATCACATATCTACACTTGTATGAAGTATATGAAGCTTAATTGAATAATTTTAGGTGAATTCCATTAACTAGAATTCCCAATGCTTCTTATTCCATGTTTTCCAATTGGAATGCATTATTCTATTTGTATTGAATTATTTTGAGAGGGCCTTCCCATAGTCTATCATATTTTCCATGTTGGTTGGGCTTCGTAGCTCTTTCATTGAATTTTAGTACCAAGTTTCCACTTTTTAGACCTTGGTTTGAAGCTTTCTTGTCAAACCATCTCTTAACCACCTGTTGGCGGTTAGTCATGGCTATTAGGTATTTTCCCATTTTTTCTTGTACCTCCAACAATTCAGCCAACTGAACTTCCATAGCTCCATTTTCTTCAATCTATAGATACTTGAGTAGTTGTAGTGGAGGTATCTCTATAGATATTGGTAATAGCACTTCCTTCCCATATACTAGCTCATAGGGTGAATTTTTCAGGGCTTTCTTAGGAGTTATGTGGTCTTCCAACGATGTCATTTGGATATTTTTATGCCATTCTATCTCATGATCCGAAGCAATCCTTTTGATGAGTCGGACCAGATTTTGGTTAGTTGACTCAACCATGTCATCTACCTATGGGTAGTAGTTTGAGGATGTTTTCAAAAATATTCCATGTTCTAATTTAAAATGACTTACATTGGAGTCTAGGAAAGCTTTGGTGTTGTGTGATATAATATTATTTGGCATGCCGAATCTCATTACTAGGCCTTTGAGAAAATCTATAATTTCTACTTATGTCGCACTCTTCAGGGACAGAGCTTTGATCCATCTTGTGAAGTAGTTGATGGTTGTTAGGATCCACTTGTGACTGATGCTAGAGGTAGGGTTGATAATCTCAATGGAATCTAGTCCCTATTGTGTGAATATTTCATCTGCTACTATTGGATTGAGAGGCATGGAAAAATTATTTCTTCTTCCTATGCAAAATTGACACTCTTTGCAGGATTTTACAATTTCATAGGAATCCTTTAACAATGTAGGCCAGAAGTACCCAACACACAAATTTTGATGGTTGTGGTCTTTGTAGATAAATTACCACCTTCCAAGCTATTGTGGAAGGAGTTGAGTATCTTCTTTGGTTGCTCCATTGTGACACATCGCAATAGGACACTGTTGAATTTCTTTTGAAAAGGATTCCTTCAATAAGTGAGTACTCGCTATTTTGCATATGATAGGATCTCCTTCTTCAAGATAGAAGTCCTGATGGATACTTGTCGGTATGGATACACTAGAATGTGAACCGTAAATAATTACTTTAATGCAAGCTATAAGGTTTTAGAACTTCTTGAATCCCTTTACAACTGTGAAAGCTTATCTTTTTATGAAGTTATAGCTTTTCTAGTATTCCTTCAAAGTTTGAGAATGGAATGCTATAGGGTGTTATCCCTTTCCTTCATCATCTTTTTGAATCAGAACAATGGCAATGCTTGTCTTACTGCTAAAAAAATACATTAGGATGTCCTTTGACAAGTTGGGATTCGCCAACATAGAAGCCAAATAAATAGCACCTTTCAATTACTCGAAGGCTTCCCTCACTTCTTTTGTCCATTTGAGTAATTGGTCCCTTTTTTCTATCAGGTTGATTGGTCTAATTGTTCCTACAAAATTAGAGATAAACTTACTTACAAATTTAGCCTTCCCCAAAAAATATTGTAACCTTTCTTGTTTACCAGAAGAGGAAGTTCTCTTATTGCTTTTACTCTTTCAGAATCAATAGTGATTCCATCTTGGGATACTACATGTCCCAACAATTTTCCTTGTGGTACTTTGAAAACACATTTATTTTGGGTTCAAGGACACCTCAAACTTGAGGCATTTTATGAAAACCTTTTCTAGATGATCAAAATGGTCATCTTTAGATTTTGAAAATATGGTCAGATCATCTAAGTACATGAGGATGATTTTGTTGATCAGTTCACTGAAAGTGATATCCATTTCTCATTGGAAGGTAGCCTTTGTGTTTGGTAGGCCGAAAGGAATTTTGGCATATGAAAATTTTCCCCACTTGGTGGTGAATGTGGTCTTGTGTTGATCTTCTTCTTTAACCCAAACCTGGTTGTAGCCCGAGAAACCATCCAATAGAGAAAACATATCTGAACTTGCTACATTTTGTAAGATTTATTCCATGGAAGGTAGCGGGTAATGATCCTTTAGTGACACCTAGTTTAGGTCATGGATGTCAACATAGAGATAAATTTATCCATTTTTCTTTTGGACAAAAATGAGATTAGATACCCACGTATTGTGCTTGATTGGGAAGACAATCTTGGACTAGATCAACTTTTCTAGCTCTTGTGTCATTAAGGCTTCAGTCTTTGGATTGACAGGCCTCAAATTTTTTGGGATAGGATTAACACCTTCCATTAGTTCAATGGTATGCTGGATGATGTGGGTATCATATCCCCTGAGGTCGCCATAAGTCCAGGCCACTACTCATTTATATTTTTTGTAGAATTTTATCAACCTATCTTTATCATTTTGTGGGACTTCTTTCCCAACTTTAAGTTTTCTTCCAATCTTCACCTCATGTTCGGTGTAGTTCACCCAATTTGCTACAAATTTCCCGCTATTAGTCCTTGCATCATCACAATCAAATAGATTTTTGAGTGTGACCAACCCCTTCAGAAGCTTGTTTGATTTCAACTAGATGATCTAACCTTTGTATGCTTCTTTAATTTTTGGCTGAAACTGATTGGCGAAATCTCTTAGTTGTTGAATGAACAAGGTGATGTTTTCATTGCTTTCCAACGCTTGCCAACTCGAATCATTATTGGTAATGGAGGTTCGAATGATCACTTGCACAAAGTGTACATTTTTATCAAGTCAAAGACATTATCAAATTGGGATCCTATGATTACCATGCAATCCACATCTAAATTTCCCTCTCTTGGCACAACATGGATGTTAAAATATTTGAAGCCTTTGATGAGGTCCCATAACCTATGCCTATAAGACTGCATACAAATTTTTTTTTATCAGAGATGTTTCTGACTTGGTTGATTACAAGTTCAAAATCTCCAAATACTACTAATTGTTTGATACCCATGCATTCACTGAGACGTAGTCCTTGCACGAAACCCTCATACTCGACTTCATTGTTTGACCAAGAAAATTTGAAGTGGAATGACTTGAAGATCTACCCATTGGATGAAGTTAGGCATATCTTGGCTCATGTGCCAACCTTGCATCTCATACCATCGAAGTACAATGTCCAGAGCTCTGAAGCTTGTTTGGGAATGAAATCCTTCAATATCCTCATGAACTCTTTATCCTCATCATAGATGACATAGATGCCCAAACCGGTAGCATGATAATTGATGAAAGGATCAGTTTTGGTGTTCTTGGTCAAGAAGACTTCTTCTTGATCGAATTTGTCTTCAATTTTCCTCTCATGCTCCAAAAATTTGCTACCACTGGCTACTTCTTTGTTAACAAAGGCATCAATGCCTTCGAAGTTGATCATAGCTTTGTCGGCTACATGCTTTGAATGCAGGGATTCTGATACTATCTTCATCTTAGAACCATGTTGGGTCTTGAGAATTAGGTGAGACCAATCCAAAGAAAGGTAGCCACCTATATTTGTTGTAAACTCCCATGATAGGAAGAGGATGAACATGGGAGGAATGTCAATGATCACAGTGTCTTGCAAAAATATGATGCTAGGATAGGAAAACAAGGTTAAAGGGAGGTTTTTAATAAGGCCCATAGTTTTGACCTTGTTCCCATCTATCTGCATAACTCCTCTCTTTAAAGGCTCGTAGCTAAGCCCTAAAGCTTCAACCATTTTCTTGGGCATGACTATAGTGCTAGCACCAGAGTCAATCATGGAATTATGCAGCAGTTTCTTCCCTATAATGAGGGTTAAGAAGAAAGTCTTAGGTTTTGTCTTCTCTCATTTAGCCCTAGTCAAAGACTCCTCCGTAGTATTAACAAGAAATTTGGTTGGAGTCATTACGTCTGTCATGATTTTTGGAGTTTTTCCTATTGAAAATTCAACAATATATTTTGTTAGGACCTTCTATAGTAATGACTTCTATTCTAGAATGGCTAAAATATCCCAAGTGATATGTTAGTGGAAGATTTCTTCAATTGTTCCACCATGTTGAAGGGTGGCAGATCTGGACGTTACTGCTCCTTGGGTTTGGTGATGATAATTTATTTGTGTAGGTATAGCTGTGGAGTGCTTGTATAAGGGCTAGGGTGCTGGTTCGAGATGTTTCTAGGCTGCAAAATGAATGTTTCACCTGTGAATCTCCTCTTTGATCGAGTGTTGTAGTCAGACTGCACTTGTAGGGTCATCAATGTAGATGCTTCATATGTGAATAATATTTCCTCTCCTTCCATGGATGAGCGTAGAGCATGGTCAGGATCCATGCCATTTTCTTGCTCTATGGGAATTCCCTACATCTTGCAGTGAGAACCACATTCTCCATTTGGTGATAGTCATATGTATATCCTAAATTTATCACCACTCCTTGGCTATGTTGATCTACAGCTTTCTGCTGTAAATTTCCATGTGGAAAATTTTGAGGCATATGAGCATCACTACAGGGATAACACTAGGGATTGAAGTCTTTGGCGAGATTTTTCTATCCTACGATCAACTCTCTTCTTGTACTAGTTTCAGTGGATCCTAGTGGAGTCAACACTGGCACCATTTTTTTTTGTCTGAGTCGATAGATTTTCATGTACGACTCCTTGATATTGGTTCTATTGATAGGAGGGCCTACCACCCTGATAGCCTTGGTAGGATTGTCTTGGAGGGGCAGCCTAGTTATGCTTGATAGTGGTTACTTCATTTGTCAAGTTTTGTAACATCTCCCTTATGTTTCTCATTTCATTCTTTGAAGCACTAGATGTAGAAGCAAAATTTTGTGGTGCACTTGGATATGTATACATAGATGGAGAAGGTGCGGGTGTGCTGGTAGATGGAATATCTTGAGTAGAAATCAATAATTTAGGGAATATTGACATAATTGGTCAAGGCGGCAGCTTCCCAACATCAATTAGGTTGTTCTCACCTTTACTACTATGTTGTATGCATTTGGTAATGTAGTTTTCCTGAGTGATTGGATCATCATGGAGATGTTGACATTGATGGAATTTACGTAGAACATAAATGGTAACCTGACTGGCAGTTAGATAGCATTCTAGATTCTCTATGAGGTTGTATGGAATTGGGTGTTAAAATCAATCATGGCTTCAGATGGGCCTCGCTTGATAGTTGATAGCTGGTGATATAGCAAAGACTTGTCTCTGTCATTAGAAAATCTCCAATAAAATGGATCCCTAAGCTCATCCAAGGTACCAATAGTATTAGTTGGTAGAATGCAATACCAATCAAGTGATTTTCCTTGCAAAGAAGTAGTAAGCAGTCTTAGTGATATGTTCTGCTTTGTGACTCTATGCACTAGACACACATCTGCAACATCTTGAAGATGTTCAGATGGTGTTCTTGAGCTATCTCCAGTGAAATTTGGAATAGAATTGAGAGAAGAGACTGGGATAAGGGCCCATACGACTGGTGTAACTAGGGTGAAAAGGGGACTTCTGGCATCCCAGACCACATAATTTTGGTTTGTGATCAACATTATGGCTAGGATCCGAAAAGTCTACTCAGGCAAGTTTGGGTATGACTATTACTGGTGGAGACACTAGCAAGTCAATATTTTTTGCAGTTCATGATCTAGTAATAGGATGATGACTTGTACACCCTGATGATTTGGTATATCCAAGAAATGTTCCCACTAGGTGTGCCAATAAAAAAGAGATTGTTGATGCCAAAAAATTGGAAAGGTAACAATATTTTGTGGCAAAATCAGTTAAAGAGGGACCTATTCCACTAAACTAAGTGACCTAAGGATTTTAAAGAAGCCGTCTCTTCTATAATTGGGGTTTTGAATGGGAAAAGGAAGCATGTATAAAAAATAAAAATATCTAACTAGGGCGATGTGCTGAGACTTAAATGTAAAGCATGATAGACCTATCTTGTGGATGTGATCTAAGGGCCCGTTCAACAATTTTCTTTGTCTAGAATGAAAGGAAACTAAGATAAAATCTAAATGATTCACTTTAATGACATAAAATAATATTCATGCACATTTACTGAAAAGAGGACTCAAAGAGATGATCTAAACCAACAAACTTGCATTCAAATTATAGAAGTTCTACAAATGAAACATTTAGCACCACAATGACAGCAAAAATTTATCAAAATCTTCAAGAAAATAGAAAGGTCAAACAATGGCATAATCTAAAATTCTTTACAATAATATTAAAAAGTGGTAAAGGATTGGTTCTTCTACCAATATTTTATTCTCAAAAATATAAAGCCTTGCTTCGATAGAAGAAGCAGTATTTATAATGAAACCCATCTCGGTGAACCAATAACATAAAATATGCTCTGATCATGAGAAATGATGTATTTAGCAATGATTTCCCCTTTGTTGTTGCAACTAAAAAAATATTTGATTCATGAACAAGGACACCCTAGATTTGTATGCATCCCCTATGATTGATTGAAGTGGTCCCAATAAACCAGAGTATTGACACATGTAATTCAATCATGGTGGCAGTTATAGAATAGGGCAGTTGGTGATAGGTTGTCACCTACTTAGTTTCCCTATGTGAGGAAGTATTTATAGGATCACGTGGCAAATGGCTGGGGCTGATGCTCGTTCATTCCCTTAAGCTATGAAAAACCTATGATGTGAAGACATGTGGAGGTCTCTAAACATACTACGCTGAAGGTGGGTTCCGCCAAGGAAAGTGTGCGGGCATATGTTATGTGGCAGTTGGTCGAGGCACAAAATATTGTGAATTGATGACATGTGGAAGCATAATTCAATCTTTTGAAAAGAAAGATGAGGAGACCTTGCAAGGAGCACTTGGTTGACATGTGGCAACATTCACAATGATACTTTATGGAAGGAACTCGATGTTGCTTTTTCTTTAGAGGAGGGTATGGCTGATACTTAGGGAAAATAGAATTATCTGAAGGGAGCATGGGAATTTTGTATTCACACTATGAAATAGGGTATGAGGAACCAAGGTGACTTTGTATCACATGCATAGGACTGACACAACAAAAAAAAGGTTAGTCCAACATCCCAAAGTCATAGGGGGATTTGATAAGGTCAATGTTGGAAAACCACAAACACAAAGAAATCCCCAACATAACACAAGACTACAAGGATCTCAGTGGGTACTATGTGGGACAGCCAAAAAGACAAGATCACATAAAAATCAAGACATTCCCCTATGTTTACCATTCAAATCACACCATGATATGATGGATTGTAGGGACCTTAAGTAGGTATGATAGGAATCTCAAAAGTTAAATAAAATATCAAAAGAACCAAAATATCACAATAAATATGAAATATCCCTTGCCATAGGACCAATAGATGGATGGGATTGATGTGGTCTAATATGAGGAAGGATACATCCTACTAAGACCAAGGATAGATGGGGTACATTGTTAGATCGACATGACTTAGGATACCTGAAAAAGCTTGAACCTCATGGGGCTAGTGGATTATGTTATGAGGATCTAGCTGCATAGGGACATTCTTGATGACATGACACAAAACAAAGACACACCCTAAATTACAGACCTAGGGTTTCGGGGCTCATCAAAGATCAGCCTTACCTATGTGAAAATGTAGAGACCTAATAATTTGATAAAAAGACCAACGATCAAAATTTGATAAAGTGGAAAGAGGATGATGAGGACTCAAGCAGATAGATAAAAGCCTTGGGGGCTCATCAAAGATGGCATTGTCTATGTTAAATCGAAGAGACCTCTTAGTTCGAGAAAATACCAGTGAAAAACAATGGATAAGGGATGATGAGATAACCATGATAAGTAGATACAATGATGGACCTGATATGATGAGACAAGATAGAAATCATGGATAGGATGGTTGGTATGTTGGATGTGGATTACAGGAAGCTAAAAAATGGGATAGTTATCTAAATCATCACAAGATGAATTGGGAGGATGACATTGTTGGTGCTTTTTAATGCAACCCAAACGTATTTCCTGAAATCTTCTATGAGCTTGCCATGTTCAACAATAAAAGTCTAGGAAACATATGGACAACTTGAAGAAAATAGTGATAAGGCTAATTCTCTTACACTTCAGACTCTGTAAGATCTATGAGGGTATTCCCTAAAATATTCTCTTACATACAACATTAAACAATTTATTTGCACATGGATAAGCAACTGATAGATTCCCCATTTATGTTAAAAGGATGAAATCCTTCAAGAAATTGGCTATTCCTTAAAAAGGCTCAGGTCTAGCTAATAGAGAATCACAAACATGACTAAAGTAGATTGATAGTAAACATTTGAATAAAATATCCTTCAGCCATAACACAAAACATGAGAGAATAAAACATGATCAGAATTCCAGTGCCATATCCCGAAGCATAGAGTCAAAAGAGAAAACTAAACTATAGGGAAAATTTCATATTAAGCATCTATGATCTATATGAATCACATTACAATCCACATATTCTTACTTGAATCTATTAATTCTTAATGAATCCTATTGTTAGCCTGCATGAACTCACTGATTAACTAAAGCATTTAACCGATCCTTTGAACTAGAGCTATCATTAAACATAATTCAAAATAAAAAACAAATGAAGATCAATGAAAATAATCTTGGATTAATATTTCATTAATAATCCATGCAAAGTATCACAACAAGAGAGAAAAAAAACTCAAAAACATTCACATGTTTACAAAAACATTCTTAAGAACCCCATAATTGACCAAGTTCTCTTATCTTACGCAAAGTCTTCTAAAACTTGGGCTTACATTCATACTCTTTTTCACTTGAATCCTATTTCTCATATCTCAAATATTTCAATAGACCTCTCTCATGGACCCGAATTCCCTTTTATATAAAAAGGGAGCCAACAAGCTTCATGTCGGAGAGTACACATGTCCATTTGTAATTGGACTGCTTATTCCTAATTCGGTTACAAATTTGTTATGTGAGTGGAAAAAATAAGACAAGAATCATCATTAGTTGCTATAAAATAAAAGAAACAACCCTCCAAAGGGCCACTTGTTCACGTCATAGAAGGCATCTTTAACCATTGCAACACTTTACTCCATCTCAACACCTTGTAATTGAAATTGAAAGGAGAATGCACATTTTCCAATATAACCTCTAAGGCCAGACCTATATTATACATGACCAGGTTGCATTTACCACATAATAGTCATATTTCAAATTAGTCTATAAACACCCTTTTCCATAATTCAAAATCATCCTCGGATGGCCAATTAAAAGCCATAACCTGATCAATCTTATCTAAGAAACTGATGAGAAATGACATTTTCTCCAATGCATCCTCCAGCATAACTATGTCAGCATTTCTACATATCTTATGGGTCTGAGAAATCATGATAGTAGTCATCTGATCTTTCCAAATCTGCAAAGGTTTTATCTCATCTTGACTATGCAGAATATGTGGCAAAGGAGTTAAGTCTTTTCCATCATTTATAGTATTTAACCCTTTGATCTTTAACACCATAAGGGCAACATACCCCTTAAAATTTTTCTCCACAATTCCCTTGACAAATTGGTAGGTTGAAAAAACCATAGGGTATTTATCCCCATGTTGTTTTTCTCCCACTGCCATGAATTTCAACTTGTCAATTCTAGAGCTCCATCTGTCCATCAATGGAGTAGCCACCTCTCTATCTCTTGGGAACATCCTAAGTGCTTGCAACATTAAAGCATAATTTGAATGAACACTATTCATTTTTCCCTGGACCTTCCTACTTAAATGTTTTAGTTTAATGTCCACAATCACTAAATTTCTCCTTCCTACATATTCTCGAATTTGTTGCACCATCTCCTTATATTCCTCAACTTTCTGAATTAATTTCTCCCTGGAGAGTCCTTTTCCTGGGATATTATCCCTTTCAACTACAATAGAAACTTGTCCTATGTTATATGGAGCAATAGCTAAGGACTGTTATGGTGAAGAGGGTTGAGATTGTTCCATAGGTGGGTTAGAGATAGTGCAGCTAGAACTAGCCTACCCCTCAAACCTCAATGTTTCCATTTGTTGTTTTAACAAAGCCAAATCATTTTCTACTTTTTCCACATTTTGTTGACTCTTATTATATTCAATAATAACATCATTGTACTAGCCTCTAAGAGTATCATGATCCTTGGTCAGATCCTCAATAGTTGCTCTGGTGAATTTTGGAACATTTACAACCATATCAGTAGCCTCCAATGTTGGAGTATCAACAACTCATATTATAACTAAGTGACCACTAAAATAAGATGTTCTGCAAAAATGGGTTTATTGGATCCAATGGATAGAGACGAGATTGCCAAAGCATCCCACTCTTCACTAAAATTTGACCCCTTGAGTGCTAGCATAGCTTCTTCATCAGTTGCAAGAAGTGGCTTATTGGCCCTTATTATTGTATCAAAAACCACAACATTGATGATATTCCATTCAAGGAGAAACAATAATCCACTCTTCTGTACTAATGCTCAGCCCTGCTCTGGTGTTATTTCTTTGAATTTTTCCTTCATCTGTTCTCTAACCTTAGATTGAATTACCTTATGTGGAGGCTCAGGGTGCAAGCTTATTTCTTGTGCCAATTTCTCAACATATAATGACACATGTGCTCTTCACACAAAATATTTAAAAGCATTGGTTTGGATAAAATATTCATCCATCATGAAATCTTTGTAGGCCTCCATTCTTAGATCATCATTATTTGTTATTCCCCTTATTTCATGTTTTCCCAACTTAAGAGCAACTGCCCCAAAACTTGATGGAGTATCCAGTGGGAAAAATGGAGTTCCTTGATGCATTTCACTAGGGGTAACAATGATATCTTCATCCTCATCACCATCATAGTCAACCGACTATGTTCTTTCAATTTTTTGTCTCTTTGGTGATGGAGGACATGTCTGGACAACAATTCTAGGAGGGGAATCCAAATCAACAATATTTGGCGCTGACATCCCTGAAGAAGATGGTGCAACACTTTTAGCAACTTCACCAGCCTTGCTTCCCCTTTTCCTAGAGAAAACTTTTATCTTCTTTGGAGGTTGATAACTAGGCCTCTCCTCCAACCTTAGTTCAGGGTACTCCTTGATATTTTGTGACTTTCCCCTCTCTTCCACAACCCGTTCATCCTTCAGAATTCCCACCAAAATCTCCAAATTGTCGATGGCATACATAGCCCTATTGTATTCACCATTAATAATGGGTATAGGATTGAAAGCTGGTATCTTTTCTTGATTTCTCTTCACCATCTTGGTGAAGGTGAGGTATTTTTCCTTTTTCTCATCTTGTTCCTCTACATCAAAAATGTTCCTGATATTATCTTCAGGGAAGTAGAAATTATGGACAAAAGTTATAGTTTGATTATTATCCTTCATTTGAGAGATAAAAACCTCAGGATCATGATTCCTAGTGCGTACAGTCTTGCATGCATAAGGTCTAAGCAATATGTACAAATCCTTCCATCCTCCCTTTACCATTGAAAAATCTACAAAAGTTGTATACTCAAGGAAGAAAGACCCTTTCTTTTGTTCTGCTGGTAGATGTACTTCTTAAGCACACCCCAACTGTCTTGTGATTTCAATAAAACTAATTCTTAGAGGCACATCCCTTGGCAAAACATAAGGGTTGATATTTGTGACATAAACTCTGAAAATTTTGTATTATGGTAACGGACGATAGCTCCTCAATTATGTGTCTATTTCAATTTAGGCCTTGTCTCCATTGGACTTAAGAAATCATGAATCTCTTTAGGAATCCTAGGAGGGTCAATAACAAGAGCCTTCTTCGATTTTGATCCAAAGACATTTTGGAACATTACATAATAAAACTTGTGACCATGCATATCAAGGATCCTAGTCCAATATTGGACAAGCATTTCAATACTGCCCTCGTTTTTCTTCAATTTCATATCCTTTTCAAACACTGCCTGGCCCCTATATAGAAACATGTGAATCAACAAGGAAAACCAATTTAAACCAACCCACTTCTTTCCTTCCTTTAGAGCTATTATACATCCATGCATCTTCTCTGCCAAAGAAGTGGAAAAATCATATACCACGTTAAAAACTAGATGTTGAATGTTCATAACCATGTACATGACATCAATAGGTAGAGTATTCTTCAAACTAATTCATAAAATTTGGCAAAAGGAACAAACTTTCTTCCTGAAATAGCTAGAGAAATAGTTTACAGGAAAAGGCTCTGGCCCATTCTTGCCAATTACCACCCACTTCTTACTCTTTCCTTTTCCCGAGGTTGCCAAATGAGGTACCAAAAGAGATGTTTTGAATCAACCCTTGGTGTTTCTTTATTCTTCTCTGAAGGCCTCAAGATTTATGGCAACCATGTCCTAATTCTATTCATGTAGACCAAATATTTCTTCAATTTCTTCCCTAGTTATCTTTATGATTTCTATATTAGAATGAGTTCTAACAACTCTGGTTATAGGGTCATATCTCGAAGCAACATATTTCAATAAATCTACATCCAAGTAGACATTAGGAAACACTATCTTTCCTAAATCCAACCTCCATGGGTTACATAAGGGAAGGGTATGTTCAGGATCATGATGGGCCAAAAAGTGGTGATATTTAAGTGATATGATGGCCCATGTGGCTGACGACTTTTTTGTTACCCAAAATTGATGAAATGAAAAGAGTTTTTAAAGGAGATTCTCAGATTTCCACCAATATAAATTCTGCTTTACTTTGAATTAAATAAATAATTATTATTCATTTTCTATTTGAATTACAACTTAAGTCCTGATTGATAGGATGATTGAAAAAAATATATAGCTTTCAAACGGTGTCACTTTTTTTGAATCCAAAACATGTGTCACATTCTGTGCTTCACATATTATAGGATTAACAAAAAAAAATTGAATTTTATGAAGTTTTGACCAAGTTAAGGTGGTTAGACATACGAGTTTTTATATTTTTTAAAATTTTTAATAAAAAAATCGTAATTAATTATTTACTTGGAAAAAAATTACAAAAAAATATGCATCACATTAGGAAATGAGTCCCCTACTTATGTATAAAATCTTATAAAAAATAATTATCATTTTATTGTGGTTAGGGTGGTCACATAGACACCTACTTCTTATTTTTTCCCTAAAATTTAAGTACTACTCCATTGAAATTTCAAAATTTCACCAAATATATATATATATATTTTTAAATAAACCCAGTAGTTTAGAAACTACATTCAATTTTCTACATATTCTTTTCTTACATATTTTTGAAATAATATATATAACTTATTCAAATTTTTATGTCAAGTTGCCTAACTCTAATATTTTGAATTTTGTTGCCACTTAAGGGCCTATTTTTTCCATGATGATCCTGTACATAACCAAAACAGATAAATTTCTATTCCCAAACCAGTTTGAGAACAACTACCATCCAATATCTAGTAATTCAGCATCCTGAGCCACACATTGCTTGTCAATTAATCCTTCCATGAGCAACAACCCATAGAACAAAGATTTTCCCTCGGGCCTTTTGCTAGTAGAATGCTTTAATAAATATATGATGTCGTGGGAAAAGGGTTTGGTAGTGGCCTTAGAGCTAGAACTTCGGGCCTTGGGTGCCATTTATACAAGACATAAAAACTCGAGCTAGGGTTTTTATATATATCTAACAGCTATTACTCGCACTCTATAGCTTTAAACAAGAAATACTTCACAATTCTATAAACCTCATAAATTATCAAGACAAGCTCCAAAATCCTTTAAAGAAAATCTACTTGAACAATCTTTCAGGGATGGAAGAAGAAACAATTGATAATGTTTCTTCAAGCAACCATAAAACCTTATGAAAACACAAGAAATGGTATATGTGTTACTGACGGTTTCACTTGCAGAACGTTAATGAAAGTGAGGATTGAAAATCACAAAGATGGCTTCCTTCGCTTGACACCATGCAATTCTTCTTCAACATGGAAATATACACTAAAAAATAAATTTGCTAATATTTTAGCATTTAATTATGAGAGCAGACTCAAACTCGCCCATTACTATTCAATCGCATGAGATAAAACGAATATAGTACAACACCAGTTTATTTGAAATGCAAGTGGTTGATGAAAAAAAATGTAGGCTAAGAGTGGCTCAAATTGAGTCAAAATAATTTGAAAATTCCATGTCCATTCACCAGTCTTCAGGAAAATAGGAAATCACCTATCAGTCACCACATTAGCATGAAATGGGGTCCACCTTGGTCATCCATCATACTACATCGGTGTCCACATGTCGTCAACAATTCGCACACCTTGCAACATTATTAAAATTGAATTTTTAATTGCACGAGGTCAACAAGGGACAACCACGATGCGTTGGTAAAGAAACATCTCCCAAAACCAGCATCCATCATCAGTCAGCGAACAAATTTGGTCCCCACCATCAAATTCAATAGGTGGCAACATATCACATGCCTCACACCACTTTTATGACATCAACAAGAAACCTTGGGAGGTCTGCAAGGAACAATCCAGATGAAGATCACTTCATCTGACGGCTACACAATCTGCACATGCAAAAAATTTATTTATAAAAAGGGGGACTAACTAGGTGGATTGGGAAACGACCCTCGAGGTCGAAAAGGATTTTTAGAGGTTAATCTAAAACAATTTATCAGCCTCACACTATGGAAAAATACAATACAGTTAGGACACAAAAGATCGAAAGGACAGGTAAAGAGGGGTCAAAAAAGTCATGACCAAAAGGGATTAAGACCTCACTTAAATGACCAACCATCGTTAATAATAAGTCAACATTCGAAAAGAACACCTATGACCTAGACTCGTTTGTAAAACCCAAAACCCAACCAATTAGAGCCAAGGATAAATAAACTCATAAGGGGAAGAATTTAAAACTCCACCAGGCATGATGGATAGATGAGTAATGAAGAGTGACATGCGATTAGAAAGAGGCGGGAAATAAATAGGAGTGATGATAGTGAGAAGAATTGCATTGGATTCCATGGGGAGTGGCCTATAGATAGATACCAATGACAAGCAATGATGGATAGGAGGATGAGATGGTAAGAGGGATTGCGTGGATGAAGGATCCAGAGATAAGTATGTGGATATGGTAGAATGATAGGATTTATGGATAGGAAGATAAGGATGGGGAGAGGGTTTTGGATGGATTGATGGGAATTTAAGGATGGGGAAGATGGAAGGAATTGTTTGGATGGATGGATGGATGTGAAGATAAGGATTTTGGAAGATGGAAGGGATGACATGATGGATGAATGATGTCTCCCAGGACTATGTTATAAATCCAACATATGTACGACTCTAGATTTTTCATGTGTGATGAGGGAAGAGGGATGATAGATAGGAGAATGGGTAGGTAATGAAAGAAGAGGGATGTGGAAAAGTTGTAGAAATATGGAAGGTTAATGGATGATAGCATGGTAGTTGGATAAGGAATATGAGTGCATGGTTAGAGTGAAGGTATGCTAAGAGGGATCCAAAGCATGTATATATATATATATATATATTCCCCCATATTGATCAATACCACAAGGAAGGTGGATGGATTGGGATAAATGGGATATGATAGGTAGGATAGGTGCATAGGTTGGATGGAGGAG